>JADLZN010009398.1:211010-357771 GCA_018155175.1 Sinocyclocheilus anophthalmus | reverse complement strand
TTTGTAGCCTATATTTCTCAATGCATGAGTGTCCGCAGAATAGGTTTACAACTATTTGTATTTACAATATCATGTTGCAAAAGTAACTGTCTAAGAATATTTGTGATAAACTCTCTATAATTACTTTGAATATAGACGATTTGGATAGATTTTACTTTTCCAAATATAGCAACAGAGAAATGCTATTAATGCTATTTTTTAGACGTAGCCTATCCATATTTGTATTGTTATTGCTAGTATCTAAACATTGGAACAACTGTTAAATTAAGATTTAAATACCTATGTCAAAAACGACAAAAATGCTACATTTTTGTCATACAATAGCTTTGCTGTGAAGAATATACACATTTGATTACATGTTGTTTTTGCTATTTCAGGTTTCATCGATGAATCATGGGAATCTTTTCCTTTGCATAATTTTATTCACATGTTAATAAAATTGATACAGGTATGTTTGATCTACTTGCTTTTATATTCTGGTTGAGGCTTTCAAAACATCTTACACATGACAAATAAAATGTCGTCGTTCTCCCTCCCTCGTCTCTAACATTTGATTCTGTTTTTACTGCAGTACTTCCTAACTCGTGTTCACATATTTCACAACTTTTCATTTATAAAATAATAAAATAATGATTAAACACTTAAAACGCAAATTTCCAAGGAAAGTTAAACATGCATAACGTGACTGACCTGTTTTTTGCTGCTGCTGCCCTGTCTCGTTGTCTCCGGTTTTTAAACCAATTTCCGACCTGTGTAGGAGTGAGTCCAGTGGCTTGAGCCAGTTCTCTTTTCTTGCTGGGGTTTGGGTAGGGGTCCTGAAGGTACCACTCCCGTAACAGACCTCGCGTCCGCTCTTTGAAACAATGTGTCTTCTGCTCACCGTCCCAGATGGTTCTAGGCAGGGGAAACTTCTTTCGCACCCTGTACTTATCAACCGGTCCTAGGGGACGCCCGCGTAATTTCTCGGCCTCCTGATAGTGAGCCTCGAGCCACATCGCTTGTAGTTTACCATGCGAGTCCTTGGTAAACTTGTGGTTTTCCAGAATGTGATAGAGATCGCGAAAATTGCCTGTGTGAAAGGCAACAACAGCCCGGGCACGTAGGATGGATTCATGCTTGTTGATCGCCTCGCAAGCACCCGGTGCCACTGGAAGCGACCATAGGAAGCGACCCAGCCGCTCGATGTCCCCGGTCTCCTCCAGCGTCTCGCAGACGCTCGCCACTTGCTCCGGAGAGAAGTTTAGGGTCGGTAGCTGAAACATTGACAAGTCTTCGGGAGACCTGGTGCTGGGCGCACTGCTCGCCAAGAGCAAAGGGCGATCAGCAAAGTTTGGCAGGAAGAAATGAGAGGGATAAAGCTCTAAAGGCGATCTGAAAACCATGGAAATGACCTGAGAGAGAATCAAATTTGCGAAGGAAAAAAGAACGACGAATTCAGATTGAATGATTCAATAGCTATCGCCTAATGACACCAGCCTCTAATATCTCCCTTTCTGTGACTATGACAAGACATTGACGACCTAAAACTAATATCTGATGATAAAAACTATGACGAAATTTATGCCGCGTCTTCATTAACAAGACAAGATGGAACTATAGTGTTATTTGAGGACTACCGGACATTCAAAATGCATCCTGGCTACTGTCTTGTCTTTCAAAATGTGCGTTCCTGTCATTGGATTGCAATTGGATAAGGGGTGTTTGCATATCTAGTCTCAGTATGGCAGCCGCAGTGGATGGAGGCTACCAAAATGTGAACTAGCGATGTGAAACAATGGCCTCAGCACCCGAAGGGGTGACCAGACGTCCCGTTTTTCCCGGAAGTCACAATTCGTTGTCGATTAACTTAAAGTTAGATAGGCAGAATCGCGCTGATAGAAGTGCTCTCTCGCGCACGCTCCACTTCTTCAGTTCTCATATACAGCGCGCGATCAGTTCTCAGTCCTCAAATACACACACAGCAGTCCAAATATCTATAGTGTAGATTATCTCACGTAAATACAGTTGTTTATGGATTAAGTGAATGTAAACCGGTGGGTGAAAACTGAACGCGTGTCAGTATTACATGCATGCCTTCCATCTTAAAGGGACAGCATTCCTAATTAAAGGGGTAGTTCACCCAAAAAAATTTAAACGGTGTTTAACTAACCTTAACGAAGGCTCCTAGATGTATGCGTTCCTTCTTTCAGAACGCAGCGGAAGGCGTTCCGGCGGATGACGTAGCATGTATGCGCAGCGTGCGCGCCTCTGAGATGTGCTAGTCTCGCGAGTTTGTTTACAGGATCAAAGGAAGCAAAGTTTCCTTACTTTAGCTAAGGAAAACCAGTCTCCTCTTGGTTTATATCGAAATCCTCCAACATTTTTTCTTTGCAAATCTTCGGTTTGTACTTTTAATTCATGACCGACGTTTTGTTTTGTTCTTTCTCCGCATTCGTCACTAATCACGCAATACCGACGTCCTACGTCATTCACCGGAACGGCTTCCGTGTATGACAGATAACGGAAGTGAGAAAAAAGTATTTATTACGTTTGAAATATAGATATTTATCTTACAAAAATGCTTGGATTCGCTACAGGAGGCCTTAATGAGCTAAGACTAATCAAAATGCCGGTAAAAATTAACATTGCCCTGGACTTTACACATCTGGTTCCTCCAAGAACAAGGTTGAAAAATACTCATCTAAAAACCAATCCCTCTCCTCTTCAAGTAGGTGAGCTGTATAATGATACATTTTGCCACTGAAAGACAGGAACTTTGAAAATATATGGGACAACTTACGGTTGAGTCCAATGTCATGATAGGTGAGAATGACCGGTCTGTTGCCTTTAGGAGTCCCTCTCAAAGTCACATGAAGGACACCGTGAGGAGTCTCAATGTCATGCTCCTGCAACCAATCAGAAGATGACATGTGAATTAATAATAGAAGTGCAAAGGTGTCAACAGTTTAAGCATAGAGCTGTTTGAAATCATTCCTGCAATGTCTGCATGAAAACACAGACTGAAAGGTTTACATAAGGGGCCTTTAAACTTATTCTTTGTAAGGAAATATCTGCTCATCCAGTCAAATAACATCTCTAAATCAGGTAATAATTAACTCAAAGGTATCTTTTAGCCTGTTTCCAAAAAACAATGCAGGTCAACGTCTGATTCAATCACCGCCTTATGTTTCGCTGTGGTGTAGGTTTTGGCCCACCCTTGATGTTGTTTGTTGTTGCACATCACCACAACCACCACCACAGTATTATACATCAAAGTAAAAAAATCTGTCGCCTTGGATGAAATGGACAGCTCAGCTACAACACGACACAAACAGGATGAGGCTTGAACCACAAGAATGAGGTGAGAGGCTAACAGCACTACTTAAGGACTCCTAAGGCCAAAAGAGCAGCAGGTCCGGCTCTAATCTCATTCCACACACAGCATGAGGACCATAAGAACCAAAAGCAGCTCTGACCTGCACTGGAGGAGACGGACACTGTTTTGATGCAAACCTGCAGACTCCACAAACTTATATAAACACAAGGCTATAGTGACCTTAACCGAAGACGCAGCATGCATGTTTGTATATATAAGAAGAAAACCATCTCTCTCTAGTGTAGTGTAGAATAGTGATGTCTTAAGCAGAAGATCTAGAAATCATTCTAGCAGCTGACACCTGAAGCAAACCACACAGCACCCACTAAAGGCAGCAGATTTAAAAATAGACGAGGCGGTTATGTTTGTGCACACACATACTGCTCTCCCTGACATCTCATGTTAGGTGACTGTTGTGTGATGTCTTGATGCACCGTTCAAACAGTCTCCAGAAACAGGTGTTTCTACAGTGCTGCCATTTCTACACTGGACGTGAGCGGCACACTGTGACATGACAAAACCTGCTCACTCCCCTTTATAATCAAAGCAGTCTACAATGGAAACAGCCGTTGGAGGACACCCAGTTTCAATTTGACACTGCACAACTACTCGTCCATCTGAAATAAAACCGTTTTGTCTGAAAAAAGCATTTATGAACTGACTGCTATGCATTTTTTATGTTTCTATACCTCTCGTTGTGAGGCTAAATGCTTGTAGCTTCTGGCCGATTAAATCATGGTCGGTAACATTTTGGAAAGGTTTTGAAAAAAATCTCTTATGCTCACTGAGGTTGAATTTATTTGATCAAAAACAGATAGTAATAGTAAAAACACTAATATTCCAAAATATTACTATGATTAAAAAAATTAAAATTATTCCTGTGTTGCAAAGCTGCATTTTCTGAATCATTATTCCAGTCTCAAGTGTCATATGATCCTTCAGAAGTTTCTTATTATTATAAATGATGAAAACCTTTGTGGGGGCCCCCTGCCTCATATAGATACAGTGGGTACGGAAAGTATTTTGACCCCCTTAAATTTTTCACTCTTTGGGATATTGCAGCCATTTGCTAAAATCATTTCAGTTTTTTTTTTTTCCTCATTAATGTACACACATTACCCCATATTGACAGAAAAACACAGATTTGTTTACATTTTTGCAGATTTATTAATAAAGAAAAACTTAAATATCACATGGTCTTAAGTATTCAGACCCTTTCTTTGCTCAGTATTTAGTAGAAGCACTTTTTTGATCTAATACAGCCATGAGTCTTTTGGGAAAGATGCAACAAGTTTTTTCACACCTGGATTTGGGGATCCTCTGCTATTCCTTCTTGCAGATCCTCTCCAGTTCTGTCATTTTGGATGGTAAACGTTGGTGGACAGCCATTTTTTAGGTCTCTCCAGAGATGCTCAAATTGGGTTTAAGTCAGGGCTCTGGCTGGGCCATACAAGAACAGTCACAGAGTTGTTTAAAATGCAAGCCCCGTCCTTGCTTTTCGGTATTTTAGCTGTGTGCTTAGGGTCATAGTCTTGTTGGAAGGTAAACCTTCGGCAAAGTCTGAGGTCCTCGCAAGAACCTAACGGGGAAGTTTCCGTCCAGGATAATCTCCTGACTTGATGCCGCATTCATTTCTTCCCCTCGAATTGCAAACCAGAATCGTGCCTGTCCCCTTGACAGCTGAAAACACCACCCACATTCATGATAGCTGCCACCACCTGCTTCAACCATGTATGGGTAGGACTGTATTAGAACAGTGATGAGCAGTGCCTGTTTCCCTCCACAACATACCACGCTTAGAATTAAGGGCCCAAAATTACCTATCTTGGTCTACATCAGACACCAGAAATCTTATTTCTCACCATCCTCAACACTCCTGGCGGTTCTTCCATGTGTCTGCCACTGAGGAGAGGCTTCCGTCGGGGGCCCCTGCCATAAAGCCCTCACTGGTGGAGGGCTGGCAAGTGATGTTGACCTTTCCTATAACTTTTCCCTCACCCTCCCATCTCCCGACTGCCTTCTCTGGAGCTCAGCCACGTGAGCTTCTTTGGGTTTCTTCATGTTCTTCTTCTTTTTTACCTCTCTCACCAAGGTTCTTCTCCTCCGATAGCTCAGTTTGGCCAGCTCTAGGAAGGGTTCTGGTTTTCCCAAACGTCTTCCATTTAAAGATTACGGAGGCCACTGTGCTCTTAGGAACCTTAAGTTCAGCAGAAATTTTTTTGTAACCTTGGCCATATCTGTGCCTTGCCACAATTCTGTCTGAGCTTTTCAGGCAGTTCCTTTGACCTCATGATCTCATTTGCTCTGACATGCACTGTAGCTGTAAATGTCTTATATAGACAGGTGGTGGCTTTCCTAATCAAGTCCAATCATTATAATCAAACACAGTTGGACTCAAATGAAGGTGTAGGACCATCTCAAGGATGATTAGAAGAAATTGACAGCACCTGAGTTAAATATATGATTGTCACAGCAAAGGGTCTTAATACTTAGGACCATGTTATATTTCAGTTTTTCTTTTTTAATAAATCTGCAAAAATGTTAACAATTCTGTGTTTTTCTGTCAATATAGGGTGCTCTGTGTACATTAATGAGGAAAAAATGACTTGATGATTTTAGCAAATGGCTGCAATATAAACAAAGAGTGAAAAATTTAAGGGTCTGAATACTTTCCGTACCCACTGTATATATATATATCTTTTTTTTTTTCTTTTTTTTTTCCCAGGATAATTTGCATAGAAAGTTCTAAGGACTATTAAAGAGTAGGACTATTTTGAAATGGAAATCTTTTGCAACATTATAAAGTCTTTAATGCAAATTTCTAAATAAAAGTATTAATTACTTGAACAAAAATGTATGCATGTAATACAAACATTGTATAAAATTGTTTTGCTACTCTGAAATTATAGTTTATCAAACAGGACAGTCACTCTTTTGTATAACCAAGAAAATTAAATCACAAGTCATAAGTACTTAAAACAGCAACAATATAATCACTTCTGACACTGCATGGTCACTTGCTATTGGTCTTTTTCCTCTTAATCCAAGAACCTACAGCAACAATAAGACTCCGTTACCAAGACAACACCACACCACAGCAGCCAACCAGCAGCAGCAGGACAGAAATGGAAAAGCAGGCAGCGCGGATCAAGCTAAAGGTAGATGTGCCTGAGGGCAGCTCAGAAACGTGTCAGGGATCTGTCAGAGACGGCAGTGCTCTGATACGGATGGAAGAAAGAGAACAAGGTGAACTTGATAAAGAGGTTGGCAGCAGTAAAAAGTTCAAATCTCATCCGAACACAAGTACCTGTCTTCTGTTTGTCTGTAAACAGCGGAGACAAAAGCAGTTATTAAGATAGGGAAGTTACTACACCTGTGCAGTGCGCACAAATTCTGCAAGACATTTTTCAAAGGTCTGTTCAAAAGTAAAACAGTAAGGATGTGATTTAAATGGTAAAATGCGACAATCCTGAAGTTACTGTCTACATAATCAAGTCAATTAATTTTAGTAACTGAAGATGAATGTGGCTTTGTAAAAAGTCAATATAACAAAAACAAAAACTTATTGCAGCATCATGCACTGCTAAAAAGAAAAGTTATTTAAACCCCTTAACTGTCACCATCCCACCTGTGGGACGCTTGGCGCTCTTTTTTGTTGTTGTCCTTTTTCTCTATCAAATCTTTTAGTAATCATCATAAATAGGGATGCACCAAAATGAAAATTCTTGGCCGAAGCCGAAACCAAACAAAATGAAACACTGGGCCGAAGGCCGAATACGGTTTTTCGTGTGTTTTTTTTTTTCACCATTGCATAAATTAAATAGCCAAAATGTGACAACCTTAGGTCTGTATTCGCAAATGTTTCATATTACAACAATTTTAGTTGGATAGTGCACGTTCAGGCTATTTAAAAAAATGGGGGGTGACGTTAGGGTTAAAGGGCACATATTATGCAAAATTCACATTCACATATTATTTGGACATAAATGTGTGTTGGCAGTGTTTGTACACAACCACCCTGTAATGATAAAAATCCACACGCTCCTTTTTTTATCTCCATATATCATTAGCAGTGTCTCAGAGCAAGCCGATCACAGAATCTGTAAAGTGTGACATCTCATTTGATGTCACACTGTAAAGTGAGACAAAGGCCTCCCTTTGACACTTACAGACACACGACAGAACACACATACGTAAAGATCCATCAGACAAAAGGCAGATAACGCCCATCATTCACCCACACTACCTACAACACGACTCAAACTCCATCAGCACTCATGCACAGACCTGAGAGCGTGAGCAGATCACGTCTGCAAAGTTCCTGCTGTTGCTTCGGAGGGAAAGCAACAGGCTACTCTGACACAAAACACAGTCTTTCTGTTAACACTCACCACACCCCTCACTGCACAGGAACCCTGGTTGATGTCCAGCACTGCCGTCATGTTTCATCCAGCGATCACAGAACAGACGCTTTCTCCGGTTCCCTCTTCTCACTCTCCTCAGAGAGAGGGGCGGTGGCACGAGGTAAGGGAGGGCACAGACGCGATTAACAGAAGCAAGACTAACGGCTTTGAACTCCCACCAGTAACAAATAAAAGCCTTTTCCCCTCTCAATAGAAGCCGACATTGGTAAAATGAGAGGACAAAAGAGAGATCCAAAGCAAAGCAGACGTATAAATGTCTGGAGAGTGTGTTTGAGAGAGAGGAGGGCACTCAAGCTGCTCTAATTGGATTTACAGGGTCAGGTGGAGGGGGTGGGGTGTGTAAATCTCTGCTTTTGTTTCGGCGGGTGAGTTGATAAGGGTGATTTACTGGGAAATGTAATTAATAGAAGTGGATAAATCCATCCAAAAGTGAATGCAACATGCGGTAACATCCAAGTTGCTGTTGCCATAGCGACAGGCATGGACAACTCCATGTGGTGACAAAACATGCATGAATATTTCCAAATGTCTATTGTGGTTCAAGATAGAAAATGTGAAAGGAAAGGATATTCGAGGCTCTGCTGTGGGAAATGTGATCGTCTGCAACAGTGTAATCCTAAACTTAACCTCTTCTGATTTTACTGTCCGGAGAGCGCAGCCTGGCTGCAGCGCTGGGGAACTGTGAGGAAGAAAAAGGAAGCGGTGCTTTCAATTTAACCAAGGCAAGACAAGATGACAAGGAGATACTACAGAGCTGAATATCTCAAGCATATCTGTTCTGCTGTTGGATAACCTCAGAGATTGTGCATTAGTATACAATACCATTTCTGGCTTGCTTCGAGGACTTACAATGACATTTTAGGCACAATATCACTCCCTACAATGACAAAAGTTTCCAACACATTTAGGTAAATCATAATTTTAAGTTTGACATGTGGAACAGATTACTTCTGACTAGTGTGGAAGCGCCCTTGTGAAAATATATGCTTAATTGTTTTTAATGTGCACTTGAGTGTACTTCAAATCTTAAAGTACATTAAAACAAATGTTTGAAAATCAGAGTTAGGGAAAGTTACTTTTTAAAGTAATGCATATATTGCGTTACTCCATAAAAAAGTAAAAAATAACGAATTACGTTACTTTTATGGAAAGTAGGTAATGCATTGAGTTACTTTTTTTCACCTGGGCTGGGCTTGCTTATTTATTTTTAACAAAAAACCCCAAGTTATAATTTTTTTGGCAACTGGAACCCTTTCCAACAAAATGGAAATTAATAACCTCAGCTGAGAAGTGCGTCTGGCTTTGCACCTCCGCCCAAGTCTCTCAATACGTCAGGAGAGGTGGTCAGTGAAAAAAAAAGAAAAACAAGTTTTAATTGGAAAAAGTAATTGTAAATTTAAAAGAGTTACTTAGTAGATTTACTTAGCTAACAGACTTAAGCAACATGTAAAGTGCACTTTTAAGTTTTACTTTAAAAGTAAGGGCTGTGACGATATGACAAAAAAAACCATCCCGAATTTTTTTTTTTTTTTTTTTTTTTTTTTTGTTTTTTTTTTTTTTTTTTTTTTTTTTTTTTTTTTTCTTTGATCAAGTGCATTTCGATTTTAATCACGATTTTGACACACACGGACATGCTTTACAGTCATAAATGCATTCAATTTGAAACCTATTTCCAAAAAAAACCAATTAGAGCTTTATCAAGAAACATGTCTCTAGAACAGACATAAGGAAAAATAATCACTAAGTAAAGGTGTAACAAATTGTCTCTAGAATAGACATATGGCAGAAAAAAAATCCCGTGTCCAGGGATTTTGTTTTTTGCCATGCATTGGTCATAGAGCTCTTTGCGGCGTTGCCTCAGATGTTGAACTAGATTTATTGCGCCAAGTTCACACGTACTCCGTCTGCAATGCGTATACAGTATGTGTATGCGGTGCAGAAGCAGCACAGACTCATTTTGCTTTCACCAGGATGCGTTTCAGTCCCTCCTGTCCTCCCCCCCTCACCCCCAAAAGAACCCCCCCCCCCCCCCCCGCTGTTTACCACACACACAACATTTATCCATTATTTTGATTTCAAATCCACGTGGTGTTGCTGAAAATGCTTTTTCAGCATTGTGAATCTTTTTTTTTTCACAGTACAGTAATACAATCTTTCAAAGACTTCACATTTTAACTCAATAACTTTAAACTACACCACATTGCCAGCTATTACTGCTTGTTTATCTAAAAGTGCACTTTCCTGTTTACATCTACCAAAATGCCAGGGGTTACTGTGAAACATAATATATGCTTTTAGGTGTAATTTACTAAATTTCATGTCAATCCATGTACATTTTCTGGGGGGGGGAGGGGGGGCGAATAATGCGCTGTTCACTTTAATTCAGCGCATGCAGCACAGCAGAAATAGATTCCGTGCGGAAACGATCGCAGCATGACTGCTGCAGACGCACCACTCCTGGAGCGCACTGCCGGACCGCAATCGCGTGCAGTGTGAACGCTCTAATCCGTTAACATGAGCGGTGACAAATACCAACACAGACGATTGTTGAACCTGGCATTACTTTGTAATGCCCGCCCGTCCGTTCTGTTCCGTGCTCCAGTGAGGAGCGCTGGCATTCTGATGTTCAAATCAGTGGCGAAAAGATTTAGAAATCAGCATTAATTTTTAACAAAAAATTTATTTTTTAGTATTATTTTCATACAAAAAATTTAATTAAAATTTTTTTTTGTTTTTATACAAAATTTTTTTTTTTAATAAAATTATTTGTTAAAAAAAAATTTTTATGATATTTCGCTATGCGCACAGCCCTACTTAAAGAACATTGTGCTTTTAATTAATGTTTTAATCTTTTGTCATACTTTTAAAGTACACATATTTTGATGTGTTGACTACCATACTAAACCAATTAGTGTTAAATTTAATATATTTTAAATATACTAAATGACAACAGTGTTGCAAATGTGTAATTAGACATTCTGAAATGAAACAATTACATTAAAGTGTATTTTAGTTCATCAAATACTTGTCGGTACATTTAACCATTTTTCAAAGATAAGTGTCATTTAAAAATTAAAGATAAAGATAACTTTAAAAAGCACTCTAAAGTTCCATTTAAATGTCAATTTAAACTATAATCTATTTTCATTTAACTGCAATTAACAAGTGTTCACACTTCAGTATATTCTTTTAAAAAGTACAATATTTCCATTAGTACTCTTTTTAAAAGGGCTTTTAAAAATGGCATACCATGTAATCAAGTCTTGATGAGTCAGACATGTCTTAACCAGAAAAAGCTGCCAAGTGAACAAGAATCTTCAAACATGAAGTGACTAACCAGTTTTTATGTGCCATTTATGGGTGGGTAAATCTGAGCCTCCAAATAAGTCTCCTGACTGGCAAACACACCCAATTTGTATGTCTAAAATGGATGAGTACAGCTTATCTCTCAGATATAAAGCAGAAATTAAGCAGACTATACAGGTATCGATGGAAGCCCGGTTCTTCTGCCACTGAATAAAAAAATAGTTTTCTTCATGTTACTACCCAATAAACACTTTTCTCCATCTCTAATGTTCAGACTGTACAATTTGTTGCCTAGAAACAGCATTCATACCATAACCAAAAATATTCTGCAACCATACTGTGGATCAGAATCATGAAAGAAATTAATGGCATGAAAGCAATTAATCTCCAGTTCAAAGGTACCAAGGGTAAAAAGAACATGAGTGTGCTCTACTCGGATGACGTGAACTGTCCGTGAACAGGGAATGATGGGTCACTGTGAGGACGACAAGACAGCTGAGCATTAAATGAGACAGAGGGAGGGAAGATGACAGAGAGAGTGTGTAAGTAAGTGTGAAGGGTATAATCTCACTCCCAGCTCTCACAGAATGATGCTCCTCTTACCATTCAACAATGAAGTCATCATGGCTTCACTCCCAGTCATCCGCGTTAGATAAACATATGCAACCACATCTGATACTGCTGATGTTTGACGAAGGATTTAGTCTGATTAGAGACAGAAAACTGACCGTAACACAAGTAGGAAGATTTAGATAGTCAATCTATAGACAAATACCACTGTCGTTCATATATTCACTGTTAATTTTAACCTGATGCGGAAACACTGAAGTGTTCACAGCATCATACAAACGTAAAGCTACAGGCAAGGTATACTTGACCTAGATCACATCAGATTGTGCACGTCGCAATTCAACAACAACGCAAGACAAATGGTTTGTAAAATGGGTCATCTTAGATCATTAGCGGTAATGTAACAATGCTGATAGTCAGTAGATAAGACACCCAGACACGGAGAGATGGAAGCGGTGTACGTGAACTAATTCATGTTCTTTGCAAAAGCTAAAATTATGTACACACACACACATTTATAATACAAATTACAGTGCCTTGCGAAAGGATTCATACCCCGTCGTTTTTTTTATGTTGCTGTCTTATGTCAAATTGCTTTAAATTACTTTTTCCCCCACATTAATATACACTCCATATACCACAATGTCAAAGCAAAAACTGAATTTTCACAACTTCGTAAACTTACTAATAATAAAAAACCTGAAAGAAGTACATTGCATAATAAGTATTCATACCCTTAAGTACATAGCTGAAGCACCTTAACAAGATCAGGTCTTTTGGGGTTATGATGCGACAAGCACCTGTTGCCACATCACAAAATTTTGCAAATTATGCCATTCTTCTCCTCGGCACTCTTCCCTCCTCAAAGGCTTTGTAGGTTGGGATGTTGGGCAGAGATGCCCCCTTTTCAGGGTTTCTCCAGAAAAATATTGATTGGGTTTTCAATCCCAGCTGTGGCTGGGCCACTCAAGGGGGACATTCACAGAGCTGCTTATAAGCCACTCTTGCTGTGTGCTTAGGGTCATTGTCCTGCAGGAAGCGAAACTTGTGCCAGGGGTCTGGAGGTTTCTGAAATGCATCGGACTGGTTTCATTAAGGTATTTCTAGTATTTTGGTGGCATGAGCTTTTCTTATTATTTTTTTTGACTGACCCCCCGCGTTGGTTGTCACCCGACAGTTCTGATTACGAGAACAGTCAGCGACGTCCGCTGAAATCCGCGGGCAGAGAACAGACCAAGGTGGCACGCTAACAGGCAGCCCACTCCAATCGGCGGCTGGCCATTGGTGACGCCTCCGAACATGACGAGTGTCTCAACTGGCCTATGTAGGGCAGGGCTGTGCATACTGAGTCAAGCTCTCTGCACGAGCCGCTTACAGCTTCTGCTGCCTGCCAGTTGTTTCCACGGTCCCCCTGGGGGGTGCTTGGAATTGAGGTTCATCCAGGGGGTCCGAGAAGTTCATCACGCCAATCAGGCCTTACGGCACACTTCAAACAAAACCAGAGTCACCTCATCCTTCGAAAATAACCATCGATTTGCCTTGCGTTTAGCCGTACACTAGCACACAAACATACTACAGAGTATGGGTGTGATACTGCAGTAAGTACGTGATGTGTTTCGAACACATGTAGCTTTGCCTTGAATTATTTAAAAAAACTGACATAAACACCAGAGCACTCGGGATAAACAACTTGCTATCACGCACGTCATCGTGCTGCATGGTGATCACAAGGCCACGCACACAAAGATAAAGTTGAGCTGCATTATATAAGTTTGGTTGAGATTGAAGTTATCATATTATTATAAGTGGAGCAGGGAGAGAGTTTTCCCTGATCTTTGAACATACCTTACGTAATGGATGAGGCCATAATTCCAGGAAAAACAGGTAACCCTGAGCAGGGTTTTAGCGGTTGTGTTACAGGTTGTACCAATAGATGGCCCAAAAGACTTGAGGTGTTGCAACGCTATTGAGCACTGTAGATGATTGAGACTGTGTGCTGTTTGTTCAGGGTTGAAGTCCTAGATCTGAGAACTCTTTCTTTTTCACCCCCCATCCGTGTCTCATCTTTTCATTTGTTCATCCCCCCATTGTGCTTCGCCATCTGTTGCCCTTCTGGTGAAGTTTGAAAAAGCCCCCGTTCCGCTTTCTCGCAGGGTCTTGTCACCAGGCCCCATCCGCCTATCTTCAGTGTTTTGTACCATACCACCAGTACTGGAATTTCCCAAACCTCAACACTCCCCTGATTTCAGTGGTATATGTCATCTGAAACCGAGCGTGTGATTGAGCGCGACGGCCGCCCACACACCCCTGCAGCCCCACGCCCAAGGTGTATCCTGCCACAGCAGCAGTTGAGGATGCTCCAAATCTGCTACGCTGTCAGAGATGAGAGAGGCAGAGGGTTTTGATCTCAGATATTAAAATGTCAGCTCTGTCTCTACACTGTCTGACAACTATAAAAAAAATGTTAAAAGAGAATACAATACACCTCACGACCCACAGAGGGCAGTGTGTATCTCCACAATCCTGTCTAACTGCTTCACAAAAATGTCTATGGAGCCAAGCATACTTGAAAACACAACAATTTGTTAACATTAGTTAATGCCATAGTTATGAACAAAGACTACCAAAAATAAATAAATATAATATATTTTTGGAGGTGGCTGAAGGACTACATAGGGGCCTGATTCTGATCGAATACTGGACTGGCCAAACATTCATATAACTAATATACACAGTACAATATAAATATAATATTATGGGTATAGGTATTATATATAATTATATAATAATATATATAATCTTATTAACAGGTGGACGTTACGGAAAGTATTCAGACCCCCTTACAATTTTCACTCTTGTTATATTTGGCAAAGCCCATTTGATAAAACTAATTACTAATTTTTTTTCCTCAGTAAATGTACAACACCGCACCCCGTATCGACAGAAAAAAACCCAGAGTTTGGGTGACTTTTTGCAGGAAGTTATTAAAAAAGGAAAAAAAAACTGAAATATTCCATGCGTTCTCAGTATCAGACCTTGGCTGTGACATCATATATTTAACTCAGGTTGGCTGTCCATTTTCTTTTCTGATCATCCTGAGATGGTTCACACCCATTTGAGACAGGCTGTGGTTGAGTATACTGGATTGAAACTTGATTAGGGGGAAAAAGCACCACACACCTGTCTATATAAGACCTTACATTTCACAGTGCATGTCAGAGCAAATGAGATTTATGAGGTCAAAGGAACTGCCTGAAGATTTCAGAGACAGAATTGTGGCAAGGCACATATCTGGCCAAGGTTACAAAAACATTTTTAAGGTTCCTAAGAGCACAGTGGCCTTCGTAATCTTTAAATGGAAGACGTTTGGGAGACCAGAACCCTTCCTAGAGCTGGCCAAACTGAGCTATCGGAGGAGAAGAACCTTGGTGAGAGAGGTAAAAAAGAACCCAAAAATCACTTTGGCTGAGCTCCAGAGATGCAGTCGGAAGATTGGAGAAAGTTGTAGAAAGTCAACCATCACTGAAGCCCTCCACAAGTCGGGGCTTTGTGGCAGAGTGGCCCGACGGAAGCTTCTCCTTAGTGCAAGACACATGAAAGCCCGTATTGAGTTTGCTAAAAAACACCTGAAGGAATCCAAGTTGGTGAGAAATAAGATTCTCTGGTCGGTTGAGGCCAAGATAGAACTTTTTGGCCTTAGTTCTAAGTGGTATGTGTGGAGAAAACAAGGCACTGCTCATCACCTGTCCAATAAAGTCCCAACAGTGAAGCATGGTGGTGACAGCATCATGCTGTGTTGGTGTATTTCAGCTGCAGGGACAGGACGACTGGTTGCAAACGAGGGAAAAATGAATGCGGCCAAGTACAAGGATATCCTGGAAGAAAACCTTCTCCAGAGTGCTCAGAACCTCAAACTGGGCCGAAGGTTTACCTTCCAACAAAACAATGACACTAAGCACACAGCTAAAATAACAAAGAAGTGGGCTCACACAAAATCTGTGACTGTTCTGGAACGGGGCACCCACGGCCCTGGATTAAACCCAATGAGCATTGGAGAGACCTAAAATGGCTGTACCACCAACGTTTCCAATCCACCGGGGACAGAACTGGAGCGGATTCTGCAAGGGAGGAATGGAAGAGGGATCCCCAAATCCAGGTTTGTGAAAAAAACTTGTTGCATCTGTCCAAAAAAGGGGACTCATGGCTGTATGAGATCAAAAAGGGGTGCTTTACTAAAATAATTGAGGCAAAGGGTCTGATATTTAGGGGGGTACCAGTTGATATTTCAGTTTTTCCTTTGTAAGAATTCTGAAAACATGTCAAACAATCTGTGTTGTCTGGTTCAATATGGGGGCTGTGTGTACATTAATGAGGAAAAAAAAAAAATAACTTAAATGATTTTAGCAAATGGCTGCAGTACAACAAAGAGTGAAAAATTTAAAGGGGGCTGAATACTTTCCGTACCCACTCTATACAGTATATATATATATACCACAACAACCACACAACTGAATAAATATATTAACACAATACCCTACAGTACCAATATATAATATATATGATATATAATTTTAATTAAAAAATGTATTTAGTGCTGTGTTTTTTTAGCATGATTTTTAAAGTAAATTTTGGCCTTCAGTATTCCAGGTCTTAAATATAAATATATATGATACTATCTATTAAAAACTTAAAGGAGGACTTATCTTGTGGATGAAGTAGGGGCTGATTAATCTTAATCATGTTTATTTTGGGTCAAATATGAGATTCGCACTTTATATATAAAAGGAAATCAGGAAGAATAATAAATTATAAATAAAAATAAATCAGGAAGGATGAAAGTGCACTGTGGTAAAGGAAAAGGGTGAGCTGGATTTAAAACAAAAACGACAAAACTTTGCTTAATTATCCTGTTTCATAATCGTTGGAAGCCAAAACCGTAATTGACAATAAAATTTGATTAAATCGTGCAAACCTAAAAGGAAGTAAAAATGTTATGATGAAAATTTACAACAAACAAAATAAACTATTAAGGTGACAAATTATGTAGTAACTGTGAAAAAAGCACAAAGTGCAGTCTATCATACTTTATATCACCAGCTTTGTGAATTACATAACTGCTGCTAGAGATTAACTCTGTAAGTAACCTGTAACCATGTTTTTGTGTTTACAAGCAATAGAGAGAGTAAACAACGGTTGCATACAGCAAATTTGATGGTAATGAGAGTAAATGGTCATCCCTTGTGTCTGTCCTTTTCCGGCAGAGTGAGCGTCACGCCTGAATAAACACATCCGCTGCCCCAATGCCATACCCCTACAGAACCAATGCTGCACCATCACACTTTAATCAGCCAGACACAGAAAAACAAGCCTGCATAGTTAATAATGCAGCCAGAAGACCAAACAGCATCATTTAGCTAAAGTTGCTCATTTGACAAAAAAATACAAATAAATCTGAAACATACAGAACAAACCAAACAGATATAAACAACCATCAAACATAATGTTTTTTTGTGTGTGTATCTGAGAACAGCTTGACTGTTATATGTATTTACACTGCCCTCTTCAGGAGGAGCCCAACAGGTGTCAGTTTACATCATCCACAGAGCCCATTCACACACCGTCACCATAGCAACTGCTCAGCCTAATGATATTAGCATGCCAAGAACTATAAACGCTAAAAAAAAATAGTAATGTCATCAGGCATTATGGGGCTTCAAGGAACCATTAAGGCTGGACTCTTCAGGCAGTTGTATAGTTTATTGATTGAGTTCCTCTAGCTCACTCATATAGTATAGTGGTTCCTCTTTATCCCATTGCAGGAGTTCAGAGACGTTACATTATGTAATAGTTCAAGTCATCCTGTTGCATAGTTACCAGCTCTAGTAGAAATCCAATAGAAAAGAAGGGGGAAAAAACTACTTTTACACTTCAACACAGAAGACAATTGGCACATGTAGAATCATTATAGTTCATGACTATTCATCATATCTTGTTTAGACTTGATTGGTATGACTACTAACACATTCAGCTTCCTCTCAGGTGTGTGATGTAATTCTCGCCTGAGTCGCTGATCCATTCAACCAGCTGGCAAACCTGCAGACCGAGGATAAATTTAAACCTGTGAACACTGGCATGATCCTAGATCCTCACATTTCGATAAATTACTGTGTAATTTACCGCACTCTAAAAATACTCCAAATGAGCTTCACTAAAGGGTACAGACCAAACCCCAGATAAATGAGCCTCTTTAATACTTCAGGAGCTGAAGACCTGAACTCTGAGACTGAACTGTTAAGGGGAATTACTATAGGTGTATAGACTATAAATTTGACTTTTCTTTTCATGCAAAAAGAACATTCTTTATATGAAAACACACAAAAAGTGTTTTATTTTGTATTGTGACTTTACCTATTTCAGTTAATAAAACATGCATCGTGCATTATGCATTATGTCGAAGTAACCATGCAAATAAATTTCAGAAAAATAATAACTAAAAAAGGTTAACTACCAGAAACGTAAAAAATCCATAAATATCGTTTTAATTAAACCTAAATATTAATAAGTTTAAATTACAATATCAATAAGACAAAGGTTTTATGAGCAAATTTTCCAAGAAACTAATAGTATCTGAAGATCTATGTTGCCACTGGACTGAGTACGCGATGGAAATTTTGCTTTGCATAACGAATAATTATATGTTTGTCTAGCACAAAACGTTGTTTTACATTATAATAATATTTCACAACATTACAGTTTTTTTTACTGTATTTTTGAATCACGAGATCCCTACTTGATGAAGCAAAGAATCCTTCTGAGCCCAAACTTTGGAATGGGAGTAAAATTTTTGACACGTTTTCTGAACGGACCAGTTTTCTGGAATCTACGAGACACTGTGGAGAATCAAATTAGTTAAATCTAAGCAAAATAACTTATGCCTGTGGTACCTCCTTTTAAAGAGGGACACTTTTACTTCTACTGTCTCGAGAAATTCCTCACGTCCCTTAATAGGACTTTCTTTTTCCTGGCTGAAATTGGACTACAATGCCCTATACCTGCTGAGGATCAGATGTCAATCTGATCAGGTCTGAGACAATGGAGAACGGAGAGGACACTGAATAATGAAGAGTTGGTGAGCAGCACTGACAGCAATGTGCTGTGGTCTGGAAAAGACTGGATCACCTCTTACACTTGTAGAGCCTATGGCAGGAGAACAAACACAATCGACTGTAGTAACTCAAAGAAAATATATAATGTTTTTTTTTGTTTTGTTTTTTACATGTATTTATGTCGAACTTGTTACGATCTATTTGCCCACCCTGTAATGGGAGTATTTTTGGTTTCTCCCTTTCTACTGAGCACTGAATTATATCTACACCGTGACTATTTTGTACTTGACACAACTCTGAGGAAGGCTGGATTGCCAATGCTCAGTGTGCACGTGTTCTAGTCATTTTTAAATGTTTGCATGTTTGAATAAGGCTTTTTTAACATTTTGGATACTGAAGAAGTTCCTTGGATTCCCGTAGTTTCTATAGATACACTCGCTGTAGTATCGATTTCAGATGTCCCGATTCGATTTGATTTCCATTCGCAAGCTCTCGATTCGATTCTTGATTTGATTCTCGATTTTTTGATTACATTCAGTGAATATAGTTAATACAAATGCTTTTGATATTTCTAAAAAATTAACAGTAAACATTAGTTTACAAATGGTGAATTAATAAAAATAAATTAATATCCACAGGCCTGTATTTTAAACCTATTCATTTTTTGTATAGGGTCCCTTTTTAAACAATAATAGGGCCCCATAAAATGTTCTTCTTCATTTTTCTGGTAATCAGATGAAGGCATACAAAACATTTATTTCAATGAATTAAACCCTTTTATTTGTTTGGCAAAACCCAGTGCACAACAGAGGTTTACTGTTAACATTTTAAAGAAAACAAATGTGATTATTCCTTTAAAAATAAAGATATATTCATATATATATGCAGTAGTAGCATTGAGTCTTAAGACGGCTAAATAGTACTATATTTCTGACAGTTTCTTCATGTTAAACTAAACTTTTATTTTGACGGGTTGCCGTGAGGAACTTGCAGCTGCTGTGTATGTGATATGACGGTAGTTTTGTCAAATTAAACGGTAAAATGCTAATGAAGTGACTCTCAGAGCAGCTGGGGATGATATTTGTGTATTCATATCATCATAGTGAGATGACAGGTTAAACCCCGCAGCATCTTCTGCGCTTGTAATGTTAGAACACAACAGTGCCCCTCGCACCTATCC
The DNA here is from genome assembly GCA_018155175.1 of Sinocyclocheilus anophthalmus. Classification (NCBI taxonomy): domain Eukaryota; kingdom Metazoa; phylum Chordata; class Actinopteri; order Cypriniformes; family Cyprinidae; genus Sinocyclocheilus; species Sinocyclocheilus anophthalmus. The sequence continues at coordinate 337,830 of JADLZN010009398.1, read as the reverse complement.
GCCATTCATTCATTCATTGCGGAAATCATGGCGCCTTTACACGTGATGTCAAATGCTTCCGCAGATTTGTGGTATTACTATAGCTTTTACCTGAGCATGGAAAATCCCCATTTTTGCTTTGTTCTTGGGTTCTTGTCAACGTAGCCCGCCTTGATAAGCACTAAATGAATGACAGGCTTTCCATTGTAACATTGCGCAAGGTAAACGAGTGTGGACGCTTCTATGAGAAGACTACAATAATTCACACTTATCATAGATATTGTTTTAAATGTTTGCTGAAATAAATACCAGGAAGGATCGATTAGTGGCTTTTGAGAATCGATATCGAATTAACATCATTTAAAAAATAAAAAATGATTAATCGAAAAATCTTTTTTTTTTTGCCCAGCCCTAATTGACTGAAATGGGCTATTAAATGTGCTGAAAGCATAATAAAAATAAAATTACATATATAAATCACTGAATGACTGCCACTGGAGAAAATACCGATAAAAAAGTGAGGAGAAATAATAGTGGAATAAACGTATGATAATGAAGTGTGCTTACATCCCCGAGTCAAATCTTGCTCTTCAGCAAATAACACAATTGTGTACATGACTTGCTCTCCTCCCACAAACCCTCCCACACACCCATAGCACAACAAAGAGACACCAGAGTGAATTTCACTGCTCAACAGTGAAGTACAGGTCAAAAATCTTTCACCATCACACAGCGCTGGGAAATAAACCAGCGGCACAGGAAGAGTAGATTAATGACTGCGGGTGAACGCTTCAGGAGGTCATATGCAGTACATACAGGCCTAATGGCCACAAGAGACTCACCTGACAATCAAAGTCCTGGAAGTTCTGTCCATTCTGTGTGGAAAGAGACAGAAAGAGATCAGCTGAAAGTGTTAAGCATGTGATGTTAAAATACCAGGTCATGCAAGACACAATGGCCCATGTTATACCTGACATTGACCACATAATTATATTCTGTTAAAGAAAGGACAAATTACAGTGCTGCGAGATGATTTACCTCCTGCCTGAATTGTCAGTGCCTTCAATTCAATTAATGCATTGGAGTTCCCAAAATGAATTAAAAAAATGTTTTTGAACAATTTACCTTTAATAAAATAATAAATAAATGAAATTTAAAATTAAATAGTTCAAAATCAAAGCTACTTTGCGCATACATTCAGAGAGGGCATTTTTTGTAATCTGCTGTACTTTTTTTTACTTATGTAAATAACTGAAATTTGTATGTACAGAATAGTGCTGGCCAAACTATGATCGCATCCAAATAAAAGTTTTGTTTTACATATATTGTATGTGTGCTGGGTTGATTTATTATGTATATAAAATACACAACACCTGCATGTCTAAATTTCAATAAAAAATATGTTAGTGTTATATATACATATATATTTATAATATAATTATGAATAAACTATAGACATGTACTCAAATCACATATATATCCTGTATGTGTGTATAGACACAGAATATATTACCTATGTATGTAACGATGCACGTCAACTCACGATTCGATTCAACGTTTTTTTTAACAAATGACGATTTAAGACAAATTATAAATTAAATGTGTGCTTTTATTATTGCTTGGACAAAATACTGTACATTTCTTTGTGAAATTGAAAATAGCACTTGCAAATTATAGCTCTTTTGTTGGTTTTGATTGCTTCTATTTTCCTCATTTGTTAGTCGCTTTTAGGGCTGTCAAAATGGCTGAAAAACTAAATTCGAATTATATTTGAATTTAAAATTCATAATTTCAGTTAGGGTAAAGAAAAGCTTTTGTCTTCTCTCCTGAGGCAACAAGACACACTGAAGCTAAATACATGACTAAAAATCCCCCAATGAAAAAAAGTGCATACTTTATAAAATAATGTTTAAAAACCAATTATAATTCAAGTTGCTTAAACAACTATAAACAGAACAGCATCATGTATGTGTGCATAGTTTAATACAAAGGGCCGAATGTCACAGAGTACATTTTTCATTTAAAACATGAGTTGCAGTGGGATGGGGAAAAAACCCGCCATAAAGTCTCGAGATATGTTTTTTTTTTCAAAGTTAAACTTGCATTATTTTTACATGGCTTTCTAAACATGCGGCGCTCTTGTGCGAGACGCGAGTGCAACACTGATAAATGTCCCTCTAGAAAATGTGATAAATAAGCGTTCTGTGTGAACGGCTTGGTTTCAGTTTTGACGTAAACAAGATCTTGTTTGCAGCCCGTCATTGGATAAAGCGTTCGCTACGTCACAAAATTTAAATATGTATAATAAAAAATATAATAAAATAATAAAAATAAGCCATAAAAGTCTGACGTATCAATTATGTTGCTCAAGAAAAAAACAAACAAAAAAACACATGCAAATTTTTTTCGTTCCAAATTAAAATAAACAACAACTATTATTTCATATGTCAGGCTTTACAGAGCCTTATTAAGTAAACATGGAAGCATGCATACTTTATAAAGTACACACATGAATAAGCTCTTGTTCTTGAGGATTTTCTAACAACTGCTCATTTCAGGCTCTGTTTGATGCTGGTGATACCAGCGGCTGTGAGATTAGGACCTGATGACATTACACATCATCTCTCTGATCTCACTGCTCGGTATCCAAGGGTAACGGGCCCTGAGACGAGCGCCTTGAGGAGCCCGGGATCGAGTCAGAGTGAGAGAACTGGAGTGGAGGGGTGAGATGTAGTTAAAGACAGAGAGGGGAAGCACTGGCGTTCACAACCAGATGAATGTGTGCAAACTCACCTTGTTTGTCAAGAGGGGTTTGATCTCAGTCAACTGCACATCCTGTAACTCATCCATCCTCAAACCTGACAGCTGCCCGTCACTTCAGAGAGAGATAGAGACATTACAGATATGGATTAGTACATCATTACAGTCAGCACTGACTTATTGACCAACAGGGAACATGGCTCAGCATGCCAAATGCTCATGAATACAGAATTACAGTAAACAGGGCAGAGAGAGAGAATTGATGTTTAACATGCCGCCTAATAACCACCACCAAACCCCCATTGTCCTTGTTAACCGAATTCAGATGAGCTCATGTTTAATTCATGGTTTAACTCTCTGTGGCCATTCTGAAGGTCAATGCATGCAACTGTTTCAGGAAGGGCATTGTATAGGCTTATGTCAGCCTTATAATGGCGCTGGGTGACTTACTGAAGTTTGGTGTTGCTGAAATAAAGGTTTTGTGTCCCCTGAGCTGCTCTCCATCCGGGATCAAATGTGCTACTGCATTTTAGGGCAGAACGCAAGCATGCAAATGCAGATATGAATGTTTGGCCAACACATTAAAAGCACACAGTCCCTTTGGGTCGTACTTGAGATAAAATGGCATCGGAAACTGATTTTACTGCTGTAACGTGACTAATTTCCTAGTAAAATGGATTTTCAATAAGAAAAAAAAATGTTGGGTATCCACTGGGAATTAATTGGATCATAAAAAGTGGGCAAATCCTACTAGAATGGGCCATCACAGCTTATATATTGTATATTAAGGTTAATATATATAGAATATATTGAGAATATAATGCGTTCAGAGACATTTTGAAAGGCAACAGCACATTAGAATTTGAATTTACATACTACTGTTTGAAAGTGGGGTCTGAACGCACAACTGTTTTCAACATTAATACAAAATGTTTCTTGAGCAGCAAAGCAGCATATTAAAATGATTTCTGAAGGATCATGTGACACTGAAGACTGGAGTACTGATGCTGAAAATTCAGCTTTACATCATAGGAATAAATTACATTTTAAAATATATTCAAATAGAAAACTTATTTTAAATAACAATATTTCACAATATTATTGGGTTTTAACTGTATTTTTAATCAAATAAATTACATTTTGCATAAGAGACTTCTTTCAAAACCATTAAAATCAATCAATCAAACTACAAACTTTGGTAGTGTGGAATGTTTTTCTTACTTTTTAGATCTGAAACCACCCAATCACCTTCCCTTCTTGCAAGACTGCTGTGCTTTGAGAAAAAGGGAAGGACTTGCTGACCCAAGACTGTGTTAATGTTCTGTACACCTTGTGCTACAATGCCCAGGTGTCTGCTTCTCCATTTAAAGGCTTTGGCCACCTGTAATGACTTGGCATTCAGTAAAATCTCTCTGCTACCCTAAATCACATGCATGCCAGGTCATGTGGACTAATTTTGCTTACAGTAAGTTCCCCTGGACCTTGACTGACTGTCTGTGGTGGTGAGGATGCGAGAGGAGAGGATGTAAGGTGAATACTGGTCTGCGGCTGGCATCCGCGGGAGGGCTGACAAGTGTTGACAAGGTCACAGTCAGAGACAGAAGGCCATGTGTGTGTGTTAGCGGCTTAAGTTGTTCTCAGAGGAAAAGTCGTCTGTCATTGTGTAGGACTCAGTGTCATCAAAGACCAAGATACGCCTTTATCTTATAATTTTCAAATTTTTTTTTTTGGTGTCTCCCACCCTTATGTTTCTTCGTGCTTTCCCATTATGGCTTGTTGATCAACATTTCCCTCTAGCATCTTCTCCTATCATGGAACGGGTGTACTATTGGGGGGGAGCTTGCCAGAGTAGGCTGCATTCAGAGCACGTCGTGTCTATGTCTCATGTATGATTCTACTCTGGAATGTAGTGTCTAGTCGTCATTACCCTCGAAACTGCCATACCTACACTTCCCCCCTCGCTCTCTGCTTCTAGACCCTATATGGGATGTCACCGTGGCGGTGCAGCAGCCACGTCTACCCTCTCTGCCCACCCACACGCGCGATCGCGTCTTCTCTGATCGATATTCACACACTCCCTACCAAAGCCCACCCCCTCATTTATTGGATCGCCAAAACCCGAATAATACACTGCACCCGAGACACCCACCACTTTGGGAAGACAGCAACGACCGGTGCGTCATCCACCATAATTTCATAATTGTTTTAACAATGCTTGTTCTAACATCGAGTATGACAGCCAAACAAAACCATGCGCACACCCTCCTAGATGCATGACTCGCCGCGACTCAACCCAAATCCACACCTGCACACACCACCCTTAGAATGACTGGGCCACAGTTAAAAAAAAACCAAACCTGGTCACCATACAACCCCAGCAAGACAGACACGCCGGAATCCTCACTCCCATAAGGGTTACTGGGCTTGGACAGGAAAACAAAGGTGGTGAGTAATGCGAAAAACATAACACCCAGAGTAACTACAATGTTCACAAACACCAACCACCCCCCACCACAACCACACAACCCAAATTCTATCAATTAATCGCCACCCTAAGAAGGCCAAACCCTAATACCTGTGTCGCTTGCTGAACCAAAGTAGAGATTTTTCAAGTAATCCGAGAGCTGTCTTCCTGACCCTGCATAGACAGCAAGCAACGACCATGTTCAAGGCCAGAACGTAGCACACATGGTAAAGAGTCCCCGGTGACTCTTGATTCACATTATTATCCACATGCCACCTCGTCCCCCCAAAAACTCTCCACTCACAAACCACCCCTCCACCTCACCTCTATCAACCTGTTGCTACGCGGCGACTATTAAACACAGTCATAACACCTCGGTACCCCCTCTGACCAACCCCCAATCCCCACATCCTGCCCATCATCCAAAAATTGTCAATGACATCGTAATGTGTCTCATCAAGTGCGACGGGCGGAGGGGTGAGCAATCAAAGGATGGACAGTCAACGGGATACGCACCTACTACCCTCTCGCGCTACACATCACACAAGTTCCTGCACAATCGACGAACCCACATATCAGAAGCCTTTTCAAAGGCGGACAACAAACAACTGCCGACCCACAACCACCACCCCAAACTCGTACAATCCCCAAGCAAAACACACCCCCCAACACAAAACAACAAACAAAAAACACAACCAAACTAAAACCCCCCTAGGTACTGTGGCGACCCAGAGGACAGTCTGCTACGGCTGACACATACCGGTATTAACAAATTTTGGACACCGTAAGCCACATTCCAGTGATTTAGGAAGGGGTCCCCACGCCTCTCCCCGCACCAAAACTGCCCTCATCCTCAGAAGAAGGGGTGGGAGGGGGGGAGAAAAAAAGGGGTGAAAAGAGAAGGAGAAGAAGAGTATAGGGGGGGAGAAAACTAAGGGGTGAAAAAAGAATGGAAAAAGGTGAATGGAAGAAGGGGAGTGAGAGAGGGAAGGAGAATGTGAGGATGAAGAAAGTGAATGGAGAACTGAGTTGTATGTGTTTGTGGAACTACATGTAGAAAAGGAAAGAAAAAGAAGCTAGGTGGGTAGAATAGATAGATAAAGAAAGGTAACGATAGCTAATGTTAGCAAAGTCATTGATGACACAAGATGCTTAAAAGGTTATGATTGGCAAGACATTGTAATTAAGGAGAGATGAAAAAGAAATACGTTTTGGGTAGTAGTTTTGGAATGGGTAAAATGCTTAGGGACATTTTTGCTCTGTTTTCTTTGAGTTTAGGAAATATAATAATATAAATTATATTGCCTATCCTCTCAGGATATCTGGAATCAGTGTTACAAGGACCCCAGGCACATCGTATTTCCATTTTTGAAGCATAAACCCCATAAAAAAAACGATGCGAGCTTCGGATCTTCCAATTAGTTTCTATGACGCTGAAACCTACAGATGTCCGAGTTCAGAACCGCTTGCAACTGATACTCGCCTGTGTGCCCATGTGGATCCTCGGCGTTCGAGCGGAAGGCCAGGGCTTACCGATAGGTCTTACATGTCAAACTGATTTTATAAAACAGCTAAATCACATTCAATAAGTTTGACATATCTGTGGTCTATTTTGTCAATCAATTTAATAAACCCACAGCAAACTGTTATGCATCTCTGCTCACAACACATTGGTAGAAACAGATTGCTCCCCCTTTTGAACTTAAATAAATACCAATCGATTCAGACCAACAGGTCATCTTTGAACAAAATAATTTGAAATGAAGACTCATCTACTCTTAAAGGCATTGACGTTGCTAAAAGAAATTATTTTTGAGTAGTTGGGTCGTAATGAAATGTGTTTATGCGGTTTAGGGTTTAAAAAAAAAATTTTTTTCCACATACTGTTTATTGTTGTTTCTCCTCTATGCCCCGCTTTTTTGAAACGTGTCGATTTTTACAAAGCTCCTCGTTCTGAAAAGCGAGGTGTGCTCTGATTGGCCAGCTATCCAGTGCGTTGTGATTGGCCGAATACCTCAAGCGTGTGACGGAAATGTTGCATCCAGTAGCTCACTGCACAGTAGCTCACTGCAGGACAGATGGAGGTGCCGGTATGCTCACTTGATCTTAAAATACTCCCTAATTTTTGGTCATACAGATAAAAGTAATACACCTTTCGAATCTGTAAAGACACTACGTTTATTTGTTTGCACTCATAATAACAACAAAACGCGCTTTTGTAAAATAAAGAAAGCAAACATGATGCTCTTTCTGCCTCGTTCTTTGTGAACTTGAGCGCGAAACACTGTGTATATCTTTGGCCTCCCCAGGGCTCCAGACTCACTCTTGCCACTGGTCACTCTTTTGCAACTAACTTTCTCAGATGGTCGCCAAGCACATGATTTGGTTGCAATAATGTTTATGTTCTTTCTTGCGTCAGATCTATGCACGCTGATGAAACTTTTATCCATAGTTATAGTTGGATATGAACGAAGTGATAACCTTCACCCTTCTTTTCATCAGTAGTATATTTGTGGATTTGAATTGTGTGTACGGGAGTTCCTCTTTTGGTATGTTATAAGCCGGGCTTCAAATTCTTTCACTTTCGCTTCGCGATCTTGTTTGGCACTTTTTAAACACTTCACTTTTTAGACTAAACTAAAACACAAGAGGATTAATTTTTTTCTTAATTAAAAGGCTCAACAAACAATAAACGGTAAGATAGGCTACAAGGACAAACTAGCTTACAAACGTATTACAAAAACGAATCACGATGAGGCAAGCATCACCACATGCTGTATTATGCCGCCTAATAAATTACAGAACTTTTAGCAAACACTGAGGAATCAAATAGAAAATAAATAAATAAAAGTGAGCCCCCATGCGTAATGTGAGGTAAACAGCAAAGATGACAAGCTTTTCAGAATGAAAACAAAAAGAAAAGTAAAACTTAACTTGCTGTCGGTGACAGTGCTTGCATGTTTTTTTCCCCACAAGAATACCAACATGTTCACCTTCTTTGGTTTAAGAAGCGGTCTTTTACTTTACTCTAGCTTGAAAACCTTTCCTCAATATTTGCGTAATTTTTGCTGCGCGCACCTGCTGACGCGGCGAGCATAAACCACTCTACACTTGAAGCGCTGTGCAGTTCAAACATGTAGTGTGGTTTTCGTTATGCTTTCAGTTTCGTTTGCCTTTTGATGTTTCTCATAAAAACGAGTTGAAGATGCGCCATTCAAAATCGCCTGTGCATTAATTTAATATAATTATCTACAAATTTCTGTCACCACCAGCAGGAAAAATGGCCGCAAATGCGACTATTTGGTCCCAGTCTGGAGCCTGCTTACATATATTATTAGCGGCTGTGCAATCATCGAAATTCGATTTCAGCCTCCAACGATTACGAAAATACAATTATCAGGATAGAACTACTATTGCGCCACATTCCGCCTCCTTTCCAGCGGTGCACTTTGTTCCCCCTAAAGCCCAATTTCACGTGCAGATCGGAAGAATATTAGTGACTTTTATTTTGCAAAAAGACTTGCATTGATTCTTGAAGTATATTAGATTTCTATTCATGTTTTTCAGCGGTGAGAACTTGCCTTCCTCAGGGGTTTTCTGTTTAATTTATGCCCTCAAGACGGCACCACGAAACGGACATGTAAAGCTCTTTTAGCTCAAGGTTCGCCGCTATGGCCACTAACACCAAATGTTAAAATGCGGCGCTTCGTGATTATTCGTGTAAACCTTTCTCGGTCATGTAATAAATGAACGTAAAGAGTTGAGAATGAAAATACACATGTAACAGTAAATTGGATCCGTGTGGCTCTTAAAGCGACAGTGAGCTATTCCAGCTTCTGACTGTGTGCTTAATATTAATCAAACAACAAAAAACCAATTCAAAATCACACACTGCTCTTAAGTGAAGGACTTTTATAGCTTTAATAAGAAACAAGGAAAGTTTAATTCTTAAAGTGAGGACTATCTTTTACAGAATATATATTGTGATATGCATCCTCATCTTTAAATATACTAAATTATCTTATCATTGCACAAATTAACATACTCTCTACGTTTAAAAAATAAAAATGAGATGAGTTCTAAACTAATGCACTGTCTTCACACTCACAGTAGCCCATCTCACACGCACACCTTTAGTCAGACCATGCTGCATGCGCACAAACATTCATTTTAGACAAACATTTTAGCACTGCCCCTCAATTTAATCAATAAAATAGCTTAATCGCTGAAGAGCTACATTCTTTCTCAACAAGAAGCTGGTAACATCATCGTTTCTAAAGCAATTAAAGCCACAGCTTCACTGTTAATAGAGAAAATCGGCAAAACGGTGGTAATTCATACATAAACAGCCTCTCTCTCTCTCATAAATGAACACTTGATGAATCACATTTTTCTGAGAATAGACTTGAAGTGGAGATAACTAAACTGCAAGCTAAGCGGTGGTTTCAGAAAGCAAGCGCGTTTATCCACAGTGGAGAGAGAGCACCTGCACATGGTTGCCAGGTTGACAAAGATAAGTAGCACGTTTAGCAGATATTTCCGTATTGCGCAAGTGGGATCTCGGTTTCGGGGATTACGTCTCTTTATATCAGGCAACCTCAGTTGTGTTCCTCTGCGGCCAGATTAAACCTTGTTGTAGCCTATATATTATGCTCTATTCATTATTTTTTAGAAACCTTGCACTTTTCTACTCTGTTTTGTAATCTTGAATTCAAAGTAAGCGCGGTCCACTGCAGCGCACGTGCCACGATATTGATACAGGGCCAGCTGTATCGATACTTGTATCGTCAGATCTCTGTGACGATACATCGTCGTATCGAGCACTAGTGCACATGTAACTTCACTATGATCTATTTTTTTCCAGCTAATTTGGATTAATTTACTGAAGTTGTGCTTTCCAGTAGAAGAATACTTATGGTTCTACAGGCTGTGTGTGAAACGCTAATTACAGGCCATTGGTGAATGTGTGTGGGTTCAGGTCATAGAAAACAACTGAAGGGCTCCTTTCTTGCTTAACTGCTTGACTAGCAACTCTCTGAATACATCACGTAATCAGCGGAAAGAAAAATATCCTTCCTCTCTTCTCTTTCATTCAAGAGCCTTTCAGTCCTCCATTCCAACTGTAATTTACTCTTATAATTAGTAATGACGTTATAGGATTGTGAAGTAGAGAGATAATTGCAGTTTTAAGAGTATAATAGTTAAGAGAAATCATGAAGCCAAATGTTTGGAGGCTCTCTGGTTTCTAATTTTAACTGTTGTCCAATAAGCTAAATGAACTAAAAGGTCATTGGCCCCAATTATCAGCACTGTGAACAATTACGTAAAAATGCCAAATAATTATAACTTTGTGAAACCTCTATTATGACCAAAGCGCTGGTCTCTTTCCATTAATTTCAGACTTGTCTAAAGTCCATTTGTGCTTGAGATAGAAACAGCGTAACTTTATTCTGTAGATGAACAGCTCGAAAGTAAAGCTGGCATTGCAAACTGAGATTGAGGCAGTATATAGGTTATGATTCACGCCATGTCATATATAGTCAGTGTGCTGTGATTATGCCCTGATGCTGTGAAATGGAAGATTTTATTAAATAAACAAACTGTATGTGCTGAGTGACATTGTGTTCACTTGCGCACCTTCAGCTCATGATTTGTTATTTGGCAGTAAATGCAGGGCCCTTGATTTCCGCAACCCAAAAAAAAAAAAAAAAAAAAACACACGGACGGAATCATGCATTCCAGTCATAAAAATGGAATTTACTGAATAATGCGGAATGTCATGGAATTTGTCAAAGTTTAGATTGATCAAAAGTAGGTCAGAACACTTAAATCAAAACACGATATACTGTACTAGTGTCAGTGAATATTAAGCTGCAAATATACCATTCAAATAGGCAGGTTCTGCATGTCTTTGTGAATGAATGGCACAGACGCACAGTTTCGTTTAGGCTACTGCACACATAATTAAACGCATGTGACACTCATGGTGTTTCAGTCTCTGCAGCCTCACTATACGAGTACATGAACACATGAACAATCTTCTCTGAGAGTCACTTAATGAGCATTTTACCATTCCTTTTGAGTAAAACTATCAGATATATAGAAAGTTAGATAGATAGAACGTTAGATAGAGAGAACGTTAGATAGAGAGAACGTTAGATAGATAGATAGATAGATAGATAGAAGGGCTGGGTAAAAAAAAAAATCGATATCTCGATATTTAATCGATTACCATTTTTACGGAACGATATCGATTCTTAAATCCCAAGAATCGATTAGTCTAGCCTGTTTTCAGTTAATGGACGGAACGTTGAAGGGCACTTCCCATCCAATATATTGCAATAAGTAGTGGTTAAACGGAGCTCGTGATTTCGTATTCCTACGGACCCAGCCCCCGGTAGGCAGCATGATGACCCGCGATAATTGCAAAATTTAACCATAATCGAGTATAAAGTTTATCATTTGTTCGTTGACACAGTGAATTTTACAACAATGTCCAGAGAGAATAAGGTGAAAGGGAGGTCGATTTGTTACTCGCGCGCTCTTCTCTACATGCACAGCCGCACACACTCATTTAACAGACGGCCGCGAACACCGAACTGAATCCTCTTCTGAATCCTCTGAACAGACACATACACATAAAATTATGACAAAATACCCATCTCGACAATCATTCAGGTAAACACAGTCATGTCTCAAGTGAATGAAAACAGGTGAGAAAGCAATCGGATGTGAAGTGTATCATTATATCAGATCCGTGCATCTATAACCTAGCTAATGCTGCTGTCATTAATGATCACAAAACAAAACAGCTGTGATAAAAATCTATATTTAATTTATATAGTGAACACTATGCAGTGTTATTTTCCCTAATTATTACATTTCTTTATTTGAATACTACCAACCTTATTTTGTTTGTAACATATTCTGTTGTATTTATTTATGCTTGTAATTTGTGTATTTGTTTTTATTTTTACTGGCTGTTCTCTTGTCTCTTTTATCATGTTTAAACTTTCTTAGTTAGTTTAGTAGTATTTGCTGTGGTATCAAAGAGGTACTTCGCTTTAAGTAATAAATGGAAAACAAGTTAAACTGAAATATTTTTCTTTTCTCACTGATCCGAAAAATGATCCAATCTGTGACTCAAAAACCGTAATAAGTTCCGAACTGTGAGTTTTGTGATCCGTTGAACCACTAGCAACGAACATTGTGCTTTGGACTTAATATGAAAAAAAGTCTCAGATTAAGAATTGTCAATTGTCTTGAGTATTCACACCATAAATTCCTGTTTTTGGTGCTGTTAATGTGGAGGCGGGGCAGGTCCTCCAAAGGAGGGAACAGTTAATTTAAGTCTGTAGTGATTTTGTGCCTCTTTGGGATGGTACAATAATGCGTTGTTCACTTGCAGAATGCAAGTTTCTAGAGGGCACACAAGTCTGAAGTAATGAATTAGGTAAAGGGGTGCAGAGCCAGTGGTGGTTGTAGGCAAACATCAATGCTTTGAATTTTATGCGAGCAGCTATGGTAGCATGCAAATTGATAAAAAGAGGTGTGACGTGCATTCTTTTTCGCTCATTAAAAATTAATCTTTCAGATTCCATTTCAATCGATATTAAATCGACTCGGTAATCGAATCGAAAGCTTGTGAATGCGAATCGAATCGTGAAATGTGTGGCGAAATCCAGGCCTGCACTCTAAGAAATGCTGGGTTAAATACAACAGTGCTGGGTAAAATAGGGACAAACCCAGCAATAGGGCTGTTTTGACCCAGCGGTTAAATGTTTAACCCAACCTTCTGGGTAGTAACCCAACCACTGGGTCAAAACAGCCCAATTGCTGGGTTTGTCCCTATTTTACCCAGCACTGGGTTGTATTTAAACCCAGCATTTTTTAAGAGTGTAATAGATAGATAGAACGAAAGAAAAAAAAAACGATAGATAGAACCAATAGAACGATAGATAGAACGATAGATAGAATGATAGAACAATATATAGAACGATAGAATGATAGATAGAACGATAGATAGATAGATAGAATGATAGAACAACAGACCGGCCGACAGACAGACAGATTTTCTGTGCACTCAACAAAATCACCCTAATTTTACGATTCATTCTTCGAAATAGCTACAGCAATTTAAGTCATCTGGTAAAATTACTGTTGCAATATATACAGCACAGAGGAAAAATATCAAAATGTATCTCCCCCCCTCATTTCTACATTATACAGCATCGCAAAAATGAAATAGGAACAATATAGATATCCAAAATACCTCTTCTGTCTCGACTTCAAACTCAAGCTATTGGTTGCCATGTCAGACCACTATTGGTCTTTCCCAGATTAAAAACCTAAGTGCCTGGAGCTGGTGATTTAATCTCCCAACATCCCAGACAGAACCGACCTGCTCCAGCAACTACATCATTACCATGACTACGGATGTTGTCATCAACAAGTGAGCAGAGGATATTCATGGGCAGAATCATGGGGCAATTTCAGATGCACAAATGAGAAGCTTTAAAATATGGAATAAATTAAAGAACAAAGAAAGATCCATTTAAAAGCAAATACAAAGCTAAACTATGCATACGGTTTGCTGGCTTGGTTATTAGATGTATTCACAGAAAACAAACAAACAAAAGAATGTGTTGACCCATATCCTACATAGTATGATGCTCAGAAATGCAAACAAAGCCTGATTAATGCATTCAAATAAACTAAAGCAAACAAAATGCACTAACCAACAGCGTACGTATTAGCTGCACTAATCTGTCTGCGCTCTAATCAGCTCACGGAGAAACGGAAATCTCACCCTTCAACAGCGGATTTGAGTTGATGGGAGTTTAACATGCTTTGGGTTCTTACGCAAGATTTGAATTGAAATGGACCTGATTCAATTTCAAATGGAGTCAGCTCAATCAGAAAGAAAGGTATTTTCACCCACTCGCTCCACATCAGGAAAGGGATGTTCACCCAAAAATTTAATTATTTTCCTCACTCTCATGCCGTTTCAAATATGACTGACTTCCTTAAGAATTTACCTTAAACCCATACACTGAAAAATATAGCCAGAATGTTCTTCAGTAAAATAAAATAAAATTGCCTTGCACCTTAAGAAACAGGATAGAGAGACAATAGGGTTTCGATTTTTTTATTTATTTTTTTAATTGAGAATTTCTACGTCTTCATTAACACTCAACATGAACTGTTTTTCTCCATGACCTGCTACAACACTTGTTAACAATGGCTCGAGTAGAGAAACTACTAGCGTCAAGAGAAAATTGGTTTGAACATCTGCCTTTTTCTCAAGTCCATGTCCATCAGCTCCACCCATTTGATTACTAGCATGCTCAAGCCCACCTATTTGCCATCACCACAACCAGCTTATAATTCATCAAGAGGAGAGGGAATGGCAGTAATTACTCCATCCTTCTCCCACAGTATCTCTAAGCATACCAACATCATTATCATTATGACCATCACTGTGATCCATCATTGCAAAATTACCACCACCGCCTTCATATTTCTCAGCAGGCTGGCCGTGAGCCACATCAACACTACATCTTCAACAGATAAACTGTGACCTGTTTATACAGTAGATGTTGTTTGATGGGTGTAAAAAAAACAAGCTGACCTAGACTTGACATTACTCTTATTCTGCTGTAAAGGCTTATTTTAATATGAATTCGATAAGGGTTATGAAATATGACTCAGCTATTTCATTTTAGCAAATTGCAGCTCAGTTACAAAATCTACCAAGTTGCCTCGCTGCTTACAGTCCACATCAACTTCAACAGGAGCGTCCAAACTAAAATGAAGGAAACCATACAAATATGCACAGGAGATTCAAATCGTGATTTGTTTTAATACGGATGACAAGAATAAAGACACAATATAAACATAAATATACATGACAAATTCTGGGGTAAAAATATTAAGCTTTTATTTTAAACTTTGTAACCAATGCTTTTCTCTACTAAATTACTAATATTTACTATCATTTCAGTGTTTCCTCCTAGGTTATGGCTTTGGAGGGGGGAGGTGGGACCCTTCTGGACTCCTTTTTAATTATTTTATTTAAATTTTATTCCAAAAACATCCAAAATGAGGCCCTATTGAAATTGTATTGTTAGCCTTAATTCTGATTATAGCATCATGATCTAATTTCTTTTAAGCATCAAACAATTTTCATTCCAATAGTCTCTTACAACTAATCCTAAACAATTAATTTTTTTGGTTAAAATTAGGTCAATTTAATATTACCAATTTACAAACATTGAAGAAATATTGTCTGATTATTCCTTAAAAATAAGGTTTTAATAATTTTATTAGTAGTAGTAGCAGCCTGTTACGTACATTCTTACTATGAACAATGTAATCAATTTCTGCATGTCCCATTCGAGGTTAAACCAAACTTTTATTTTGACGGGTTGCCGTGAATACCTTTACATTTCTGTGTGTACATGATATGAGGATAGTTTTACTCAAATGAAACGATCAAATGCTCATGAAGTGACTCTCCGAGTAGTTTTGGAGATGTTGTTCATGTATTGATGTCCTCATTTAGTGAGATGGCAGACGCTAAAATCACCGCAAGCGTCTCGCGCACTTCAGTACGAGTGGTAAACAAAACTGCACGTCTGCGCCATTCATTGACACAGAATTCATATTTAAAGGGGTCCTATTATCCTCTTTTACAATGTCTTGATTTTGTTTTGGGGGTGTACTAGAACATGCTCTCATGCTTGGTGGTTTGAAAAACGTATTATTTTTCACATAATTTCACATTATTATAATACATTTCTCCCCATTCTGGCACAAACGGCTTGATTAGTTTCCGGCTTTGATGAAGGTCCGCCTTCAAAATGTGTTGTGATTGGTTAGCTGAACCAGTGCGTTGTGATTGGCGAACAACTTAGACAGTGTTTCAGTACTGCTTGCCCCTTGCTCCGTCTTTCAACAAAAGCTTTTGGCGAACCCGGCACTGTACTCACTCGTGTTGTGGAAGCTGTCCTCAGTAAAATGCGCAGCACACAATACCACATTGGGGTTATAATGCTCAGGGACAGAGTTAAAAAATTAATTGCAACCCGTTTCCTGACATCATCCGCTTTCGGAAGCCCAAACAAAGACGTTTGGGCATGGAGGTGAAACCCCCCCCGGCGTTTCAGGCGGTCGCACACCGGACGAAAAGCGCAGCGTCGCGCCACGTCTTTAAAACTCAAATACATTATTTTCTATGAGTGTAGGCACCCCGGCGGCGCCGTTCGGCGTCTGTCCGCGGCGCCCAGCTACGTCATGTTATACTTGTAATTGTTCTAGACCAGTGGTTCTCAATTCCAGTCGTCGCGTCCCCCCGCTCTGCATTTTTTGCATGTCTCTCTTAATTAACACACCTGATTCAGATCATCTCGTTAGAAGTGAGCTCCGTGCATGAACTGTGTTCCGATTGACATGGTCCCTACACAGTGTCCATTGCTCCATACTCCCTGAGCAGGGGAAATCCGTTGAAGTTTACTTCACTTCGGAACATTCATTCATGGATTTGCGCTGCGCTGCCTGCAGTGTCTTCACACACAGACGAAACTTACTAGAGTAGTGTGAAGTGTGACATAATATTCCTCTGTAAATAAATACAATTTAAATCACGTCTCGCACACTTAAATGCCCTTTTGTATGGAACATATACGCTCCCTTCAAACTGTAATCATGGAGGAATATCCGGTAATGTCCACTTCGCAGGGCACTTACAGTCAAATATAACAAACTTATGAAGCAATAAGAGAAACACACAAAATGTACAGAGCGGGGGTACGCAAGGACTGGAAATGAGAACAGCTGTTTTAGACATGCCAAAAATTTGAGGCTACAACACAGCAGCTGCTCTTCTTGTTTTTCTCTGATGCACTAACTCTGCAGCAGCACTTCTCCTTCGTCGTCTCGTCTGATGCACTCAACCAACCAAGCGTTCTAACCACAACCTCACACCTCCCCACCCCCCAACCATTCGAATATCCGTAGGCGGGAATTATTTGTAATGATAATCCAATGAGCCGCTTTGTGATATCACAAAGCCCGGGGGGGGGGAAAACCACACCGCTGTAGCCAAACAGACCTTTCATATGTATTCTTGAAAAGGGATCTCCCTTATTGGGGTGGACTTTGAATTTGTAACATTTCTAGAATCTTTTAATGCCCAACTCAACACCTACACACTACTAAATTTAAAAGTGAAAGCATAATAGGGACCCCTTTAAATTGAACTCGTTTTGCGGCTTAATAGTTACAAATACTAGTGGGAGTGTGCTCACTGTGTGTGTGTTTGTGGATGCGGCCGTCCTGTAAATAATAAAAAACATTAGGGGCTATTTAGTTGCTTAGAATAACAACAGGCAATCGACCTGTCTAGTCGGAAAGGTAACTTAATGAACTTTGATGGTGAAAGTCTGTGACCAGCCCCCTAATAAGATGGCAGGGGAAACAACAGCATTTATCTTGTTCTACTATCTTACCTTGGATTCTGACACTAAGATTGTCAGTGCCTTCTGGATGCATTCTTGAGATTAACGTTTGGGATTTTGTATACTCCCAAAAGATTTATCTTAGATCTACATTAATTAAGATGCATATTTTTTTGCCTTAAAGATAGTTTCACCCAAATGAAATTCTGTCATTTTATATTCCTCACCCTAATGTCAGTCCCAACCATTCAAACCTTCGTTGTCATCTTTGAACAAATGAAGATATTTTTTATTAAATCCGACAGCTCTCTGACCCTCCATACCGCAAGGGAACTACCACTTCAAGGCACAGAAACGTAGCAAGGACATTTCATAAAATAGTCCGGTGACATCACGGTCACCATAATTTTGGAAGCCACTACGAGAATATCTTTTGTGTGCACCGGAAAACAAATAAAGACTTTAGTCAACATGTCTTCTGTCCTCAATATCCGTCTTTGGAAAAAGCGCACAACCCCAGTTTGTCCTTACGACACTTTAATTAATGCTAACTAACTTTACAGTTTAAGCTGGCTTGTGTGCATTTAATGCACCTATCAAACCGTATTCTCCTTGTATCTCTTTATCTTTATGATTGTAGATAGCGTCTGTTGTAAATGTTAAATGTGATGGCTGAGATCTGTCCATATTGCATCCTGACAGCATGGGATTCTCCGTTAAACTTCGCAGACTTCACTAAAGCCATGCCAGTGCACAAACAGAAGTTAATATTTTATATCCAAAAGTGGAAGCACTTAACATCTCTTCCCCCATTTACAACAGCACCATAAACTACCATATAAAGACTGTTGCAGCCAGTTGCAGCAGTATTGGCTGACTTGTTTTAAGACAGAGCTATAGCTTTTTTTATAAAAAAATAAATCAAATAAAAAAATTCCCCAAAATGTCATTTTGTGTATCGTTACAGCACTACCATGCACTCACTCAAAAAACATACAGGAACAAACAGCATCTCTGGAAAGAAATAAAACCACAGAAATTGCTAAATGAAAACAATCCACTCTGTTTACAGTGTGTGCACTGGCATAAACTCTGTAATACAATGGCAAACCGTGCAAAAGATGCAGAGTGTCAGCCAAGCAATCACTTGGCCAGGGTGTGTGCGCCAGGCCACAGAGACGTCCCAGCATCCACACCACAGCACTGACAGGGAGAAGCCCACTGCGTGGCAGGAATTAACCGGCAAGGTCCAATACTCCTGCTGGCCTTAAATTATGACTGCAAAGCTTCCCATCTACTCTTTATTTCATAATGCAGCACTGCCTGTCCCACTGGAATACATGTATGATGAACATAAATGTTGGGTAAAACAATTCTTCAATTAAAAAAATTCTGTTTAAGACTGCAGTCACATTGTTCTTCACTGGAAACTAAACGAGTCTGCTCTCCCATTTGTCTCCTGTGCATGTTGTTGTTCATTAAGGTCTCTGGCGTCATTCTGTTAGCGATCTCATTAGTGGCATCCTGCCAGTGGCAGAATGAAGCAGCTGCTGTGAGACCGCCTGCCCCTCTAACCAGAGACACCATGGACCGAGAACAAGCAGATGTGATGTCCTATGGGCTTACCAAAGCTTTGGAGCAGAGTCTGGCTGTCTCCTGACACCCGCATAAACTGGGCCACTTGGGTCGATTTAGGGCATGTATTACGATAGATGAACAGAAACAATGCCGGAAATGCTGTGCCGTGTTACTGCTTGAGGTCAGAGATCCAAAGACAAAAGAGGCACTGCCGTGAAGCTAATTACCCATGATTCATGGCAGCAGCTACTAAGGTTCGAAGACAAAGCTTCTGAATTATTACTCAGAGGATGAGTATGAGACTACTGCATTAGTGGTGAGATCACAGAATGAGGTTGGCCCGCAACTAAATGGTTCCCTATTAAAGATTATATGGTTTTGCCAAAGCCACCAATCAAGTTTTATTGCTGACAAAATATCGACCCCCTCCCCACATTATTATCTTTAACTCTAAAACATTGATTGGGCTTGGCACAATTTGATGTTTGAGATTTCTGCATGAATAGATCCTAAAACTTATAAACCTAAATCTTAAGAAAGGAGATGAGAAACATTTGTCATTATTTATGCACCAAACAATGCATTTCCAATAGGGGGGTCCCCGACTAAGGATTTTCATAGTTGAATCTGAATTTTCTAATCTTGCCGATATTCGACTGATAGTCGAATCATGTTTTGGGGGCGCGGCAAAATACATTACCAAGAGTCAAGTCAGACATTCGACAGTCATAATTACGTTAACACACAGGGAAAATGTGTAACGGATGCATCGCAGATACAAACGGGTTAAATAATGTTTTATGTTTTGATTAAAAGATAGTTAACATTAAACGTCAGCGAAACCCTAAGAATTCACAACATTTTTTACAATAGTGCTCTCATTATAACGTTATGTATGTGACCGTAGTTATTAATGTTCTGCATTTCTGTTTTGAGCTGCGAGCGCTGAAGATGACCAGTAGAATGAAGCCGCAGGGTTTTAATCAATGGGATTTAACTTATCATTTATCTCATGTAGAATACGCTTCGTTATTTATACAAGATAACGTTAATATTACGACTTATAGGGTTATTTGCACAAAATGCCCCGAATGCCGAACCCGTTGTGTCCTGTGCGGCTCTATTAACTCCTTTTGTGACGCTGTATCTAACTTGTGTTTACTATAGAAGTCAACTGTTTGGTTACCAACATTCTTCATAATATCTTTTGTGCTCAATAGAAGAAATAGTCATACAGGATTGGAACAACTTGAAGGTGAGGAAACGTGACAAATTACAGGGGATGTGTCTTATGTTTTTTTACCGGCTAACCTTAACCGACTGTGAAGAATTCTGACCGATTAATACAATCAGTTAAACGGTTTAAAAAGTCATTTATTTTAGTAATTTATCCATATTTAAAAAGGTTTGCTGCATGGTTGAAATACGCTACGTGTATTTAAAAAAATGTTTTTTTTAGTGAGGAAACAACAACAATGCCAACAAGCCTGGTGTATAATTCAGTTTGTAAACTGTAAATGTACATTTTTTGGCCGTAAATGTGTTTACAGTTTTTCTGTATTTTTTACAAAATTATTCTGGCAACCACAGCTGCCAAATTTTTTTTGTAAAAACTACAGAATTTTTTTTACAGTGCATGTTATCCTCATGTTCTGTTGTTTTTGCGCATGTAAAGTTAATCCCCGGGAAACAAATGTTAGTATTTGTTAACGGGTCACAGACACGTATTCTTTCTAATTTAATTAAATTCGAATGTAAAATAATCTTGTCGGTTAACGGTTAATCGGTTAACGAGCGTCGATTAAGAAAAATAACCGAAATGAACATCCCTAATGACAATTTTCATTTTTGGGTAAACAATCCCTTTAACAACCACTTTTTGAAGTGTTCATGAGAGAAAAAAAATACTCATTCACAAATTTAAACTGAATGTGGTTGTCTTTTTGAACTTTAATTCACATCAAGTTTTAGGAGCAGTTCATGTATAAATCCAGATCAGTTCAAAGCTTCTCCAAGTGTATGCAATGAGTGTAAATCAATTATAAAAGATAGAGTGTGGCATCCCTGGCTTTAGGGTACGTTCAGCATTACTCATTCTACAGACACATGGCCATAAACAGATGTGACAGTGTGAAAACACTTTAACTGTGATTAGCTTTCAGCACTCTTTCATGTTCACAAGTGCCAGGAATGCTACAATATGACTAAATCCCAAATACAAGTCTTCCACTAAACCTGGGGTCAAAAAAAGAACAGAAGAGAGGATTGTGTCTCTTTGGACACAGCAGGATGTTAACGTCTGACTTTAATTATGAATGCTATAAAGCAACAGAAATACATTTGTTGGTCAATCAATTCCTACTATACCATAGGACTGTTGAATTATTAAATATGTGGGAACGTATATGGAACATGCATATATGCAACTTATGTTGTTACAAACCGGTGTTGACTTCATTTTATTTTTGGGTGAATTATTCCTTTAAGATGCATTTGTAAAAAGGAAGAGGGCTTTTAGTGTTTGCTAAAATTACGCCCACTTCATTTCAGTGGAGTAAACAGAATAGAGCCTTGTTAATGAAAGTTTTAGTGTTGATCACTCTTATTTCTAATTCAATATATTTCTTAGGTATTAAAGTGCAAATGTTAAAATCTAAAACCAGTAGTACAGAATAGAGCTGCTCTCCAACTCCATCACAGCATCCACTACAGAGCAGAGATCAGGATCACTTTACTAGCTCACCACCTTCATTACAGAGACACTTAAAAATACAGACCAGACACACACTTGTTTTCACATGGACAGAAGCTCGTCTCAGAGGCAAAGCATCCTTATATCTTTTTTGATCTACAGTAAGAGAGAGTATTTTTTTTTTCTGTGGTATGGGACGTCAATGTCCACAGAATATGAAGAGTTAAAGATGCTTATGTGCAGCATAATGCAACAGAAGCTCTTCCTTGGATGGCGAGTATCTACTTTCTGTATTTCCAGGATCAGGTAACTGGACCTCAGTAAACCAGCCCTTTCAGAACAGCCCAGCCGCATCTACAATTTCAGCCAGGCTGAAATACAGAAAGAGATAGAGAGAGGACAAGCTAGGACTGCAGGACAAAAGGACTGCATGTTATATTCAATTCACTTGAGCGGTGAGTAGGGCTGCACAATTAATCGAAATTAAATCGCCAAGGCAATAAATGGCGATTAGAAATCCAGGAAATGCCTATCGCTGCAGCTGAATAAACAGAAGATTTAACTGCTTTCATTGATTCAACGTGACTAATAAACACACGACTACGGCAATATATGATTTATCTGAGTTCTTATTATTATAATTTCCATCATAATAAAGTATATCTAATAGTGTTGTCACAGTACCAAAATTTCAGTATTCGATACCAATACCAGTGAAAATCCACGGTTCTCTGTACCAATTTCGGTACCAAAGCAAAACACAAAAACATGCTAATTGAACAACAATTTTATTAATAACGTTAAACAAATTAAATGTACAAAACCAATGCCATTCTTATTTAAAATTGTTTCAAGTTTTTCCACAAGTAATAAAGGTATGAAAAAAGTAAACAAGTTTCACCCAAAAGTTTAGTCATAGTTCTGCTGCCACTGAAAAACATCTGCAAACTGTTGTCTGTTTTAGGGTTTGCTGGTGTGTTTCAGGATCTTCCTCAGTCTGCAGCTATAAAAGGAAAATATAATAAACTTAAGTAAAGCAATGGACTGAGTCTGACCAAATGCAACAAAAGATCATTGACACCAGCTAAAATATAAATTTTCAGTAAATAACAAACCTCAGCTTTTATAATAAATTTATATAAGATTACATATATATTAAGTTCTATCAAATAGATGGAAACTGTAGTATTAAAAACACTATACAATACGTTTTTATTTGTTAGATAACATGACCTAACATTAAACAATAGTTATATGGCAATTATTTTTCTTAGGGTTAATTTCAAAGATCAATATGTTAAAATTATTTAATGCACAATGAACAACCTTGAATGATAAAGTGTTTGTATTAAATAACATTCAGAAACATTAATGAATGTTTTAAAAATATATTGTTCACTCACTGTAAGATGTTACTAGATCTAACATTGTACAGTAAAGTCACAGGAGATAAAATTTGACTGTACTTTTATTTAATCCAAACTGTGTTCATATTTAATTTTAAAGGGCTTTTAAACCCTGCTAGAGATTCGCCAAGAATACAACTACTAAAAAAAAAAAAAAAAAAAACTTTCTGACGGACTGATATGACAACACTGTTACCATACATTGGTACATTCCTAACACGCATATTTTTGGTTAAACGGTTCATTAAAAGCCTCTGGTGTGTAAAAATAGTTAATACCATTATGTCCTCCTGTTTTTTATAGTAATAAAGGTTATAGGAGCATTAAATAGTTAGAAATCATTTTGAACAAAATGAACAATTTATTCTAATGCTCATTATATTAGCGTTAGTCGCGTTTATGCTAACGATTAACTACGTATACGCTTACGGCGATGTTTATTTCAATCCGAAATTCAAATTAAAATATATTAGCCTATATTATAGCATAACAAACTATATATTAAAAATGTAATTTAAACTTACCTGCTTGAACTTGATCAGGGTGTTTTGTTAGTTTGATGCATTTCCTCCTCTTGAGGTCACCACAGCTTTTAAGAAGAGGTTGCCAGGTTTAAACAAAACCCGCCCAATCGCGTTTCGAAGGGGTCCCCAGTTAAAAATCCTGCCATTCCCGCGGATAAAAATACGCACGGTTTGCGGGTTCACGTAAAATTTCATTCCAGGGCTAAAATCACGTTAAGGGGTCGTTTTGTCAACGCCCGGACATGAAAACACCAGCTAAACAACAGTTACAGCCAGCCCAAATTCCACGGATATGCACAACGCAGACTTGGCAACACTGAAGATGATACTTTCGGATAGCGCGATCAGACCGGGTTTGACCGTACTCGGTAACCACCGGTACTTAAAAAAACCTGTACCCGTAACGTTTTCATTTTTTTAGTCCCGACTTGGTACCGAAATACCGGGTCTTTTGACAACACTAATATCTCAAATGAAATGCTAATCGACATAGCCATTATCACTGCTTAGAATACAATGAAATAATGTGTGCCTTAATTATTCTGTTTAAGAAGCCACATCATCTCACAGAAGGATTTATTTCAAACACTCGACTGACATTATGAAGTGAGTTTGGAGTAAAAACATGTTATTAAATGTGGCATTTTCACGTGCTCTCAGATGGAGCAGCATTTACTACACAGAGCGCTACAAAAAAAAACGGGTTTTTTTCACTGAGAAGCTACGCAAACAACTGTCATTATCGCGAACAATTTCTTCGATTTCATAATCCTACGATTATATCATCTGCAATTATGAATGCGATTTTGCATAGCTTGTCAGAGAACTACGGCTCTGTGTTGTAAATGCTGCTCCTCTTGAAAGCAGGTGATGGAGATTTACTACTAATCACAGAACCGGTCTTACTGACAAAATGTGCATGACAATCGCGATTAATCGCGTTTGATTAATCATGCAGCCCTAGCGGTGAGCACAAAAAAAAAAAAGTCCCTTGAAATTATGAGAATATAAGTCTTTTCTTGAGAAATGAGCTCTCTAACAAGCTGTAAGCTAGTTAACAACTGTATTGTCATCCAATAGATATTGGAAGGCAAGATGACCAATCAAGCTGTCATGTTTCAGACAGGAGAGAACTCGGATTCTGTGGATATTATCTTGTTTTCTTATCCTCTCATAAGGGCACAACTCTTCCACTCAAAGAACGGTTGGACATGGACAGTCACATTTAATGACAGAGGGACTGGTCACTAAATGGTGAGGCATATTTAAAGAAACTACAGCTCCCACATTTTTTTTTAAATATATATTTGCTTTCCCATTTTTTATGCTCCGTCTCATAGTGCCTCACTAACTGTAGTTACAGATATAGTGCCAAGGGACCCAGTCCTGAGGGGTCCCATTCCTGGAAAGCTAAAGCAATTCATGTGTTCAAGCAATGATTACTTGTATAGCTTCTCCCCCCCCCCCCCCCCAAGTCAGTCTTAACTCTTCTTTCAGTGAAATATCAGACTTCTCTATGAATGTGACGCATGCTGTACTTCTCCAATCATTTAGTCTCCATAAATGCCACCTGTTTCTTACAATTGACTACAAGCTCACATTCAGATCTGTGATCCAAACAACAACCAACAGATTGAAACAAGACCCATCCTATTTTTTTTCCGATAAACTATTTCACTTGGATATCAGTCAAGAAACACTGAAGAAAATATGACCTCTACTTCTTTTTCATTGCAACTTTTAAGATCCATCCACTGTGAAACTACTTACAAAGTAAGAAATCTAATTAATTAGGCCCCCCCCCTAAATTAAATAATTGTTTTTAAGGTTTTTAAAAAAAAACATTTTTTCACATTCATCCCCATTCCCAACAAAGGTTTTTGGCTCTAATTTCTCCATTTTGTTTACACATTATCAAATAACAAAATT
Source organism: Sinocyclocheilus anophthalmus (assembly GCA_018155175.1). NCBI lineage: Eukaryota > Metazoa > Chordata > Actinopteri > Cypriniformes > Cyprinidae > Sinocyclocheilus > Sinocyclocheilus anophthalmus. The sequence continues at coordinate 312,040 of JADLZN010009398.1, read as the reverse complement.
GTGGACAATGATTTCGACCATAAAAGTACACAGAGACTGATTAATTTTTATTTATTTTTTACCACCAGTATTAACTAGGGCTGTCAAAATTTTTTTTTAATTTCGAATATTCGTCGAATTTAAAATAAAAATCCGCATTCGAATTTTAGGTGTGCGTTAAGGAGGCAGCCTTATCAGTGTCGCCGAGAATGCGATGACGATATAAGTTGTCCATTGCATTTTAATGTTTTTGTTTAACCTATCCTTGAAGCCACTAATTCGGTTTGCTTGGGCTGCTGTTAATTACACTATTGTGGAACACGAATCACATGCGGAGAAGAGCTTGTTTACGTCAAAACTGGAACCAAGCCGTTCACACAGAACGCATATTTAGCGCATTTTCTAGAGGGACATCTATCACCGTTGCACTTGCGTCTTGCACAAGAGAGCCGCATTTTTAGAAAGCCATGTAAAATTAATGCAAGTTATTTTAAACAATGCACCTTTTTGTCACGGATAGTCATGTTGTCTTATACTTTGAATGATGTATTCTCTTGTAGCCTCAGGAGAGAAGCCAAAAGCTTTTCTTTACTCTAACTGAAATTATGCATTTTAAATTCGAATAGAATTCGAATTTTGATCATATTTAAGCACAAAATTCGAATTTAGTTTTTCAGCCATTTTGACATCCCTAGTATTACACTGACTTAATTTCTTTAATACTGTGCTTACTGATAAACAGCAACATTTGGTATTGAAAGGTAAAGTAGCCTATCTTTAATATATTTACTGTATTAACAGAGCCTCAAAATATGAAAAACAAATTTGCAGCCATTAAGATTAACAATTTTAAAATGCATAACATTAATATATAAAAAATGAATAATTATAATTGTGCATATGCATGTATGTTTTGTTCTAGCCTAATATTTATGTTATTATTGTGTCAAAAAGGATAAATAAGTTCAGCATATTGGTTATTAAACACTTAAACATGCATAAATCAAGTCCAATGTAGCTAAACGAAGGGTGGCTTAGCATGTAAATATCAAGGTAATCCTGCTGTTAAAGGGGTGGTTGACTGTTTTTTTTTCTAGTCTTGATTGTGTTTATGGGGTGCAGTCTAACATGTGTTAAAAAAAACATTATTTTTCACATAACTTACCTTTATTCCACCGCTCTGTTTCTTCTCCTACACTCTAAAAAACACTGGGTTGTTTTTTCAACCCAAATGCTGGGTTGAGGCCGCTGGGTAAGGACGTTGGGTTGTTTTAAAGGGGTCATATGATGCGATTTCAAGTTTTCCTTTCTCTTTGGAGTGTTACAAGCGGTTCGTGAATAGATAAGACCCTGAAGTTTACAAAGACTAAAGTCTCAAACCAAGAGATATTCTTTATAAAAGTTAAGACTCTGCCACGCCCCACTAAAGCGGCTCGTTCTAACACGCCCCCCCATATCTACCTCACTATGTGGGAAGATTTGCATAATGCCGTCTAAATGTTCACGCAAAGAAAGAAGGCTGGTTTCAGTAACCGCAGTTAGTGTTTGAAGCAGCCATGTCAGGGAGACGCTGTTTTTCTAGGCGAAAGCAAAAGTACTTTTTTTTGGCCTTCCGAAAGTAGATGCATTTGGGAATTTTTAAGATTACTTACAACAGAACAGCATGCATTTTATGGACGACCATTGTTTCCGTTTCGTGAACCTAGTAGAGGAGGTAATTCTGACTTTGCTATGACAATCTGTGCTCTGAATCAGCTACTGTTTTGTCTATTAGTTTTTAAGTATTGCTAGGACTGTCAATGCGAGTTTTTGCGCATCGTGTGTGTGTTGTGTGTGGCGTGTGCACGCGATGTGTGTTATAAGAGACCAGCTTCATCACTGTGTCTGTAACGTGACTTTGTTCCCCTTTCGGGCTCTGTCTTCACTTTTTTTTTAAGATGAAGCTCGCGATTATGGTAAGTGGTGTTACATTTCCGACGAGTGCTTGTTGTGTTCGGCCAATCACAATGCACTGGGTCATCTGGCCAATCATAGCAGACCTGCCTTGATGGAAGGAAGGAAGACTTTGTAGAAACGAGCGTTTGAGAGAGGCGGCATAGCGGACCTACAATATGTACGTATTTGAAAATAATTGTGTTTTTTGAAGCCTTAAAGCATGTCAACAATTCGTTACAACACCAATACACAAAATATGATCTTTTGAAAAAAGCATCATATACCCCTTTAAACCCAAGTTTTGGTTGAATGGTCCTGAGCATAACACGGCGTCTGGTGGGACGCAGGAATGAAAGAGAGCAACGCAACGTCACGTTACATCGACGTATCTCAACAACAACCATGCAATAACCGCCATGTTGAAACGTAGAAATGGCTTAAAGATTTTTATTTGTCCAAAGAAATTTATTTGTGGACACTGGAAATTAGATTTTTAAATGAAATAATCTCAAACTTTTGATTTTTAGCGCTATTGAATTATTGTACGTCTCTGGCCTTTGCCCTGTCTGCAAAAAGTGAGATGTCACGCCGAGGCAAAAGGCAGTAGCTTCCACATTGTATACAATATTTGGGTGCTGATCACCATTTACAGAATCATAGTAACATCTATATAAAATCTAGTGATCATTACTATAGTTATAGCCTCGCCATTTGTAATCAAAAAACCATGTCTGAACGTAACAACCAAACAAAAAGTTAAACTTGAGTGGATGCCGTTTTGCAACCAATTTATTTGCAATGTTCGCTAACATTAAAGGATGCAAGACATACTTAGCCTATTGTTTTTACATCAAACTGAATGAAATTAGCTTAACCTTAGAACGACTTGTGGATTGATGTGAACGCCAGCAGGAAAATGCTCAGAATGATTGTGAATTAAACATCTCCGATAACGTTCATTGCAATGTTTTTTTATCGATTTACAAGAAAAGGTATGAAACAGATTTAATTGCGAACAGTAACTGGTTTTATGTGATATGCTGTCATGGCATTCAACTCCTCACACATGCAGAAGTGGGCAGCCCCAGACTGACAGCTGGCACCTGCATACAAAAAAAGAAAAAAAAAAAAACTTTAAGATATTATGATTCATTATTGTTGCCAGTGCTTTGTTATATGGAGCAGTTTGTTAGATCGTGATTCTGTCTGATTTTGTTATGTCTAAGACGTGCCGACAGCTTATGAAGTACACAATTCAGACCGTAATTTAAAGTGAAGACGTTAATGTAACGTAAAAACAAGGCAGACTACCGTAGACCCAGCTGGCACATTATAATTGACTAACAGCTAAACGATGCAGAGCCCCTTACTTAATTTTCGCCGTTCTAAAAGAAATAACCCACTGCAAAAACTCCCATCTTCTCCTTCTGTCCCCTCACTGAGGCAGAAGTATCAAAACTTCTCCTCTCCAGCCATCCTACAACATGCCCTCTAGACCCAATCCCCTCACACCTCCAAGCAATCTCTCCAACACTTTTACCAGCATCTCTCCTCACAGGCACCTTCCCCACTGCATTCAAGCAGGCTCGGGTAACCCCACTGCTCAAAAAACCTACATTAAACACTTCACTTACAGATAGCTACAGACCTGTCTCTCCTTCCATTCATAGCGAAAACCCTCGAACCCTCAATGCTGCCTTAGCGGACATCTCGGCATGGATGAAGAATATCACCTACAGCTCAACCTGGCACAGACTGAGCTTCTTGTCTTCCCTGCCAACTCCAACTCTACAGTATGATTTTTCAATCCAGCTAGGTTCTTCTACAATTACACCATCAACTTCGGTCAGAAATCTTGGTGTAACCTTTGAGAACCAGCTGACCTTCAAAGACCACATTGCAAATACCGCTCGATCTTGCAGGTTTGCATTGCACAACATCATAAAGATCAGGTCCTTTCTAACGGAGCATGCTGCACAAATTCTTGTTCAGGCCCTTGTCATTTCTATGCTGGAATACTGCAGTGCTCTTCTGGCTGGACTTTCATCAAGCACAATCAAACCTCTACAATTGATTCAGAATGCAGCGGCACGACTGATCTTCAACGAGCCCAAAAGAGCCCATGATACACCTCTCTTTAGCTCCTTGCACTGGCTACCGGTTGCGGCTCGTATTAAGTTCAAGACATTGATGCTTGCATAGAGAACAGCCACAGGCTCAGCACCCGCATACTTCCACTCACTACTACGAATCTACACCCCCTCCAGAAGTCTGATATCCGCTAGTGAGCGACGCCTCGTGGTACCATCACAGAGATGCTCAAAATCACTTTCCAGAACATTCGTTCACCATTCCTGGCTGGTGGAATGATCTTCCAACCCCTATCTGGAATGCTGATTACCTGACATTTTTCAAGCGACAGCTGAAAACTCATGTCTTTCAAAGCTACTTGACTTCATCATTAAAAAATAAAATTAAAAAAACTCTTTATTTATTCCTTCTCTTTCTAGCTTGAACTTATTTGAACAATGTTTAAGAACTTGGTTTTACAACCACTTCTTGTGTCTGTTTGGCTCTTTAAGAAGAATCGCTTCTATGTATTCCCCAACTGTAAGTCGTTTTTGATAAAAGCATCTGCAAAATGACTAAATGTCAATGCCAAAGAAAGAGCGGTAACTGAATGATATGTGTTCTGCCTTGGTTTTTCCTGGGCTTTTCTCCAAGATACTTATATACATGATAAAGGAGGTCATATATGTCCCAAAATTATCAATAACTCATTTCGACCAAAAACGAAGTTATGGTGTTTTGTCTTTGCACAGCAGCACTGCTGTCACCATAGATCGGTGTGGTTTCAGCAACTAGCGCCTCAGCTTCACCCACGTCCTGCCTTTTTGCCCCTTTTCAATTATCCGGGAGTGATGCGCGGTGACGCGCTGCCAAGATGGCGGCGGTCGGCTCCGCCCACTTTAGGCTTAAAAAATGCTCTTCTGAACCCTACGAGTGACGTCACGGACACTACGTCCATGTTTTTGACAGTCTATGGATGTAACGAACCTGGGAATGCTCCCTTAGTCACTACTAGCCACTTTATAGCATATACTGCCAGAATTTTAAAAGACGATATCTCCGTTTGCATTGACCGTTCTCGTCGGCAAATTATTGCCAACAGATATTGTTTATGCTCAAACAGCAATATTACACACTAACTAATGTTAAAAAAAGTGAAATCGCAATCAACCACCCCTTTAACAATTCAAAGTTATTGTGAGGCGTGCAGTGATGGGGTTCTCATTTACCCTAATGGTGAGAAAGAACTGAATCATCTGCTACACGCTGTGCCACCTAGTCAGCCGTTCCCAGATCAAACAAACAGGGCTTAGTGAGTGACACTCACTCATGTCTGAAACGATATGCTGCTACAGACAGATTCTGATCCACAGGGCCTGTCGTGCCAGCTGGTTTTAGTTGTTAGCTCTGAGTATGTCTGTAACAAAAGGATTATAAAGTCAATTAAAAAACTAAAACAACTGAACATGCTGCTAATTAGACAAAAGCGTGTAGCAGCATTCTGATGGGAGGCTTTAGTGCCAAGACAATGAAATCAAGGGCTTTTCTAAAAAAACAGCCTATTAATACAATTAGGATTATGAAAGAAAATAATTCCCGCAAGCTTCCATTTCTAGCTGGATTGCTGACTGACAACTCCTTTTTTCCGGAAAGTGATCATATAGGTGCTGACAGATAAACAACAAGCCCGTGAGGAACCTTAGTTCCAGCAGTCTGCTTCTCCAGGAATCCAGTGGAGGCCATGAGCTCCGTCATCCCATGGGGGATGCCACCAGAAATAGAAGCAGGCGTGGATTGATGGAGGACTGTGGGGAGCACAGCCAATGGAAATTAAGGGACCAGAGAAAACACACAACAGCTGTCACCCAGGGAGGTTGTTGGCATAGCAATGGGAGGAGGGAGAGCAGAGTAAACCAATCAATAGAACAACAGGGAAAACAAATGTGATCGGTCCAGTGATGTACTTGGGATATACATATGCAGATATCCCTTCCTGCTATATAATAAAAAAAAAACACCACAACAACATTGCGGGAAACTTTGGCTCCTCTAATAAACAAAACAGAATCCAACGATTATCAGCAAAAAGGCACAAGGAAAAACCCACTGGCCTACTTGTGGTTTTCTCTTCCCATTAAAAGACAGTGTGCTACAAGGATGATGTGTTTTTTTAGGCCAAAACTCAGAAACGACTTAGCATTTTATCTCATCAGACTCCATCATCCAAGAGTCAGTGTTTGTAATCACACTCTTGCAAACTATTGTAAGGATAAAAGAAAATCTCCTGAGAAACAGACAATACACTGGCATCTTCAAGACACCCCACAGAGGGGTGGTGCAGGAAACGCCTCTCTCACATATGCATCAGTGCCTTTTCATCTGCTCCCTCCACTGGATTCACTCAGCATGGTCAATAGTATAATGTTCTATATGAATGCAAATAAGATTTACAGTCATGTTTGGTTTCATTTGAATAGTCTCAGGGTGAGTGGTACAATGGTCTTAATCTTAAAAGATAATACAGATCCTAAGAGTTAAGTACTGTAGAGGGTCATTCCATGCAAATTACCTTCTGTTCCCACTGAGGTGTAAACCACCCAGGTCTGGGACCTGGGTTAATGTAAATTCCAATTGTTTGGACATGCCTCCATTTGGGGGATGTTTTATCTTGGTTTTGTATTTAAAGGATTGTAGCAAAAGGGTCGGGGCGATTCTGTAGTCAGAGAGCCCGTAGTATGGAGTGTCCACACACTTCACACTATGTATTTTTCTATAAGACAGGTATGCATCTTACTCTTAGATTTGTCTTTGAGAATTTGATATCTTTGAATTGATTATGTAATTGACATGATACAAGTTTACCTGACAAATAATAAATTGTTATATTTGATTTATTCTTAACTTTTCTTGAACTTATTCCTCAAGTAGATTAAGTGAAGTAGTACGCTTCCGCAAAACTGCGTCCAGGGTTATGTGCATAGCATGGGCACATCAGGTGAGACTATGGGTTTCTGACTAACCGCTGGACCTTAGTTTAAGTTGTACTCAGTTACGTTAACCATGTATGATTTCAGAGTTAATTAAGTTGTACATAGCTATATTAACTGTCGGGGTCTAGACAAGGGGTTCTAGAAGAACCGCTGATTAATGTTTGAGCATTACATGGGTAACTGTAGGGGGCTAAACAGACCTACTATTTAAAGTATATTAAATAGTATTAGCCACAAACCTCTGGATAAGGTTCAGACTGGTGAGTTTTGTGATCGTGGAGCCCACGCATAGCGGCCGCCGTGAGGCATCCTAAGTAACAATAGATTCCTAATGAAGGAGAAAAAATACAAAGTAAAGATTTAATTAGAATAATCGAATGTAAGAAAAATCAGAGACCGACAACCAACCAATGTGCCTTTCAACCTAAATTCGAAGTCATACTAAAATGGAGCCAAATTAGATACTAAAGTGGAGTCAGACTTGAGTTAAACCTAAATTGAATAACTCTGCACGCTGAAAAGACCGAACACGCAAGTGACCTTCATCCACCACTGGATACCTTCCTTGGGCCAAGTGCGTGGAACTTACACTATTCTAACTCAAACTTTCAGGATTTTGTTTAGTTTTGTTTTATAAATCAAGACTGAAAGCTAAAAGGGATAGTTCCCCCAATGACAATTCTGTCACTAGTTACTCACCTTCATATCGTTACAAACCCATAAGACTTTTGTTCATCTACGGAACACAAATTAAGATATATTTGATGAAATCCAGGAGCTCTCAGACCCTCCATAGACAGCAACACAACTGCAATGTTCCCAAGTCCAGAAAGGTAGCAAGGACATCGGTAAAATAGTCCATTTGACATCAGGGCTTCAACCGTAATTTTACAAAACGAGAATACTTTTTGTGCGCAAAGAAAACAAAAATAGCGATTGTATTCAACAATTCTTCTCCTCCTCATCCCGAAGGTCTTACGGGTTTAGAACGACATGAAGGCGAGTAATTAATGACAGAATTTTCATTTTTGGGTGAACTATCCCTGTAATGGTAGTGACACTGAAGTCAAGCAATCGTGGTGTAGTTCATTCATAGCCTGTTAAGCTTTTTACTTTACTGCCAACCTTACTTATTTAGGCTTCAAAATGTATAATGTTCTTTTATGAAAATTAATAAACAAAACGTGAGTCAAACATTTTTGTTGGTCACAGAGCTTATTGTCGTAATCCTAAAGTAAATTGAATTTTTTTTTTTTTTTTTTGTGTGGTGTGTGTGAGGGAACCAGGGTGATGCTAACTTCCAATTTGGCCTATAAAATACATAATTATTTCAGTGCTCTGTTGAGCAAGACCTCTTCATGTTTCAGGTGCCTTACAAGGAAGGAACAAAAACTGATTTTGGCTAAACCACGTCTAATGTCTGGATACAATTTCATAATGCATCTGAGTGCTCCATTAGTGCATAAAACATCAGCTCCTGCTGCCATGACAGAGAAACACCTCCACTTCAGGAGTGAAATAAAGCAGATCAAACCAGTCCTGCCGAGAATCGTCCTCATGGGGACAGATATGAGCAGGCTCTAAAACACATCCAGGTGTGCTGGTAAGCTGTATCAGCATGTATGCCAAATGCTTCTCAAGGCACCTGAAATAACAGCTCACACTGCTTTGGTAAATGAAGGGTTCACAGTGATGGAATGCCTCTCTTTGACAAACCCAGTCATCTAATTTCATGAGACAGTGACTGTGAAAATGGTGGCAGACTGATTAGCATAGCTTACATCGAGGAAAAGAAAAAAAAGAGCGAGAAACAGCACATTGGCCCTAATGTTAGCTATATAAAATCGGTTTCAGAAGAGAAATATGCACAGATCAAGCACCGTTTACAAGTAAAAACAGTAGTAGTAGTAGTAGTTATTTATTTTTATCTGCAGCATATAAGGTTATCTTCATGGCAAAACTGAGCTAGATTAATACAAGTGTTACACAAAATAAAAATAAAAACCAAGCAAACACAAAAATACAACAGTTAAATGTGTACAAGTTTTAAAACAAATCTAAAATCTCTTCTGGTAAATTCTCACTAAACAAGTCCCTGAAGTGAGCATCCACGTTCTAAAACTGCATATAAAACCAGACGTCCAATAAAATATGTTTAATGAAAAGGGGGGTCTTGCAGAACATGCATAGAGTTGGGTCTTCGCCTTTAAGCAAAAAGGCATGGGTCAAGCTTTAAGTGTTCCAAACACTTAAAGGAACAGATCACCCAAAAATGAAATTCTGTCATCGGTTTCTCATGGAAATGTCATTCCTCTATGACTGTGATCCACTCTGGCTTTTGTTCATCTTTAAAACAGCAATACATTTTAATGAAACTTGAGAGATTTTCCTTCATTAAAAAAAGGCTGCTCCACCAAAAACTGTGACGCTTTGTAAAACAAAACAGTTTAATCCACAATAACGTGATAAGTAGAATTAATTTAGACTTTTAGTCGCATGTAATTACTGATCAAGCCACATATCTAGATCTCATCAAATATGGTAAACAGAAGCTCAAACATGCTTGATTGACATACAAGAACAAACCTCATTGGGTTTACTAAAACCTCATGCATTTCATATTAAAAGAAAAAGATAAACTAATCCTTTAATATTAAAAGCATAGTAGGATTCGCAAAAGTACAACATAAAACAGAGAACATTATTTCAGTAGAAAGTCAATATTTGTTTTTCAATAACAACAGCCTAAGCACTGAAGTATGTCAAATTCATAGCACTGCAATGACGAGAGGTTGTTGCACTAGAGCAGGGATGAGCAAACTTTATACTGGAGTGCCATTGTCCCGCAGAGCTTAGCTCCAGCCTCCAACCCTAATCAAGTACACCAGAACCAGCTAATCAGTGTCTTCAGGTTTACTAGAAGGCTGCAGGCAGGTGAGTTTTCTCAGGGTTAGATCTGAACCCTGCAGTAGATCTCAATCCGGACCAGACCGGATTTTTTGCGCCGCGGGATTAATTCCCAAATAAAACGCGGTAGTGGTCGGTAACTCTGGTGTAATCTGAACGGGAGCGAGCGGTCTAACAATATCCCGTTCCCGACGTCCATTTAGAACAGCATATCTGCGCTTTATTCTTATTGACCACCGGTACAGCTTGCGCTCAGGACTGTTATGCACGCGCTGCACGCATGCTTTAAACATCCCGCGTTTTATTTGCAGGGTCTGTGCGCAGCATGTGCATAACGATGCTCAGAACAGGCTGTACCTGTGGTAAATATTAGGGCTGTGTATCACCAGCAAAGTCACGATATGATACGTATCACGATACAGAGGCCACGGTACTATACGTATCACGATACATGACTGCACTGAATTTCACCTCAGCAGAATTTAGAAAAACCGCTGTTTATTAAACACTGCTTACTATAGTGCCATTTCTAACTATTGGCAGAGCAGGTAGTTGACCTCTGCATTATGAAGGGCCTCAAACATACTTTTTGGGGTTGGGGTTAAAACCACAGTACAGTATAGGTAATGTCATATGTTTCATGTTTACATTGTGCACTCCCCACCAGGTACAATATTCTGATTGTTTGCATCTTGTTTTTAAGCCCATAAATAATAATGTACTTGTTCTAATAAATGTATATTGTAATGTACTCATTCTAATATACAGTATTTAAAAAATAATTTACATGCTGGTATGTTATCATTGCACAAATTAACACACTATGATAAAAAAAAAAAATGAGAAGAGTTCTAAACTAACGCGCTGTCTTCACTGTATCTAACACACACGCTCAAGGCTGATTTATACTCGAGCGTCAGCAAGTTCGCTTTGAGTGCGCGCGACGTTGTTTTGCGTGGCGGTGTGCACAACATTTTTTGTAACTTTCCGCGCAGCTCCGCTTCCGAAGATGCACGAGTTCAAAGCGACTCTAGCCGAACATGCACGTCTGTGCCGGTATTTGTGTGAAACAGAAGCAGTTTGATGTTAATTGCAGTCACACACACAGATTACGTTGCGTTGATGAATCATTTCAGGAACAAACTTTTTAGCGCTGCCCGCAGTTTTATCAACTAAATAGCTTAATCGCTCAAGAGCTACATTATCTTTCTCAACAAGGAGCTGGTAACATCATTGTTTCTAAAGGAATTAAAGCCACAGCTTTACTGTTAATAGAGAAACGCGGCAAAACGGTGGTAATTCATACATACACAGCCTCTCTCTCTCTCTGTGTCTCTCTCTCTCTCTCTGTGTGTGTCGTAAATGAACAGTTGATGAATTACACTTTTCTGAGAATAGAATATTGAAGTGGAGATAGCTAAACTGCAAGCTAACTGGTGGTTTCAGAAAGCAAGCGCGTTTATCCAGTGGAGAGAGAGAGAGAGAGAGAGCGTGCACATGGTTGCCAGGTTGACAGAGATAAGTAACACGTTTAGCAGATATTTCTGTATTGCACAAGTGCATAGCTCTGTTTTGGGGATTACGTCTCTTTATATCAGGCAACCCAGTTGTGTTCCTCTGCGGCCAGATTAAACCTTGTTGTAGCCTATATATGCTCTATTCATTCTTTTTTAGAAACCTCGCACTTTTCTACTCAATTTTAAACGTTGTAAAATTTTAAACGGATTAAGCGTGGTCCACTGCTGCACACGTGCCACAATATCGATACAGGGCCAGCTGCATAGATATTCGTATCGTCAAATCTCTGTGACGATATATCGTCGTATCGATATGTTGAACACAGCACTAGTAAATATACGGCCCTCAGACAGAACAGGCAGAATAAGGATGGAGCAAAGTGTGGATGCGCTGTCCTTGAAGGACGTTCAACTCGGTTTTGTTTATATTTTGCTTAGCCTATAATTTTAAATGAAAGATGTCGTATTTATTTATTTTTCTTTACAGTACAAATAACTAGAGTAAATTAGGTCAATCTATTTTGCCCTGCACACTGTAAAAAAATCCAACGTTTGAAACGTTCAACTAACCAATGTACAAAAGTAGCCTGAACAAAGAATTTTTAGGAGAAGTCAGTTCAGTTGTTTTGTGTGAACTGAACAAAAATACTCAAATCATGTCGCTGGCAAAAGTTGTTTTGTTTACCTTACTTAGATACTCAAGTATTTGTACACAACATATCCAAATGTTCTCCCAACTTTTCAAATTGAGTCATCTGAACAAACAATTTTACATTGAACAATATTGCACAAGTTAATTTCAATTATGCTTAATTCATGCAACTTAATTTATGCTCCTGCTGCTGTTGTCACGGTCAGTTAGCTGTCATGTGGATCAGAGTACATATTTTTACTGATTTAAAATTTGTTCATCCTCACCATGGTTGAGAATCGTGTGCTGAGGTACTGTATATGTGCATCTCGTTGCAATTTGTTAAATACATTTGTCTATCAGCATAAATGTTTGCCTTTAGTTTTAAAGGGTTAGTTCACCCAAAAACTTAAATTCTGTCATTAATTACTCACCCTCGGGTCGTTTCAAACCCGTAAGACCTTCGTTCATCTTCGGAACACAAATTATGATATTTTTGATTAAATCTGAGGGCTCTCTGACCCTCCATAGACAGTAAGGTAACTACCACGTTCAAGGTCCAGAAAAGTACCAAGAAAAGTCGCCACACGCTTGCGCCATGATACTGTCGTGAACACGCGTCCACAAGTGACGCAGTAGAGACGAAAATATGGAATAAAGTCGTTATTTTTGTTTTCTTTTTCCTTTTTCTTTGCGCAAAAATATTCTCGTAGCTTTGTACAGTTGAACCACTGATGTCACACGAACTACTTTGTCGATCATCTTACTACGTTTCTGTGCCTTGACTGTGGTAGTACCCTTGCTGTCTATTGATGGTCAGAGAGCTCTTGGATTTCATCAAAAATATCTTAAATTGTGTTCCGAAGACGAACTAAGGTCTATGGGTTTGTTGTAACGACACGATGGTGAGTAAATAATGACAGAATTTTTCATTTTTGGGTGAACTATCCCTTTAAGAGAAAAATACTACCCATATTATGTAGAAGGCTTTGAAAATAAACAAATCTAAAAGAAAGAGGATTGTTAAAAAATATTAGCATTGCCAAATGCTAAACATTTTTGGGGTTTTTCTGACAGATCTTTTAACACTCAGTAGACTGACTTTTATTCATTAGATGAACTAAAGTTTTTCAGTTGTCGGTTGATAGTTGAGTTAACAAGTTGAGCACGATAGGTTGCCTTATTTTTTTTGAGTTAGGTAAACAAATTTATTTTTTTTCTACGGTGTGTCGATTTCACGTTAACCCCCCCCCCCCCCCCCCCCCCCCCCCCCCACCAAATCATTTATCTCTAAGTCTCTTTCAATATTATTATAATCTCAATTATTATTCATTCAGTGAGTGTTGGACAATTACAGTATCATAAAGTCATACTCCAACCACAAAAAAGGTGGAAATGATCCTCACGATACACTGAAATATAAAAGCTCTAAAGACTGAAACACTTGAAGGCATACAGTATTATTGCTTAAATATATCATACACCTGCTATCTATAGCTAGTAGCCTCAGTGGGTTAAAAAAAACTGTAGCTCGGCCAACACTGCCCAAGGAATTGTTCAGTTTGTCCCACTTGTTGGTGAACAGCCCTGCACCAGAGCATCTGCACTCCTGTCACTAATCAGATGGCTTTGCTGGTGCTGTGTTGTTTCACTTGCAGTATTTTGGGAAACTGGGTTAGAACCCCTTTTATAAAACACGTGCAGAGATGCCCAACGACCAGCCCTGTTGCATCACACAGCATCATTTATTTAAAACTGATCCAAGTTGTATCTTCTAGGGACACATTTCAGATAGAGTATAGACTTGTTTTCAGCAACATACAGTCTCTCCGTGTCTGAAGAGACTACAGTCTAGGAGTGCTAAACAGCGGTTAACACGTTCAAACAAACAAAACAAAACACTACATAAAAACAACAACCAAACCATAAATCACCGTTACCTTCCTCCACAAAACAGCTCTCTTTTTAAGTTGTATGGACTGAGCGTCCCGTTATGTCTCATTCGGTCATTTCTCGCGCTAGCCTGTTGTTAGCTCGCGCTCAGCACGGAGCGCTCTCGCAAGAACTGATGAACATAGCGACTTCATGAAATACATTCAAACACCAGGACTTCAAAACGAAAAGATATCACACCACTCACCGCTCAAGAAGATCACAATGCGCTGGATAGGACTTGTACGACGTGTTGTGGTCACTGGAGAGCGCGAGCGAGTGGCGGAGGAGGAGCTCACGAGAGCTGACGCTCAGACACTCGGCGCGCGCAGCCTCTGGACAGCTGACTTTATGACTTACAACAAACATAATAACAGTTTTAGTAATAGGCTACAGTGGCTAGATGTAATTCCATTCAACCGTGCATTTAAGCGTTTATTTAACCCTCTGGTGCTCCTCATTTGTGAGTCACACTTGTGATCTTCATGCAAAATTAAAAAATATTACTTTTCAATTAATTCAGTTTTTCATGTGAAAATAGAGTCAATCCCATTTTTGAAGCAAGATTAGTGCCATCTGGTGGGAGTAAAAAAAACTTCTGCAATTCCATGGTTTATCCGCTAGATTCATAAAGCTCTATGTAAAAGGTTTATTAATTCTGTAGTTGTTGACATAAATACTTATTTTTTATTAAGTTGTTGATTTAGATATATATTTAGACATTCTCAAAGACAGTTTTTTGTAAAGGTTTAGATAGATTTTATTTATTTTTTTGCTTTGAAATGTTGATTTGAAGTGTCAGCTTTTGAAATAGTATTACTGCAGTCAAACCTGAACACAGAGAAAGCATTTTGTAACACAAAACATTAAAATTCTATAAAAATGTAACAAAAATTAACATGAATGTTTTATTAGAGCTTTATACTTCGGTTCTGATTCATAATCCGTTTCCGACTCGTTTTGTGTATGGTTATAGCCTACCAATTGCCTTGAGTATTTATAATTGTATGTGTTGTGCGCTCATGTGTGTTAGTGGATGTGTCTTGTTTTGCACTCTTGATGTTTTAAAGTGTAACCCCTTCCTTACGGTCCACTTTTTTCCTGCATTGTAGTTGAATTATTGCTTTTATTTGACATATTTGCTGTGTTACAGTCCCACCAGTTCATAGGTGTGTGTCCGCGTGTGTTGGTGTGTTTGGTTTTTGCACACTCTTGATGTTTAGTGGTTCACAACCCCTTCATTGCTGTGCAATTTTTTCTGCATTGTGGTTGATTTGTAGATTGTACACACAAAAATTCTCTGATTTCCCATTCATTTCCTATGGTTGGTCATTTTTGACCGAAGACCACAAGTGTGACAATTTTTTTTATGACCACTTAGTCTGCTCGAGTCATGCCCTCAATTTTTTTGTGTGTTTTTTTCACATTCCAAATGCCATAAAAGTCCCCAAGTTTCATCCCATTCTGAAGCTGTGATTTAAAAAAATTCTAAACAAATTTTTTCTGTCAAAGTGACCGAAGAGAACCACAGGGTTAAAGAAAAAGCAAAACATTTGATTTATGATTATTCCCTTAGGAAAATTAACCATGGTTTTATTGTAATAAAAGTGTGGTAAACATGTTTTTTGGTGTATTGATTACCATTTGTATATAGTTTTACTACAAAAAAAAAGGCAAACCATGGTTAATTTGTGATTAACCCAGTTTAACTATATTAACCATGTTTTGTTTTTTTTGTAGTAAAACCATGGTTAATTTTCATAAGGGATTGTTGTAGATTTATGATTTAAAATAATTAACGATCACTTAAACCTTATTTAAGTGTTAACTATAATTATGTTAGTCCACAACCTTGCAATAAAGCATTAAAAAATATAGGAATAAGCAGAGTAAAAACAAACAACATGGAGTTTAAATGTTTGCATTTATTTTCTTGCACTTGGATTACGTGTATATTTTTCAAAACCTATTATAGATACCCAGGGACCCCAATGTAAAAAGATGCCAATGACGGAAAAAAAAAAATAAACGTAAAAATAAAAGGACTGCAATACTTGTAAATCATAACTAGATTTTCAATGCCTGGAAAGCAACAGGGCAGATGTAAAAATATAATACACAATACTGAGAAACAAATCAATGGACCGTCAGTTGCTCACTAGCTGTACAGAGAAAGTTAACAACAAAACTCAAGCCTTTCAAATACCCGTCGGCAGGATTTGATAAATCCACAAATTTATAACAAATGTAGTTTGCGTGTTTGAGGGTGAACGACACACAGATTGGCCTGAAATAATATATCAGGCACGGTTTGATTTTTTTTTTAAAACCATAATAGTCTAGAGAAAAAAAATACACCACAGGCTGAGAACACTAAAAAGACCCCAGCTTTTCTCTCGTTCTCTTTCTGACCATACAATACTCAGACTCACACTGTATAAAATAAAAACCAACAGACAGATGTAAAAAGGTGGCAGAATCAATAACTTAAATTCACAATTACAATAACTTAAAAGGATCTAATGTCTTAATCAAAATCAATCTTGTATACTTGAAAGCAACAGAAAAATGAACAAAACAGTATCAGAAACGGTGAAACTATTGGGGGTGGGGGGGGGGGATATATATATATACATACAAAGATTCAGTATGCAAGGGAACAACATTCTGTGCTTGTTTTTTGTACCAGTGGAAACAAAGTTCACTGATTTGAAATGAAAGCAACATCAATTGTCAAAATTAGAGGGTTATAGGCAGACAGCCCACAACCTACAGTATTCACAACAGATCAAAGTTTACAGAAAGTCTTTACTGTAAATGCAAGTTTAGATCAAAAATAAAAAAAGAACATGAATTTAAGCAATTGTTTGGGTTATTTACAAGATTACATGACTTCTTAGTACAAATATAGAAGTAAAATGCACATTTTTCAGATTAAAATATATTTTTTCATATTGTTATACTCATATTTAACATTTTTTCTTTAACTACAGCAAAATACCATTCAGGTCCTTAAGCTCTCCACCCAGAGCAAAGACGTGCCAAGAGAGTCCACAATGATCACTTATTAAACACTTATGAATTAACATAAAACTATTATTTAGCATGTATTATACAGTGAAAAGTACATGGAAAAAAACAATAACAAAATACCTCCTAAGTCTATGATAGACATAGCTAAGTGCTACAATGAAGCATTATATTCCACACAAAAAAAAAAAAACCTGTTGTTTGCATCAGGTATCGTTAGCCTCAATTTCCATCAGTCTTTTCTAACCGGTGACTACTGTTAAACTGCTGACTAGACCCATCAATCCAACATGCATGTGCCACAGAAACTGTCACACTGACATTAGCTTGAATCATTTAGGGGTTTCCTCTCAAAACACAGGCACATGTAAGTATTTCAGCAGTTTTAAGGAACTCTGTGTGCATTCATTTGAGTGTGAACTGTTTGCATGTTCTCTGGCGCCTTCAAGAGGACGAGGAGCAGAGTGCGATCTGCTGGACTGTTCCCAGGTCAGTCAGGAGCTGTTTGATGCGATGTTTCAGTTGAGGGAGGCGCGCAAGAGGATCTGGAGGTTCCAGTTCACCCGTGTAGTCTAGCCAACTCTCCAGCACTGCATAATGATATCGACACGTTATTACACATATCAAGCAAATCAATCTGAAATTGTTATGTTTGCGGTTTATTGATTTTTAAACCAGGAAATCTGTTTGTAAGAGTCTCACCGTCTAGTTCTCGCTCGATAAGGTCCATTCTGTGCGTCACCTGGTCCTGCACTGCTTCAATGTGCTCCAGCAGGTTCAGCTGCCACTGCTGGTGCAGCACAAGGTCAGGGTCAGGCTTTGGGTCAGGGGTCACAGGGTCAGGCTCCTCTTCCTTGACTTCTACCACACAACTCTTTTCCTGCTCTGCGGAAACCAGTCGTTTCATACGGCACTCCAGCTCCTGACAACAGAAACCAATGAGAAGCATGTTTGGTGTGTACTGATGTTCTCATGTTATTGATGATGAATGAATGAATGACGCATGATAGTAATTCAATAATCTAAATGTGTCATCAAGGAGACATTTGTTTGCAGTCCAAAACAAATTAGTTCAGTTTTTTATATGCACAGCAAAACAATGCATGAAATATGGTGATCTTCTGTGTGGAAATGTGCACGTTGCAACTATTTGCTGACAATATAGGCCTGTTTACACCTGGTTATTTTATGCAATTTCTCTGATCGGATAGCTATCCGATTGTGAAAATACCAGGTGTAAATATCCTCCAAAACACTTTCGAGATGGATTTAAATTCGATCACTCAAACCACTTCAGGAGGACGCATTCCAGACGAAAACTGGACAAGTGTAAATGCATCTGGTTGTTGAAACCACTCCTCCCAAAATATAAAAATAATAAATGTGTGAGCGTTTTATAGGCTATACGACATGTTATAGTCAGATATGACAGTGCTAATGCAACACGCATCCCCACGGATGGGTATCTGAGTATCTCTTCAGCAAGCTGACACACAAACTGATGCAAATGAAACTGAAAGTAAGCCGCAGACACAGAACACAATTATTTTCATTAAAAGTATTAAGCCTGACATTTTTAAAGTCCTGATGCCACTCTCGCTCCTGTTGCGGTTTTTGATCTTGAAATTAGCTGATGATAAATAAAATAGCATAAAATGCAGCACATATCTATTGCTTTCGCTGACGTGAACACCGTTAAATTTGCACATAGCGCAGGAACTGAAGATCGGCTTTATATCCGTTTTTGTGGAGAAGCATTTATGTGGCCAAGTGTAAATTGAACCGTTTTAACAAATCAGATAGCTATCCGATCACAAACGCATATAGTGACCAGATGTAAACAGGCCCTATGACAGATTTTGAACTGGTTTGAAAACAGACTTTGAGCTGATTGACAACAGAAAACAAACTGGTTTAAAACATTTTTTTTTTTTACATTTTGAAAAAGACCTTGAACTGCTCTTGACGAGATATCAAACTGATTTAAAAACCAATCCTTAACTGTTATGAAAACAAATTATCAAATGGTATGAAAACATTTCAAACCATTTTTAAAATCAGACTTTGAATTGTTTTGGTGACAGACATCAAGCTGGCTTGAAGACAGAAAAACCAACCGTTTTGAAAACAGACTTTGAACTGGTTAAAACGAGACATCAAATTGATTTGAAAATAGAACTCAAACTGTTTTGAAAAGAATTCAAAACAAGACTAAATTGGTTTTAAAACTGTCCTCAACATGCTTTGAAAATAGATTACTAACTGGTATGAAAACAGATTTCAAACATATTAAAATCAAACTTTGAATTGATTTGAAAAGTTCTCCAAATGATTTGAAAACATTTGAATTCTGACAATGTTGCAACATGAATTCTCAGATTGACTGTGTACAGTGTGCACTAACAAAACATAACTGTGAGTCTTTAAATGTACACTGGCCAACAAGCTTCTTTCTTGTAGTGTGCATTTGGCAGAAAAGCTAACAAGTTACTTGTAACTTACCTTACTAAAGGAGCGGTCAGCTAGCTGAAGTTTGTGCTGTTCGTGGTCCAGCTGCGTGCCGTACCTCTGCTCGGCCATCTCTAGTAGGTCTTCGGTGCTCCTAAGACTGTCCTCCAGCTCAGAACCGCACCGCGTCTCCACCACAAGTCTTCTCTCCATCGCCGGGTAGTATGTACAGGGCTTCTGGTAGCAGTGCTCGCTGCTAATGTATGAGTCCTGGAAAGAGCAATGCGTCTCCACAGGCGATGGGACTTCGCTCTTCAATGTCTCAAACTCATTTGCTCCAATTTCAGGGGGTGAGGAGGGGAAGGGAGTAGCAATGCCCGAGTCACCTGCAGTCTTCCTCCGTAGGCCGTCTGCAGACTTCCAGGGCTGCCGCCAGAACTTCAGGTCTGGATGGGCTTGTGTCCTAAAAAGGGCAGCTTTGATTCATACCTGTCTTTCACTTTATTAATCAAACAGCTGGTCGCATCGAGAGTATACAAGCAGGGGAATTACTTACTGTAAGATGCTCATCTTCAGCTGAAGGCCATTCAGGACCTCAAACACACGGTGGACGTCCCCCAGGAGCTGATGGGCAGTTGCCACTTTCTTACTGTTCTGGTGGGAGTAGTTCTCCTCCAGGAAAGACAAGCCATACATGTGACCACTGCTCAGCCAGTCTTTATCATACCAGTACCTTTGACTCTGCCTCTGGGCTGCATACAGAAACATGCATATTTAAAGATTAACTCAAAGCCAGACAACAAAATGTATTGAAGTGGTTGTTATATTTTGATCCTTGTTCTTTTTTGCCAACACACACAGACCAGCTACTATATGCTAAACTGAGATGGTTTGGGGAAGTTCTGGTGTCTCACCTGGTGGGTCTCTGCAGATGTAGCAGCTGTAGCTGTCTGGAACACTGTCCTCATACAGTCCCATACACGTCCCATGCTGCCAGCACAAACACTCATCACACTGCAGAGAGCACAGGACACATCCTTCAGTCTCCCAGACAATTACTGAACTTGTATCACCAAAACACCAAATCAAATTTTTTCACATTTTATTTCAATTAATGCAGTATTTCAGATTAAAATAGAGACTAGGCCTTAAAAATCCAATTTTTGAAGGCAGAATAGCACCTCCTGGTGAGTGCAAATACAACAACAACCTGTAATTTCATGATTTAACCACTAGATTCTTGTTAGAGGCTTGCGAATTCCCTAGTTGTTTTTATACATAATTGTTTACTTTTATTAGGTTGTGGATTTAAATAAAGGCATTCTCAAATACTACTTTTTGTCAAGGTTTATATTTTTTAGTTGTTTTAATTGTTGATTTGAAGTGTAGATTTTTGCATTATTATTACTACTACATTCAAACCTGAACACAAAGCATTTTGTTACACAAAACATTAAAATTATATAAAAATATAACAAATTAACAGGACTGCTTTATCAGAGCTGAATCCTTCTGGGTCTAATCTGATTTTAACCTCTTATTTCAGTCTTCTGACTCATTTTGGCTATATGGTTATAGCATCCATCCCTTTGATGTGTAATAATTGTGTTGTGTGTGAGTGATGTATCTGTTTTACCTCTTGATGTTTTACAATGTAACGCCCTTCCTGCGTCCACTTTTTTACTGCATTGTAGTTGAATTATTGATTTTATATTACATAGTTGCAGTGTTACAGTCACACCAGTTCATAGGTGTGTGTGTGTCCGTGCGTGTGTGAGTTGGTGTGTTGATTTGGCACTCTAGATGTTTTAGAATTTCACCCCTTCATTGCCGTGCAATTTTTTTCTGCATTGTGGGGGATTTGTAGATTGTACACAAACATTTTTTCTTTATTTTTTTCCCCATTTCCCATTAATTTCCTATGGTCGGTCATTTTTGACTGAAGACCACAAGTGTGACTATTTTTATGACCATTTAGCTTTTTCGAATCATGCCCTCAATTTTTTTTGTGTTCACATACCAAGTGCAATAAAAGTCACCAAGTTTCGTACCATTCTGGTAAAGCTATGAATTAAAAAAAATTCAAAATGTAAAATTCTCCAGTCAAAAGTGACCGAAGACTGCACAAGGGTTAACAATATTCTTACTAACTTTCTGGGCCTTGAACGTATCAGTTGCATTTGGTCTATGCAGGGTCAGAAAGCTCTCGGATTTCATCAAAAATATCTTATTTGTGTTCCGAAGATGAACGAAGGTCTCACAGGTTTGGAACGACATGAGGGTGAGTAATTAATGACAGAATTGTAATTTTTGCGTAAACTATTCCTTTAAGCTGGATGATTATACTGTACTCTGCAGAGCTCAACATTTACAGCTGATTTGCATCTTGTATTAACACTGATACTGAACTGAATTGAATCAACATTGATCTGACTTGAGCTGTTGTTCATTAACAACATTGCTGAATTGTGTGGAACTGCTTTGTGACGAGAGGGGCGGGGCCGAGAGCCGTGGGAACGGAGCGAGGCCGGTGGATTAAATGCTAATGCACGACACCTGCACCACTCACCGGTCTCGAGTCCCACGGAGGAGCTCCGTAAGGATAAAAGGAGGAGTGACGACAGGGAAAGACGAGAGAGGACCAGGCCTGGATTTTATTTTGTGTTTTGGTTTCGTTTCGTTTGTGCGCGGCAGTCGTCCGCGAGGGGCTGTCGCGCTATTTTGTGTTTATTTTATTATTAAAGTTTTCTTGGAATTTTCGCCGGTTCCCGCCTCCCTCCTTCCCGACCTACAACTGTGTTACTTGGTGGCCGAAACCCGGGAGGAAGGAGGGCACGCTGCAAGATCCCCCCGCCGCGGGTGATTCCCGCTGTGCATCGATCCCTTGCGGAGCAGTCTGCCGCCATTGACTCTCGAGCGTTGTCTGGAGTGGAGTTGTGGGGGCGGACGAACTCGCTTGCCGCCGCCTGGGATGTGGAGGTACGCTGCCATCCTTGAGGGGACAGAGGAGTCACTGCCATCCGCCCTGATGGGGAAGAGCAGGGAACGGTGGACTCTGCCCGGCTGCCCGCACGCGGAGGAGCGTCCGCCGTCCACGGCGGTGGGAGGAAGTGTCGTGCCGTCCACGTGAGGGCCATCCAGTGCCGCCGCAGGGCATCGCGTAAGAGCTTACCCCAGCTGGTGGAGGCCGAGCGGCGTGTGTCTGGGAACCGGAACCAGAATTTTTTTTTTCCCTCTCTCCCCTCTCTCGTATCTGTCTTTCCTCATCCTTCCGTCTCCTTTTTTCTTGCCTCGTCTGTCTGTCCTTACCTCCAGGTACGCTGCGGCTGCCGTGATCGGCTCCCCCCGGGGGGGGGGGGGGGGGGGGAGTAGAGCGCAGTCTCGTGAGTACCCCCCAGCCTGTGAGGGGCGATGGGGGTATGTGACGAGAGGGGCGGAGCCGAGAGCCGTGGGAACGGAGCGAGGCCGGTGGAGTAATTGCGAATGCGCGACACCTGCGCCACTCACCGGTCTCGAGTCTCACGGAGGAGCCGTGAGGATAAAAGGGAGGAGTGACGACAGGGAAAGACGAGAGAGAACCAGGCCTGGACTTTATTTTTGTGTTTTGTGTTCGTTTGTTGCGCGGCAGTCATCCCGCGAGGGGCTGTCCCGCCTATTTTGTGTTTATTTTCATCTATTAAAGTTTTTGTTTGAGTGTCGCCGGTTCCCGCTCCTTCCCGACCTACAAACTTGTTTACTGCTTATAAGCTGAATTGAAACGTTTCAAATCCTGATTTTTTTTTTTATCTGAACTGACTCCATCACTGACCTGAACAATGATTGCCACGGTTTTTTAATTAATATATATATATATAGATATATTTACTGTAGGAAAAATAAATATATGTGAAGTTCTAATGTTTCTTTTTATATGCCATCAACGATTTATGGTCAAACAGACTTTTTCATTTGAGTTTGGTTTGTCAACAAATGTATCAAATGGAGGTCTGGTCCGATTTCAGAAGGCAGTAGTTCACCTGTATCATGAAGTCGTTCTCCTCCTGCACTTCACAAATACAGCGTACGATCTCAGAGCCGTGAGTGACCGTTTCCACACCCTGCTCTGAGAGGGGCATGTTCAGATCCAGCTCAGCGTCAGACTCGTCCTCACTCCATACAGGACTGTCTGAAGACAAATCACTGCTGCTGTCTTCACCTGGAGGAAACAAGAAGACCACAATATACACCAAGGCAGCAGATTTGATTTGTTTTTATAACACAGTCATCCATGCAAGACAATCAACTACTCTAATCACACATGCACACACGTTAAACACACACACAACACTAGAGAGAAAAATCTACAGAGCAGGAATGACTAAACACATCTGATGGTGACAATTAGTCAAGACACTGAAAGACTTCAAAGCAGGAGAAAAACACAAAGCAGGCAGCTGTGAGTTCGGAGGACCTGCGCTCTGTGGTACCCACCCTGGCTGAGCATCTTTTCGGGGCAGTGTCCCATGTAGGATCGGTGTGTGAGGGAGAGGGGCAATTTGTGGGCCGAATTCAGATTGCAGGGGAGAGGCTTTAGGCCAATGCTCTCCTCAGTGCTGTAACAGTCTGTCAGAGGAGGAAGAGCAGACGCCACACAGGATTAAACACAGAGCGAGGCGGCTAGTAGATCTGATTCAGTTCTTGATGTTGTCAAGAGGGATCAGCAACCAACATGCTCATTGCGTGGGCAGTTCAGCACTTTAGGAGTCTATTAATATCTCAAGACGAATGACACACAGATTTGGTGTCCCAGCACTCTGACACATTGTGCTGTGATTTAAATGTGTTGAGCACTTCTTAGAAGATGATTGAGAGTTTCTATATTCAAAATTCAGTAATAAGTTAATTGAATAAATATTGGGTAAAACGAATGCGTTTCATTTAAAAGAGAATTTGTACATCATCTTGCATCTACTTCGAGTGGCACGTGGGCGAGGGAGTGGCTCTTGAAAATGAATCAAAAGCTGATTGGTTGCCCCCATGAGTGAAATGTCCAATAGCATTTATCATCTCGAATGGTAAATGAAAAACAAACAACCAAACCAACAACTTGCAAATGTTCTTTAAAATGTGCATTTTAAACATTTTTATTATTTTATTTAAACAAATTTTAAAAATCGTAAATAGTTTTAAATATCAATTTATTTGTAATAATTATTTACTATTATTTTAACTACATTTTAAATCATGAATTAAATAAACAGTCTCAAATATGTACATTACTTTGTTCATTTAAAAAAGGATTTAACCGTTTTCATAGTATTTTTGAATTATTTAATTATTGTTAAACTAAATTAATTCTAAAATTACAAAGGATAGTCTTTTAAGGCTTCATTCGTTTAGTAATTTATGAACAGGCAGTGGTACAGTTTAAGGCAGTAATTATAAGGTAGCAATTTATAAGGCAGAGTATCTTTCTACTTTATAAGGCATAAAAAACAATTTAAAAAATGCATGTGCATCTTTCTCTTTTATACAGAAGGTGAACTCTGACCTGCAAATTCACATAGCATGAGACATTTGACAAACAGGATCTAAATCTCACCAACTAAGAATTAAACCTGTAAGAAACTCTCATTTCATCAATCCAACTTTAAAAGAATATCTTAAAAAATAGCAAGTTTAAAAAGCTGGATGGTTTTTAGCATGGCATTAGAAGATATATTTTACTTTTAAATGCATAACTTGTCATAAATAGTTTATTATGCATGCCAAACAGAAACCCTAGAGCATGGCATCATATCCTGTTGCTCAAATATATTGCCAGGTCCGCAGTAATTTTACATAATTGAAAAATCCTTTAGAGAAAGTTTGCAGCTCCAGCAGACAAACAGAGGGGGCAGCAGAGAGCTGAAGACACACAGAGACACCACTGCACTAAAACAACCGTCTCACCTGACTTCGACTTCCTTTTCTTCTTCTTTTTCTTCAGTTTGATGCGGAAGAAATCCCTCTGCCGCTTCTCCCTCAGCTTCTCCCGTTCTTTCACTCCTTCAGATGAGAAAATCAATCTCTATTACTGTTATGGCCCGACTGTGGTAATATGCAGAGGAATCAGCGTCAGCATGTGCACAGAAATGGATGGAATGATCACGATGTTCAGCAATACCTGTTTCCTTGGCAACCCAGTCTCTGTCGTCATGCAGCGAGCGGTTGAAGTGTTGGTTCTCTTTGCTCCTCTCTGCGCCCAGCGTGGCCGAGCGCTGCCGGTGCATGCTGCCAACCGCAGGGGGCGACAGAGCGTGACCTGACTTACTGTCACTCAGAGGAGAGGGAGTATCTGTGGGAGGAAGTTCATATAACAGACACTTATTAATGCTTTTTTCCCCTGTCATGTCTAACATAGCTGTTTGTGCATGTAAACTATGGTTTTCAAAAAAAAGAGGACAGTGGGGGCAGGATGCAGACGGGGGGAGTGGGACCCTTAGTAGCACAATGACCATATCCCAAATATCAAAACTCAAAATATGTCATTACCATACCTAAAATAACTATTTTACAGTTATGCAGACTGATCATAAACACAGCTAAAAGGCTTCCTACCAGTGGCCGTCCTTCACAAAACTTAACATCTACCACAGTTTTATCATTGGTAGAATGCAAAATGTTTCAATACAAGCATTTCAGTCAAATGTAAATTTATACAATATTTCAAACTTTTAACCTACGGAAGAAAATCAACCTGCCGCAACAGTTTAAAATCAGCCCAATTCCATGCAAAAAAATGGAATGGAAAATTTGGCAACCCTGCATCCAACACGAGCTGCATCCAAAGTGATTTAAATACTCCGCATATTGATAGTGGCTCCCTGATGCGTGAAAATTATAATGTTTGCAGGAGCACACAGTAATGGTCAGAAATTCAGCCGGAGCGGGATTAAGAAAACAGCACGCAGGGCTTTAATACAAAAACGCACACAATGAATGACGATTATAGAAAGCAAAAGCCGAATCCCAGACATTTTGGGCGATTTAGAAATCCCAGCCGGACGCATTTTTTTTAGGTCCAAAAAGAGGACATGTCCAAAAAGATGCGTTTTTCACTAGGGTGTGACGAGACACTTATCCCACGAGACGAGACACGAGACTGTGTTCACGAGAACGAACGAGACGAGATTTTTTAGGACTTCAAATTCCCAATGATGAAATATATAGGGCAAAATAGTTTTTTATTCAACTGAAAAACAAAATGCAAAAAAGTAGGTGCATTTTGAAATCAACTTGTACTTTATGAAATTAAACATCTATTTTAATCAATTTTATGAAGTAATAAACATGTAAACATTGCAAAATGTTTTGCCACAAACTGAACTGACAGGCAAGTAATTGCACAAAAATTATAAATAGTATAAATAAAAATAAATAATAAACAACAAATATCCCTTTAAAGAAGGATGAAGCAGTCAGTCAAGTTTACATTATTTAGTAAACTAATTTCCACTTTAATAAAAAAAAATATATAAACACGATTAATGTATCCATTTAAAAGAAACTGGGGGGCACGGCAAGGCTGAGGGATAGTTAGGGCCCTATGAAATCAGTTTTTATTTTTCTAAAGTGTGAGCTTTTTTTTCTTCCAAATTCCATTTTTTTTTTTTTTCCGTTTTCATTTTTCTGGACTCCTTTTTAATGGTTAAATGAATTTTTATTAATTAAAATCATGAAACTTGTAAATTTTCACATCAATTTATTAAAAGTTTAACAAAAATTACATGTTTAGGTCCCTATGAAATGTTTTATTTTTTTCTCACATTTTGTTTTATTGTTACCAAATTCTGTGTTTTAGCATGCCTAATTATTTGAATGCGTAAAACAACTTAATTTATTCATTTTTTTTTTTCTTAAAGTAGCCTTATGAAATTTTTTTTCCTCAGAAATTCTGTTGTGTATTACATTTTTTCTGGTTATCATTAATGCAAAACATTAATTTCATTTTCATTTAATCCCTTTTTAAATTATTGAAAATAAGCAAACAAGATTTTTGGCAAAAAAAAGGGGATTACATTAAATTAAAACATGGAAGAAATGTTTTGTGTCATTATTCCTTAAAAAAATAAAAAGATGTTTGTTTAATTTTAGTAGTAGTAGGTTATGTACATTCTACTGAAAAATAGTTATAGGCACAATGTCTTCAAATCAAACCGGACTTTTATTTTGACCTGGTTTGCCGTGAATCACCTTTACAGTTCTTGTGTATGAGAGAAAAATGACGCTAGTTTTTACTCAATCAACGGTCCATGCTCATGAAGTGACTCTCAGAGCAGTTCTGGAGATGTTGTTCATGTGTTTACGCCCTCATTTAGTGAGACGGCAGACGCTGAAATCACTGCGAGCGTCACGCGCTTCAGAGTGTAGTAAATGAAACCGCGAGTCTGCGCCATTCATTAACAGACAGGCAGAACATGCAGGATTCATATTTAAAATCAACTTTTGCGTCTTAATGTTTACAGATACTAGTCCATATTGTGACTTAAGTGTAAGGACCTACTTTTGATTAATTCACAAATTCTGTGACATTCCGCGTTAAACTGTGAATTCTGTTTTTATGACTGGATAAAGATTACACTGCGTAATTTTCCCGCTTATGTGGCCACTTGCCTGATGTGAACATAAAATATCTTACATACCACCACTTGTGAACGAGCCAGTGTAATGCAAATATATCTGAAAGGTCTGCGCGAGGATATCGTCATGTTCTCGCGAGACCAGTCAGATCTCGCGAGTCACACCCCTAATGGTCACCCTATGTAAACGATATGCAAAGTTACAAAGCACAAAATCCACTGCAATGGGAGTTATAAACATTTTGCAATTCAGACTTTTGTTCCCTCAGAATTCAGTTTAAATATCACAATTCAAACAACTGTGGGTCTACATCTCACAATTCACTTTTGTTTCCACAGAAATGAGTTAACAATCCAGACTTTTTTACTAGTAAATGTGCATTTATGACTTTAACTCGCAATTACATCTCGCTATTCTGTATTTATCTGTATTCTCTGTGAAAGTTAAGATCTTTCAATTGCTCAGAATTCTGAGTTTACATTTCAAAAATAAAAAAGGTAATTGTTACTTACTGTTTTTCTTGTAACTGAGTATTTTTATATTTTTTCTTTCGTCTGAAAATTGTGACTTATGAACTCATAATTGCAAGTTTACATCTCACAATTCTGTATTTTTTTCTCTCTGAATTCTGAGTTTGCGTCTCGCAATTCTGTTTTTTCCCCCACTTTTTATCTCACAATTAAGTTTTTTTTTTTTTTTACTTGTAAACGAGCAATTATCATTTTAACTCACAACTACATTTCGCTGTTCTGTACTTACCTTTATTTCCTCAAAGTTAACATCTTTCAATTTCTCAGAATTCTGAGTTTACATTTCACAGTTCTTTTTTTTTTTTTTTTTTTTTTGCACGACGGAAAAAAAAAACTAATTGTGACTTCGTATTTCACAATTGTGACTTTTTTCTTGTAATTTTGAGTTTGTTTTTTTTCTTTCTTCCTAAAGTATAAAGTATAAACTTATTGTAAGTTCACAGTTCACAATTCTGTATGCATTTTCTCTGAATTCTGATTTTACGTCTCACAGTTCAGTTTTTCTCGTTTTGCCACAAAAATACACACATAAATACAGGTAACTGCGTTTTCTTTTCGGGGGCGTTAAGACAACAGTTTTCAACTAAAAACTGAAAATTTTATGCATTTCATGTATGTCATTCTCATGACAACAGCATTTTTGGGAGCCTGAAAATGCAAACGTTTGAAAATGGGTTTCAAAGTGGACATTTTTGAAAATGATACCATTATCGTCTTAGTGTAAAGTACAAAAATGTGAACTTTTGATATCAGTGATATCATGTGCATGTGTATTATAGGTTAAGTGCACAGGTGTGTAATGTTACTTTACAAAGTGATATCAACTACTGACGTGGTATGAATAACACAATTTTTAGTCATTTGCAACGGATTTGTGTGGACAGGAATCGTTTTGAGAATGCCATCGTCCATACACAAAACTTTTCAAAAAAATGCAAACTTTTACATTTTTAGTACATAATTGTCATGCATCACAGACTGGGCTTTTTGGAAAAGCTGGCTTTAAAGAGACTAAACTAGAGAACTAAAACAGAGCATTTGAGGCAGAGGGTGAAAAGTGGCGCTGCAACAATGTACAGTATGAGAAAATAAATGTTTTTTTAACTTTAAATCATGTAAATGCCTCCTAGCAGACCCCCCAAAAATAAGGTGATGAACTTGTAAATGAGCATTATACGGGCACGTTTATAATGCGAATGCAAGTAAACACACATAAATATGGACAAAATGTGAACAGACTTCACCAGCAACCCATTCAAAAACAAACACCCACACAAAGAGCTAAAGTAAATACTGATAGATAAAGTGCACTAACGGTGGGAAGACGAGACGGTCCGGCGCCTGCGAGGGGTCTCCTGGCTGTTCTGTTTGTCTGAGGAGCGCGTCTGGACGCAGCGAGGGGGGCTTGGGTCGCTCTGTGCGTGATAGTACTTCATGTGGTAGTGCAGCAGAGACGCCTTGCGGAAAGACTTGAGGCAGCCTGCGATCTTGCATTTGAATGGGTTGTGGTCCAGCTCAATGGACAGGATAGGGGGCGGCTGGTTTTTGATGACCCTGTACACTGAAGGAGGAAAAGGGCAATGAGGTCACATACCGGCAGGTTTTTATACTGTATCAGTGAGAGAGAGTGAAAGCGAGGGCTGTGCACTCACATGGTTCTCTGCTATACTTGTTTGTGGTTGGAAGGTGGATTGTTTGCGGCTGTTTGACTGCTGCAGCTAAGAAAGCAATGCATCAGTTAGCACATCACATAGCCGCATAAATGTCGAATTAACAAGATTTGTACATATTCTGAAGAAAAGGTGAGTAGTGCCTCATGAAATAGCAATAATGATTCAGTGTAAGCAAACACATTTGATGATCAAACTGAAACAAAGGAGGATGTTTACCGAGATCAGGTGTGGATCCTGCCTCCTCTTTGGGTGCTGCATTTTCTGCAGGACTGGTTGAGCCATCCTTACTTTCTGAAGTCTCCGGGACAGAGTCCGCTTTGATTTGGGATCGACTGTTTCTGTCTATGAGGGGATCAGAGTCACAATGTCCTGTCAGATGGTTTAATCACCAACTAGTATAAAGAACAGCAGCTGGAACAACAAAAAGGATAATACAAGAGAGTGAACCTGTGCTTGAATTGGCTCTGCTCCTTTTGGTCGGTGGCATCTGTCCTGTTGATGCACGTCTCTTCCTCAGTTCTGGACCGTTGGACTTTTCCACATTCTTTCCTGTGAGAGACACAAGCCAAGAAATTGAATCATCAAGTTTGAATCTAATACACGAGTAAATCACCCAGCAATCCTCTACTTTCAGTCTTTACAGGAAAAACTTACCAAACCACTAAGTTAACTCTTGACCTGGTTAAAAATTCATTGCCACCAGCAAAAATAAGTAACTTAGTGTTACTGAAAGGCAGGACTCCCTGTCCTACAGATATCAAATTGAGCATCCCACTCATATTTGTGTGACCCTGGACCACAAAACCAGTTTGTTAGGATAGGACAATATTTGTCCGAGATACAGATAAATCTGGAATCTGAGGGTGCAAAAAATCTAAATATTGAGAAAATAGCCTTTAAAGTTGTCCAAATGAATTTTTTAGCAATGCATATTACTAATCAAAAATTAGGTTTTGATATATTTATGGTAGGGAATTTACAAAATGTCTTCATGGAACATGATTTTTTCTTAATATACTAATGACTTTTGGCATAAAAGAAAAAACTATAATTTTGACTCATACAATGTATTTTTGGCTATTGCTACAAATATACCCCAGCGATTTAAGACTGGTTTTGTGCTCCAGGGTCACATTTATTCAAATGGCCCACCTCCTCTCTTGATACGGTCTCTCTATTAGCTACTCAGCAAATGCAGTCCGTTGGAGTGTGTGAGGTTGAATCTAGCTCTTGGAATTGAATCATAACAAAATCAAATATTCAGATGTAACACCACCATGTTCCTCCAAACCAAACTCACCATCTGCCACCTTACTCCGTGTCCTTCTGGGCAGACTGGGGCTTTCATCTGTTGCGTTTTCCTTCTCTATCTGGTCTCCGTCATTCCCGTCAACGCCATTTTGAAGTGCTTGGGACTCCTCCTGTCCTCCATTCATCTCTTTCTCCTCTGGTTTGTTCGCTTCTCCATTCTCAAGCGGTTCTGTCTTGTTTTCTTCACTGGGCTGTGTTTCGTTGTGCTCCGCAGAACTCGGCTCGGACTCGTTCAATATCTGAGCTGCTGTGCTTTCGCTCTCTCCACCGTTCTGGAGATTTCTGGACTCGTCAATCACTGTAGCGTCTTCTTCATCCTCCTCCGATTCGCTCTCCCCATCCTGGTCAGACATGCTGTGTCTCGAGCCGTTACTTCTGCTGCTGCCATTCTCCTTGGCCTTCCATTTTTTCCCATTCTGATCGCCCCGCTTTTGAGTCTGCTGATTGGTCTTGCCATCAGAGCTCTGTAGATAAAGACAAACTCATTAATCCTGTATTTTAATGGCCTGGTTTAATCATTATTAGAGCCGAGGCAATCACTTCTCATACCTTGCGGAACGGCTTCACCTTAATCCCCTTCACTGTCTTTATGACTCCATCAAAAAACTTCACTGTGTAGAAACCTGAGACACCACAGAAGCACAGCCATTTGTAAACACTTTCATAATGTAATGTGTGTACATGTCAAATACATAGCTACAAAAAAGATGCACTGATACTGATATATGTCGGATATTAAAATGAAATACTATTGTATAAAAACAACATAATGAATAACTTTAATCAATTGTTTTGAATGCTACAAGTGAATGTAGGCATCACAACATTATAAGTAACATTATGAAAAACAGACATTTCTTTTGAGACTGAGATTCTAAATTCTAATTTTCTAAATATAAAACTTTCATTTAACAGTGTTATTAAATTATTAGTGTTTTATTAAGTAGAAGTGACAGCTAAGGTAATAATGTAAAAATATGTTAAATGGGCAGCACAATTAAATATGCAATGTTTAATATTCATATGTATGTATTACTGTACAAATGTTTAGGGTTAAAATACAGTAAAAACAGTAATACTGTGAAATTAACTACAATTAAATATTTTTCCATTTATTATTATTATACTAATTGTTATTTTTTATTTAATTATGCATTTTTTAAAGTTGATTCATTTTTTAAAAATACTTGAAGTCCACAATCTTTAAAGGGGTCGTATGATGCGATTTAATTTTTTCCTTTTTCTTTGGAGTGTTACAATCTCTTGGTGCATTAATTAGATCTGTAAAGTTGCAAAGACTAAATCTCAAATCCAAAGAGATATTCTTTATAAAAGTTAAGAGGCAACCACACCTACCTAAAACGGCTCAATTCTAACACGCCCCACATGTCTATGTCACTGTGTGGGAAGATTTGCATACCGCCGCCCAAATGTTCACACAAAGAAAAAAAGGTGTAACTTTTATTCTCGCTGTATTATTTTGTTGCCGCCGCCATGTCGTGAAGACACCGTGTGCTTCGTTGTGAAAGCGAAACCTACTTTGTTTGGTCTTCCAAAAGAGATATCCGCTTCGTCATGCCTAGAGCTGATCCGTGTGGGTCGCTGAGGGAAAAATACAACCCTTTACCTGTGGATCGCCGGATCGGCTTTTCACCGTGGACGAAGCGGAGTCCAGCCTTGGTTCGTCACATGTGGTTGCCACAAGCCTGCCGGCTGCTCCTTTGTCGAATCTGCTGGCCGCGCCGTTCTCAAGTCCGCTGCCTCTGCTCACTCTAGCCCTCTGGCTGTTCCTCACTCTAGCCCCCCGGCCTCTGCTCACTCTAGCCTGCCGTGTGTGACGCTGTGTTTTGTTGTGAAAGCTAAATTACTTTGTTTGGCCTTCCAAAAATAGAAATCAGTGTTTAAGTTTTATTTACAACACTGTTCCAGAACAGTTCAACCCAAATATTCAGATGTGTGCAGCACATTTTATGGAAGACTGTTTCCTGATCCTGGGAGAGCAGACTACAATGCCAGCTGTTCTGACTAACAGACTGTAAGTACGTTTTTTATATTAAAGGATTTGCCACTGACGATTCAAACGCGAGATTTTTTGGCAGTGTAGAGTAGCGCTTGTTGTTGGTAATTTCTCCGATCACAAATGCAGACATGGTTTATGTTTACGCGGCACAATGTTTTTGTCTCGTCACTCCGGGATCACAGTATGGTGAGGGGCGTAACATTTCCGTCACACGCTTGAGGTATTCAGCCAATCACAACGCACTGGATAGCTGGACAATCAGAGCACACCTCGCTTTTCAGAACAATGAGTTTTGTAAAAATCGACGCGTTTCAGAAAGGCGGGGCACAGAGGAGAAACAATAATGTACAGTATGTGGAAAATAATGTGTTTTTTAAACTTTAAACCACATAAATACATTGCATTACACCAGATACACAACAATGTTCTTTTTATCAACATCATATGACCCCTTTAAACATCAGCCAAAAACAATGGTACACTATTATGTTTCGGCTGCCAATTTACTCTGGACCATTCAGAAAATAAACTTAGCATTAATGATGTGAGTGTTGTGAGTACACACCATCTTTATCCCGGGACATGATCTTAGCAGGGTAGTACCGACAGTCTGACCAGCTGGCAAGGACTTTCTGGTTGACATGAAAGCCCTGAGAAGAGAAACATATCTATATATATAATCTTGCAACATTGAGTCAGAGTACAACTTTGCCCATGCAGACTGTGAGTGACTCAGCACAGTTAGACAGGAAGTGCTTACTGGAGCGCTCTGCCGTTCACGGAGACCTTGTTTCCTCAGCTGGATTCGTTCCACAGGTCTGAGGTACGGACTGCTCCAGTCAAACCATTCATCATAACGATGACTCCACTGCCTGTAGTGAATCAAAACCTTCTCGTCTTCATAGTCGATCTTCTCAATGCTAGCTGCATACCTGTCAACACAAAACAGACAGAGTTATTTCAGATTAGTTACAGATTACAGCTGGGTCTCTAAAGAAAGGTTGAAAATTGTTTGCGGGGAGAATGAATAAATAAATAAATACTCAGCTGGAAAAGCACAACATTTGTGGAACATGATTTAAAATGCTAACTTTTTCAAAAATATTGGAATGCAACAGAACTAGTGGCATCAGCGCCAGTGAAGCATCTGAATTTCAATCAGGCCGAGTGAATGAACAGATGGAAGAACGGAAGCAGAGGAAAGACACTGACCAGTTCTTCAGACTGTCCCTGGCCTCCAGCTGCGCTCCCACCTCGAACGTGATCCCACGCCTGTGAGGAGTGCTCTTTGACATGCTGGTCACACACTCACACACCAACCTATCGAACCAGAGAAACACATCATGAGGTCAGAGGTAAAGGATGCTATGGATGTCATGGACGGCACAACCTAACCAAGCTGCTCATAAATAAACAATACACTACAGCCTAAGGTACATAAGAGAGACATTTTCCAGCACTTTTCCCAACAATTTGATTAGACTTTTATTTCAAAGCTGATTATTTCAAAGTTTATCTTGTTCCCAATACAAATTTTTATTAGTGCCAGGTTTCAGGCTGTGCATTGGTTATGTACTTTAAAATATAATTTCAATGAATGACTGAACTTTTGGGTGATTGGAACTGTCATTTTTCACCTCCAAAAAGCTGGCATGAAAAGATACATCACAGTTTAGATAATATTTATTGAATATTGATATTGGATCGATGCTATCTAGGGTGTAATGCAGGGTTCCTCAATAGGCGGCCCGCGGGAGGCCAAGAACCACCCGACGCGAAGTGCATTTAAAATCCTTTAATGCACTTACAAATGAGGAAAACAGAAGCAATCAAAACCCAAAAAAAGAGCAATAATATGCCATATTTACCACATCTCTCATGCTGGTTTGTTTACAGCATGCACAAACCTTTTGCTTCAGCGTGATTTGTGTCATGCTCAAAAAATACAACACAACAACTCACAGGAAGTGATTATCAGCTGGTTCTTAACAGCGATCGATCTGAAGCAACACTAAATGTGTGTTGTTGTTGTTGTTTTTAAGTTAGTTGATCAAAACTTAATGCAAATCATGATTTTAAAACAATTATTTAGAAATCATACAACTGAACAGCAGGAGGATTCATAAACAGTAATTATGATGGTTCTAAACGATTACTGACTGTCCATTGAGCTCACTCATGAAGAACTGATCAATAAATCATCAAAAAAAACTACACATTACAACAAGTCATAAACAAATACCTGTCATACACACAATAACCTCAGAAAACTGACAGCAGAAGAGGAAAAACAGGTTATGTAAAAATAAGGAAAGGGAGAAACAGGAGATATTTATGTACACTGACTCAAACTCACCACATTCATTAACCTCCTCATTCAAACCAACAGCATACTTTGACATGACCTGTAAATTGTCATTGTATAATTGTATTATTTCAAAATCCCTGAGATGCAGTTTAATAGTAAGGTGCCACTATTACTCATTTTGCATGATGATAAATACATTAATAAAAATAATCACAATGTCATAGCTTTCTGGAAGTAATAACAAATTACATTACTGTCGTTCAACAAGACACTATAATAGGCATGTCGCAATAATCAATATATCAACTTATCGCGCAATATATGTACATGACCTCAATAATTTGATGACGCAATATATCGGCCATTTTATTTACTTAAAAAATAATGTCACCATGTTTTGTACGTTCCACTTGCACCTGTGTCTTTTGCAGCTTCTCGTACATGACGTGGTGTAGTTGGTGCTAGTTCAAATTTTAAAAAATGCTTCTACAAAAAAAGTTTCATCTGCAGAAATGTAAGTTGCTTTTAATGGATGCTTTTGATATTTCTGGTTTTCTCAGAAGTTGAAGTCGTAACTGGGTTAATTTAGTAATGCTGCGTTCAAGTCCTCCGTTCGTACTTACGAGTTGACAAGTCGTAATTACGACGTCAGGTGCGTTCAAGTCAGTTTAGTCAGCACAAGATGGTGGTGTACCTTCTTTTAATAAATTACAAGAAAATACAAGGGTCTGTTAACTCTGCTTATAGAAAGTGAAGAGCAAAGAATTCGCATCAGGTTTGTTTTGCGTTTTTAATATTTTTTTTAGAGCAGGATCCCAGTATAACTGATTTTCAGCATCAACAAATGTTAAAATACAGAGATTTAAAAAAAGCTGTTAGCTAAATGCAACTTGCAACATGGCAAATCAAAAGATTTTCACCTATAGGTGCAAAAATGATAGCATTTTTTTACTTGGATTTCATTAACTAGCTGCGTTACAAGAACATGACCAATTTAAGTTTAAACTATCAATTTACACAAAAATTTACCGTCAACTCGATTCCTCCATGTTTTCTCATTGACACTCTCCACTCGGAACCTCGGGCTTAAAGAAATTTAGAGTTCCCACATCGTAATAACACTTTTGTGGTGGGCGTTCATGTCTTTTCGACTCGAATACGACTGGTCCGACATGACTTGAACCACCATTAGTGTTGGGTCGTCTTGAATAATTCGTTCATTTTGAACAATCGTTAATGTGACTCGGGAAGAACGAGTTTTCTCGGGGAGTGATTCGTTCAGTCCGCATCCGCAACCAATCAAGTATTGTTCAACCTGTTTCGAGTCCTCGGGTTTTTCCTGAGTCGGTCAAAACCTGAAGATTAGATAACTAACATTCTCTTTCGCGGCCAGACTGCTTGGTTACGTTTATGGGGCTGTCCAGGGATGAACGAACGACTCAAACCTAAACTTGTCAATACGACAAGATACAATGGAACATCGTGTTTGGTCTCGTACTGTGTCGCGTATCTTGTCTGTGTTGTGTGCTTTGCTTGGCCATTTGTTGGGATAACCAGGAAAGTGTGTCCAGCTGAATTCAATTTTGAGTTTTGTTAGACGAATATAAAAAAGCTTAGTATACCGCGGCAGCCCTCGTGTGAAGACCGAAGAGTGTAAAGACCATCGACTCTACCGTGCAGGGACACCGGCAAAGGATAAGTATCGTTTTTTATTTCTCCTCTTTCCTACTACTGGTTTCACTTCTGTTTCAGTTTTTATAAACATTTCTTACTATGTGTCAGTAAGTTGTTG
Organism: Sinocyclocheilus anophthalmus; assembly: GCA_018155175.1. Lineage (NCBI taxonomy): Eukaryota > Metazoa > Chordata > Actinopteri > Cypriniformes > Cyprinidae > Sinocyclocheilus > Sinocyclocheilus anophthalmus. The sequence goes on along the minus strand of JADLZN010009398.1, from coordinate 274,366 downwards.
TATTTTAGGCATGTGTGTTTGGCTCAGTGTTATTTTTTTAGGATTACTGATAAACTAATGTAGTTTGATTTGTATTAGTTTTATCTATTTAGTTTATTTATTTTTTCATTTATTATTTTTTTATTATGTCAGATAGCTTTTATTAGTTTTAGTTGTGTATGTATTTGAGTTATTTCCGTACTTCAACTACAAAATTGGAATGAAATTATATATCCTATATATATTGAATGTATTATAGATATGTACCTGTCTATGTGTGTGCTGTACATACACATGTAGTTGTTTTTTTGGTGTTTGGCTCCGTGTTATGTTAGAATCATTATTATACTCATACCTTTTGTTCTTTTAATATTTTGAATTGTTTTTAGCTTTATTTTTTTGTTTTCATTTAAATGTTTAGTTTTGAAACGTTGTATGCATTTGTCATTTTTATTTAAATTTCTTTATTTTCATGTGTGTGTGTGTATATATATATATATTATAGTATTTATAAGAGTTTTTAAGCTTTTAATTACTTTTGACTTATTTGTAGTCGCTTTTGATAAAACGTCTGTAAATGACTAAAAGTAAGTAACGTGAGATAAGAGCTGAGGTGAGCTAATTATAGACTGAAGACCCAGGTAAACAATGTATTAATCTTTTCTGTTTCTTATAGCATTTTTGTATTGTTTGTAGTGTGATCAACGTTTGCGTAAAGTAGTAGAGTGAAGGGAAGTAACCGTAACATTTTAATTACATTTTTGCTCAATGCGATGCTCGAAAAAGAGATTCGTTTCCTTTGGCTGCACTAGCCTCAGTAGCTCCGTCGGTGAAATGATCCGAACTTCCATCACTAGCTTACTTTTTAATACGTCCTAATCGCGGGAACCGGCAGTTTTGTTCAATCAGTGCCCCCCGCCCTCCCCCTCCCCCTCCCCCTCCCCCACAAGCTCTCCCGAGTAACGTCGCGCACATCTACAGCGCTCGGGGGGCGCTGCGGCGCAAATGCGCGCAATACGTGCCCTCCTCGTTGTTTACACCGTCAGGCCAGCGGCTCACAACGAGCCGCGATCAGTACATCACACGAGAGTGACCGAAGAGAAGTGCTTCTTGGGTAAAATGCGGGGAATATCGAAGAATTCAGGCGCGTGACTTTTCCTCCACTTCGCATGCGAAGAAAACGTGGGTGCGACGTCGTCTGCGAACTTGACGCTCACCGCTGTGTTTAGTTTAAGACAGCAGGCGAACAAAACCGCTTTGCGATACGAACTGCGTAACACAACAACGAGCCAGGCCCTCAAAATAAAGTTGCTTGGCATCTTAAATTGCTGTTTTGACATTACATTGTTCAGTCGCCGACGACGATGCGCAACAACAGCAAACCATTTGATTGGGTGAGAGCCCTGCCTGACGCGAGCTCCGGCGTTCTGATTGGACCGCGCACCTGTCAGTCAAACTCCGACGCTCCGCGGCCTCCGCTCGGCCTACTCCTCGCTGCACGGGACTACCGTAATTACGAGGCGAACTAAAGTCTCCCAGCTATTTAAGAAGCACAAACGCGCATTTATCGCGATCTGCTTCAGAAGCATGACCGGAGCTGCTGACACTTTGCATGAATGCACTATTTGACAAAATCACTTCCATGCGTCCCATTAGCATCAACCAAGGGAACACATGCGTGGAGGCAAGTTTCGTTTAAACAGAATAGCATCATCTCATAAAAATGATACATTTCACAATTACAACAAAGAAAACGTCCAAGACAGCTACTTGGTATTTTGTAATACATAATCAGAGCGCCGTTTACCTTTATTGCTGATAAATGTACTCCGACACCGAAGAAAGCAAGTCCGCACGCGTTTAAGCCGCATGCTTTGAGCGCGCAGCGCATCCACGCAGTTTGTTTTCTCCGGCGCGAGCAGCAGGCCGGTGTCCGCGAGGTGGAGTCTGTCTGCGCATGCGCGCACCGAATAGTCCTCGCCGTTTCCTCCTCATTTTGAGGGTTTTACACGCTTCCCATCAAAAGGTGACGGAATAGTTTAGTTTATTAAATAACGCGATTCATTTGTACTCTAATCACGCGACAAAATCGATTATGAGTAATACAAGAGACTAACGTATGCATGCCTTATTTTATTTACACCCCAAATGATCTTGGCCACAATAGCAATGGACAAAAAAAAACTTGTTTAAAACGCATATGGCCAGTTCATAGAAAAGCAGTTTTTGCATTTATTTTGTTTCATGCTTTTTGAAAAACGTGGATACAGTTATACTGTAGGCAGACTGTGCATAGAGCATTTCTAGAATGTACTCATTAGTTAAATCTGTTGCTGTGGTGTGGTGTTGCATTTACACCACTAGGTGTTAGTATAAGATACCTGTCATGTCAACACAATAAATATGCAGTCACAGTCAACCTTCAGTTCAGAAATGTCAAATATGTCCAGTGTGTGTTCTCAAGTGAACGTCTGTATGATTTTGTCCCTTCCTTTTCATGTTTCTTTAATAGCCCTGGACACAAAATAGACCTCCATTGGCTCAGTGGCTTGATTGCACAATCAAACTGACATCGAAGCAGCATATGCAGAACACATCACATATGATTATGATTAGATGACTACCCAAATTGAGCAAAGACGACGAGGGCAATGGACTGACAGGTAAGAGCTGACAAATACACCAGGCGCTGAATGAACAGCATTGCTCTATGACTGGCATGAGAAATCCTGTGTAATGACATTTGAGCCTGTTTAGAATGAAACTGAGCTCGATTGCAAAAAAAAAAGGACCTGGAAAGAAAAGTATTCTGTTTGGCGCAGAACAAATACAGCTCAATACCCAGAAAATCAAAACGTGGTTATATGTGTGGCCACAGGTCATTCATAAAGGATTGTTGTTTGAGCTTTAGTATCGTTTCCAGATTATGACAAATTTGCATTACTTCAGTTGGTAACAGTACTGGAGGAGATTGCTGACAAGAGGTCAGTAGAGCTCAAAGTAGCTTTTTTCCTTTCTATTCTTTTGAGAGGTTTGTAGATGCTCTCCAAGTATTTATATTCATGGAACTAAATCTAAATATATATTTATTTATTTATTTTTTTGCAATACAGTGACTAAACTAGTGAATATCCTTCTATTTTCATCATATTACAAACTAAGCACCATATGAGCCAATCATTCTATTCATTTTGGGGTGAAATGAAAAAATACGATCTGAAAATACTTATATATACAGTGGGTACGGAAAGTTCAGACCCCCTTAAATTTTTCACTCTTTGTTATAATTGCAGGGTCTTTAAGTTCATTTTTTTTCCTCATTAATTTACACACAGCACCCCATATTGACAGAAAACACAGAATTGTTGACATTTTTTGCGGATTTATTAAAAAAGAAAAACTGAAATGGTCCTAAGTATTCAGACCCTTTTTTCAGTATTTAGTAGAAGCACCCTTTTGTCTAATACAGCCATGAGTCTTTTTGGGAAAGATGCAACAAGTTTTTCACACCTGGATTTGGGGATCCTCTGCCATTCCTCCTTGCAGATCCTCTCCAGTTCTGTCAGGTTGGATTGTAAACGTTGGTGGACAGCCATTTTTTTAGGTCTCTCCAGAGATGCTCAATTGGTTTTAAGTCAGGGCTCTGGCTGGGCCATTCAAGAACAGTCACAGAGTTTTTGTGAAGCCACTCCTTCGTTATTTTAGTTGTGTGCTTAGGGTCATTGTCTTGTTTGAAGGCAAACCTTCAGCCGTACCAGTCGATCTCCTGACCCCGCTGGAGAAGTTTTCGCCAGATCTCCCTGTACTTTGGCCGCATTCACTTTCCCCTCGATGGCAACCCGTCGTCCTTTCCCTCAGCTGAAAACACCCCCCCAGCAGTTAGCTGCCTACCACCATGCTTTCACTTTGGACTGTATTGGACGGTTGATGGCATTGCCGGTTTTCTCCACAACATACCCGCTTAGAATTAAGCCAAAAAGTTCGATCTTGTCTCATCAACCAAGCGCTTATTTCTCACCATCGTTGGAGTCCCTTCCGGAGGTGTTTTTAAGCAACCCATTCGGTCTTTCATGTGTCTTGCACTGAGGAGAGGCTTCGGTCGGGCCACTCTGCCATAAAGCCCCCGACTGGTGGAGGGCTGCAGTGATGGTTGACTTTTTACAACTTTCTCCCATCTCCCGACTGCATCTCAGCTCAGCCACAGTGATCTTCTTCTTCTTTACCTCTCTCACCAAGGCACTTCTCCCCCGATAGCTCAGTTTGGCCGGACGTCCAGCTCTAGGAAGGGTTCTGGTCGTCCCAAGTGTCTTCCATTTAAGGATTATGGTGGCCACTGTGTTCTTAGGAACCTTAAGTGCAGCAGAATGTTTTTGTAACCTTGGCCAGATCTGTGCTTGCCACAATTCTGTCTCTGAGCTCTTCATGCAGTTCCTTTGACCTCATGATTATCACTTGCTCTGACATGCACTGTGAGCTGTAAAATCTTATATAGACAGGTGTGTGGCTTTCCTAATCAATTCCAATCAGTATAATCAAACACAGCTGGACTCAATTGAAGGTGTAGAACCATCTCAAGGATGTTCAGAAGAAATGGACAGCACCTGAGTTTAAATATATGAGTGTCACAGCAAAGGGTCTGAATACTTAGGACCATTTGATATTTCAGTTTTTCTTTTTTAATGAATCTGCAAAAAATGTCAACAATTCTGGGTTTTTCTGTCAATAGGGGGTGCTGTTTGTACATTAATGAGGAAAAAAAAAATAACTTCAATTATTTTAGCGAATGGCTGCAATATAACAAAGATTGAAAAATTTAAGGGGTTCTGAATACTTTCCGTACACACTGTACATGATGTAAATGATATCTAATATATATTGGGAGTTGGGAGTTTCACTTCCATTAAATTTGTCTGTCTTCCACCATATGGACAGAGCAATAGTTTGCCAGGTGCAGGAACGCCTTAAGCACTGTACTAGAGAAGTCTATGCCCCCAAGTTTCCAAGAGTATACTATATATATATATTAGATATATATCTGAATACTTTGTGGCATAGAATTCTCTAGTACAGTGCTTAATGCGTTTCTGCACCTGGCAAACTCTTGCTCTGTCCATATATGGTGGAAAGACAGACAAATTAAGGAAGTGAAACTCCCAACCACTTCTGTACAATTTTACAAATTTTATTAAGGAGTTCTTTATGAAACTATGCAAATTTAAACACACATCATTCATATCATAATTCACTTTCATCTCCTACACACAACCTCACACAGATAGAACAAAATAAGACAAAATCCATAAGAAGCATTTACAGTAAGAGTGCCGGAGGAGTATCAGTCTCTGCAGTGATCATACAGACCCACAGGAAGGGAAAGAAACTGAGGGGGAAGTGCAACATGGGAGGGGCTCACTTACTTTCACCATTCGGCTTTATAAACACAACTATCCATCAGATGAGGGGCTTATATACAGAAGCACAGGCAGAGCTGATGGAGGATCCCACTTTATATCAATAGCAAATGTGACTGTTTGATTGTATATCAGAGATGAATCATTGAAGTTCAGTTTTGAGTAATGGATCAAGAACAGACTGCATTTTCCACGTTCAGATGCTACCAGTGTTGATGACCTGAAGTCTTCTAAATGCTTAGCTTACACACGATTTCTGTTTCCTGTAATGCACACATTCTCAGCTTTGCCTCAAGGGGCACTAAAGCCAACATTAGCATAAACGGTTTTCTTCTGTGGTCAGTTTTTTTCTGTCAGGTAAACAGCTGACATGGCAGTAATTTTGAAGAGAATCTGAGCACATCAGTTTAATGGCTCAGCCATCTGAAGGTAATCCGTGTCTGAGAGGATTTGAGAGGACTGCCATTTGCCAGCATGCAGTGGTGTCCAAAACTATAGTGATTAGAGTGCTCAACCATTAGAGTGCTCAATCCCATAATGCACTGCAACAACGAGTGCACGACCTATGTATGCTCAAAGGCTAACCACGAGTAAATACCCATGCACTGTAACGTTAAGTGTCCTGACAGATGAATTCCCGCATCTAATGGCGTACGCTTCCAGCTCACTAGTATTCATTCACTTCTTAAAGTGGACTATATCAGTGGACTAATTTAGGAAATCGTGAATGAGAGTAGAGTTATATAAAGGGCATATATCTCCACTGAGTGAATGTAGTATGGCCACAGTAACGCAAAAATGTCATCTTATTGAGGTTTAAGTACTTTCCTATATCCCAAAATAATGCAGCGACAAGTATAAGTCAGTCATTTGTAGATTGATTCCCCTGAAAAATGTAAACATGTTTAAACATTTAGACTACTAGCCCGACATGGCAACAGCTCGACCAATGGTGTGAGCTTGGGGCAGAGCTATGTGTTCGTTTAACCAATGGCAGACAGGAGAGGTGTTTAAGGAAATATAAGAGTGTAAAAAAGTCATTAGTCAGTGGCAAATAAATTACATTTGTATGAAAAGACCGCATGGCTGCCTTGGCCAAATATTATTATTATTTTTTTTTTGTATTATTGCATACTTGTGTAGAGTATGTTTCTGGCCTAAGTGTTTATTCAGCCTGGGCAAATCTGAACACAACATTTTTTGCCATCCCTTGATGTTGGAGCTGGTGGATCAACTGAAACCGAAGGTATGTTCGAAATGAAATTTGTATGTACTACATCCACCATGTTGTTTCGGTCCATGACCTACCAGCGTTGCTTCACTGCCATTCATAAATCTTCTCCTGTGGCCTAATGGGATAATAAAGTGTCTATCAAATGCACACTTCAGGATCCTGGAGGAAGTAGTAGGTCATCCGGGAACTTTTTGCCTACTGTTTTTTGAAAACTATGATTTCAGGCATATTACTCACCTCACATACTGTTTTTCGCATACCATGTAGTAGGGAAGTATGCGATTTTGCACTTTCAGTGTGCCAATGAGCAGCAGCTACCTTGTGAGAGGAGTGGTTTCTGGTTCCTGGTTTAACTTGCTACAGAATAGTTCTGCACAATCATCTTGGATGTAGCCAAACCACATCTGGAAATATAATTTTCTATTTCCAAATGGGACGACTGGGAAAACTACAGTGAGAGACTAAATGAAAATTGCTTGTGGTACCAGTTCATTTGGAGTCTATGACGATGCAGAAATGTGGAGGGTGTATTTATGGGCACTTATGCATCTTATACATCATCGATCATTCTCATGTAAGGCACCAGACCTCAAGCTCAAAGCTTGACCACTAGTATTTCAGAGCTGTCTTTGTGATCCACAGCTCTGCAATGTTAATTCACCTTTTCTTGCTTACGCTCAGCCTTATACACACAACTGAAGTCAGAAATTCTCCCTGCACTCATACATGAGCTTAACGGTTGCTATTAAATAATCAGAACACTCATACCTTATTAAATTAAGGAAATATGCTGCAGGTCATTTTGCATGTGTGTTATTACGATTATGATTGTCCAAAGGATGTATTTCCCTGCTAATCAATATAAAAGACAGAAAATAACAAACGTCATGCATTTGTTTTGTTGCGGAATCAAACTCAGTCAATTGATTCAGTTCAAATAATGTCTGGCTTCAAGAAGAGTCATGAGAGTCAAGTTCAGGATGATTCACATTGAGGCAAAGCTGGATTAGTTGAGACGTTGTCCGAACTAATATTAGGATGCTTAAAGATGATTCTCTGAGCAGAAGAAGGTCCTGATTCCCATCATCTCCTGGATGATTCTATCTGAGCTATGCCGCAAAATAACTAGATTAAGCCCTTGATGAAGCCAGTGTCCAAGTGGACGATGAGTATGCGGAGGAAGGACATCTCTTTCCGTGTGTTTTCAAAGATGATTCGAGGATCATCAGACTGACAGCGCAGGCAGTTTGGAGCCATGACCATCGCCAAATTATTCACGTCCATCTTAGTCCTACTCACATTCACCGGCTGAGCAAAGACCTGGCGTAAGAGAAAGACAGAGCATTGAAATCGGTGTTGTTATTGTTTATGGCACCGCAGGGTTGTGTTCAAATGGCATTACCTGTAAGAAGTTGATGAAGTAGCAGAGCACGAGTCTGTTGAGCTCCGGGAGCGACTGAACCACACTGATGGCTGCATCAGGATCTTCATAGTGACTGATGCACTGCTTATAGAAGCTCTGAGGAATCACCGGCTCCTCCAGCTCCCTGTACCACAACTTCAACAGAGACGCTGACACAGAGAAAGAGAGAGAAACCTTACATTCCTGTCCATATTTTATAGGAATTCGGTAATATTCACACTTTCACACAAATATATGCACTTATAATCTTTAAGTAGAGAGAATATGTTTTGGGATGCAAATGAAAAGTTACTGAGAATGATTGTTCTGCCTTAAAGACCATATTAAATGGTCTGATGAACAATTTTATTTTCTTCTTACAGAAACATTGTTGTAGCACAAAAAAAATCAACAAACTTAACAATTGTATTTAAATTTCAAAGCAAAACTCTAAATTGCTAGTTTCTATTAATAATCAATGACAAGTGTTATTAGTGTGAGTGGACTGTAGTCATTCTAGAGAGTATTTGAAAAATGTGTCCAATATTTGAGGTCACCGCCTCAAATTTTTGATTTTGCTAATATTTTTTCTGAAGAAAGATAAACATGTAGCGTGATGAAAGCCAAAATATTAGATGTCATGGATGAATATTTATTGAGTAATCCACTATATTGTCAAAATGGCAGTTTTCACCTGAGATTCAGAGCCAATTTACTGGGGGGTAAAAATGACGTCAGAAAGATGGCAGCATCATAATGTTATTTTTACACAGAGATTGGTAGGTCTGTTAGTAAAATCTGTTGACTTTAGAAATCTTTGTTGCATTATGTGTTAATGGTGACCATTTAAAAATGGGGAAACAGCACTTTTCAAGTTTATTCTCCAAAGTTTGCAGACCTGTAACTAAAAAAGTATTAAAAATATCTTAATGTCCTTTTAGATATTGGGTCTTAACAAACTTTCCTTTTGGCATCTTCATTTGTAAGGCCCTATATCAGGGGTGGCGAACGTCGGTCCTGGAGAGCCGCAGCCCTGCAGAGTTTTGCTTCAACCCTAATCAAACACACATGAACAAGCTAATCAAGGTCTGAAGGGTTATTAGAAAGCTACAGGCAGGTGAGTTTTAATTAGGGTTGGAGCTGTACTCTGCAGGGCTGCGGCTCTTCAGGACCGGAGTTCGCCACTGCTGCCCTATATGGTTTGGTTCCAGAGACATTTGGGAATCGTCATATGCTCCAGGAGTAAATTAAATTGTACACATTTTTAGTGGTCAAAAACCAAATGTGGGTCACTTTGCATAAATATGATACTTCTTTTCTTTTAAAAATGAATGTCTGAAGAGCAAATAATGTTGAAACTAGAGATGTATCTTGTTTCTTTGTCAAAACAACTGCATTGAACATGCCTGTCTGAGTGCCATAAATATTATTTTTCCAAAGTTTGCGTGCCTATAACTCAAGAAGTATTAAAGATATTGCCATATGATTTTAGATTCTAGTTCTTAATACAATTTTCTTTTGGAATCTTCATTTTCAAGGCCCTACATCGTTTAATCCCAAAGATATAGGGAACTCAATGAGGCTCCATTTACAGATTGTTGAATATGACCCATTTTCAGCGCTTGAAAACCAAATGTTGGTCACTTTGTATACAGCTGATACTTGCTGTATTTAAAGCGGAATATCTGAAGAATAAGTAATGCTGAAACTAGATATGTACCTTGTTTCCCTCTATCAAAACTATATCTATAGAACATGCCTGTCGGAGTGCTAAAAATGCACTGAAACGGACTAGCTGAGGGACATTACCTTTCTCTCAGTAGTCTATTCATAAGATTCTACATTTGAATTAGTTTCAGGGATATTTTGAAGGGATTTTGTTCCTTTTAACCACTTCTGAAGCTACCTATAGTTCAGATATGCAGTATTGTAACATGATTGAAACAAACCCCACACCTCATAGGGAAAAGTGGTTGCTTTCATTGCATTCACATCAATAAACCAAGATTTGCCTAACCTGGATTAATTACTAGAATTTATTTTTCTTTTTTTATTGTTATATAATGTGAAGCATAGTCAGATCAAGTAGTATCTACTTGTAAATGGCATATTTGGCAGAATCACTGACAGTACCTCAAACATTTAAGGTCTTTCTCACTTGAAATAATTAACACTGGGTAACTCTAAACCCCAGGTAAATGGGATCTGGGTAATCTTATTGTAAATTTCACACTGTTCATACTTTACCTAGAGTTAACAATTAATCCTGGTCATTCATAATCTGACGTGTCACACTGTACATTCCTAGACCCTGGGTTACTGTTATTATTTGCATATTTGACAGTGTCAACAGTGATGACAAGATAAACACTAAACCACATTTCATTTTTGCCAACTGAAAATGGGTAGGATACTACAATTTGGGCATGGAGCTGCAGTGAGATCCCAATATCTCTGGGATTATACCATTCAGGGCCTTAAAAATGAAGATTCCAAAAGAAAAGTTTCTTAGGAACCAGAAATCATATTAAGATTTGTTCATATTAACTGTAGTACTTCTTGAGTTACATGCAGGCACATTTTGGAAAAAATTTAATGTATGATACTCAAACAGGTACAGTATGTTCTAAACAACAGTTTTGATAGATTGAAACAAGGTACATATCTAGTTTCAGCATTACTTATTCTTCAGATATTCCGCTTTAAATACAAGTATCAGCTGTATACAAAGTGACCAACATTTGATTTTCAAGCACTGAAAATGGGTCATATTCAACAATCTGAAAATGGAGCCTCATTGAGATCCCCATATTTCTGGGACTGAATGAAGTTTAAATTAATTAATTTAAATTAAAAAATGAAGATTCCAAAAGAGAAGTTTATTAAGAACTAAAATCATATGGCAATATCTTTAATACTTTTTGAGTTATACCCAAACTTTGGAAAAAGAATATTTATGGCACTCAGACAGGCATGTTCGATGCAGTTGTTTTGACAGAAGGAAACGAGATACATCTCTAGTTTCAACATTATTTGTTCTTCAGACATTCCTCTCTAAAAGAAAAGAAAAGTTTCATATTTTTGCAACGTGACCCGCGTTTGGTTTTTGACCATTGAAAATGTGTACAATTTGATGATTTACCCCTGGAGTCATATTCAGATCCAAATATCTCTGGAACCAAACCATATAGGGCCTTACAAATGAAGATGCCAAAAGGAAAGTTTGTTAAGAACCAGAATTTAAAAGGACATTAAGATATCTTTAATACTTTTTGAGTTACATGCCTGCAAACTTTGGAGAATAAACTTGAAAAGTGCCGTTTCCCCATTTTTGAATGGTCACCACCATTGGCATATAATGCAACACAGATCACTAAAGTCAACAGATTTTACTAACAGACCTACCAATCTCTGTGTAAAAATAAAATTATGATGCTGCCATCTTTCTGACGTCATTTTTACCCCCCAGTAAATTGGCTCTGAATCTCAGGTGAAAACTGCCATTTTGACCCCCCTCTACAAAAAAGTGGATTACTCAGTAAATATAAATCTTTGACATTTAATATTTTGGCTTTCATCTCTATACATGTTTATTTTTCTTCAGAAAAAATATTAGCAAAATCAAACATTTGAGCCGGGGAAGTTTCTGAAATTTGGTTGATTTGGCACGGAATGACCCTGTTAATATTTAAGGTATACTGTATATCTGCTATAATTCATTTTGTCAGCTTTTAGCAGTATAATAGATGATAAAAACTAAAGCTAACAGGCAAGGACTGAACAGCCAATATTTTTGTCTGCTGAAAATTTGAGGAAAGACATTTTCAGTATTTTGTAGGCTGAACAATTATCTCCCAGCTACAACAATCAACAGAAACTAAAAACATTAAATACGATGTCTACTGCGCATGAGGTCAGAGTATTTAAATTAATAAATTATAAATATTTATTATTATTATTATATTAATATGTTAACGTTAACACACATTTAAAGATCTAGCTCCTAATCTTCCACCCCGCCCCCAAATTAACATCAAGATGTAAACAATGTTTCCCATCCTAACAATTTGTTGTAATAATAATATAAAAAAACTTCTGGAATCACAAAATGCATTTAATAGAATAGCCCTGGTATCTGCTAATAAATTTCTGCAGTTTTGTCATAACTATAGCAGAAATACTGTAGCCTAAATATATTCGGGGATATAATGTCAGACAACGGGGGGCCTTCAAGTCCAGAAGGTTGAAAACCTCTGGTCTAAAGGTCTCACTTTCTCCATGTAAGGGCTTTTTTTGAGCATAAAAAAAAAAAAAAAAAAAAAAAAAAAAAAAAAAAATAACTGTGAATGTTTGATTTCTCACCAGGACATTGGGATCATAAGGTTGTCTGGACGTTTCCACTGGTCCACCTGTAGCTTGAGAGCATTCACCTCATATATCCCCCGGTACTCTACAAAATGAAGACAACAGCTTCACCAAGCCTGCTTATGATACACATATTCGTCTGGTTCTGAAAGCTATTTACCTTTTTTAATAGCCATAAGTGTTTGGACACTTCAACCGCACTTAGAACCCTGTCCTAATGCGGCCCTCAGCCCTTGCGCTCCACACTTTGACTACACGGTCGCCATAAGTGGCGTACTCACAATCATAAATAAGACAATTGGACAGCCTCAATCTTGATGACGTAGCACGACAGCAGCAAACAAAGCCACAATCAAGGCACAGTTGACCCAGCTGAAATAGTTGCTGATCATGACACAAGGGGGGGGGGGGGGGGGGTGGAGCCAATGTGACAGGCTTAAGATGGCATGAAAGAGCCGTGATGCACAGGATTGAAAGAAAACATGTCCCTGTTACATAGGGTTGCCAACCGTCCCATATTAGCTGGGACGTCCTGTATATTGGGCTTAATTTATGTGTCCCGTACGTGACCTCCCTTGTCCTGTTTCTTGACGCTACCACTGACGTGATGGTCAGCCCTGTTTCCCCCGCCGCCCTAATGCCAATTCCGTCCGTGTTTTGACTTCAGTAAATCTGTTTTGGCAAATACAAACAACGTGATTATTTTTCATGAGTCCAACATCCAGCTGCGCAAGAAAACGTGCAACCTGAGACCTGATCAATAAGAGGAAGTCATCTTTCACTTTTGTAATGTAAAATAGAGGGAAAAAAATTTCATAACTAATAGCTTATTCTTAACCTTAGACCTTTATTCTTGAAACACAAAATGACCAATAAAAAGTGTCAAGCAATAAAAGCAGCCCATATTAAATCTATAAATTGTCTTTAATTGAAAAATACACATTTTCATATATATATATATATTAGGGCTGGGCAAGTTAATGCGTTATTATCGCTTTAACGCATTAATTGATTAATGCCGACAATTATTTTGTTGATCATTAACAGTTTTTTATTATTATGAAAGTCCGTTGCTCACCGGTTTTGAATACACATACAGACAAACCATGGGTCACAGGAGGGGTGGGATGTTGATCGTTACTGGCTTGGGATGGGTGTCATCACGGGTCTCAACCAATGAGAGCATTTGTGGTGGGCCTAAGATTTCAGCAGCGCTCACATGAACGCTCCCATTGAGATTTACAAGAAATATTTTAACTGCTACTCTGTAAAAGGAATACTGCTGTAAAAAAATCACCTTATTTGTTTAAAGTGTTTGCAAACCAAATTTTATTGCACTTTTGTTCATATAGCAGTACTTTTAAATGAAAAAAAGTGCACAATACACTACTTTTGAATGCATTTTTGAATTTTGTGCATAATGCGATTAATTGCGATTTATACATAATAAATAAACACAGTACACATACATACCTGTATATTATGTAAACAAACTTTTATTTTGGATAATCGATTATCGTTTGAAAACCTAGCACTAATATATGAAGCATTTGGTTCCAAAACGCGATAAACGCCATTTTTGAAAAAATTGAGTTTCCGCCAAAATCTGGTCGGTATTGAAAAGTAAATTTTACATTTTAAATTTTATGCAAAATGCGATATCCGCCGAGTTATTCTGTCATGTTATCTCCTTTTTTTTCAAATGTGCGACAAACGGCAGTCTCCCTTCTCTGCAGAATGCGATATATCCGCTCAACCAATCACAGCGCACCATTCCACTCACTGTAAACAGTAACAACCAATCACAGAGCACCATTCCACACACTCTGTAATGGCGGCGCTTTGAATACACCCTGCATCCTAGTTTTCCTCATCTAATTTGTACTTTGTGATCAACAAACAAAAAAAAAATTAGGGCTGCACGATAAATCGCATGTGATTGTCATGCGCATCTCGTCATTAAAGCCGGTTCTGTGATTAGTAGTAACTCTCCATCACGTGCTTTCAGATGGGCGGCATTTATACCGAGCCTAGATACGCTATATCGCGTTCATACTCGCAATTGAGTCCACATTCGATTATGAACGCAATATTGTGTAGCTTGTCAGTGTAAGTGTTTTTATTAATGCCATTTAATGTTTTTGTTAATACAGCGTATACACTAGTCACTACTTAATGTAACATGGCAAGATGAAAAAAAACCTTTTGGAAGTTGAATGTAAGGGAAATGTAATTTTGGAATTTATGTGGTTTAATGTGATATTGTTGTTCATGATGAAATTTTATTTTATTGTTGTTATTAATTTATAGCATTAACAAGAAGAACTGTTGAATTCTTTTTGGAGCGATGACTGATTTAATGTATTTTTTAGTCCAGTGCCTGTATATAAGATTAATATTGACCAAGTTTAGAGGCTGTCATATGTGGATCAACTTACTATGTTGTGTATTTTCAGCAGTTTCAATATGAAAAATAACTTTTATATTGATTCAATGGATTTATTGCATTTTGGGGAAAAAAAAAAAAAACGTGTCATGGATTTATTGCATTTTGGAAAGAAAATAATACAATTTTAAAATAAATCTTTGAAAATCAAAATCTGGATTTGAATTTTTAATGTTATTATAACCTAAAAAAAACAGATGCTATGTGAAAGTCATCTTGCCACTTTCTTGGTAAAGAAAACACATTTTTACTCAAATTAATCAAAATGGATTTATAGCATTTTGGAACCAAACTCTTCATATATTCATAGTGATCACGTGATTGTCCCGTATTTTCGATTTCTGAAGTTGGCAGCCCTACTGTTACATGTCATTTCATGGATGATGAAGAAGGGATGAGAAAGTAAAAACTTTATACTTCAGGATGGCTATGTAGTTTAGTAATTAGCAGAGTGAATTACATAATGTGCTACATATGAGACACTTAACACCATGATAAGCCCTCTTTACTGATTCTCTGTCTATGTCCCACCTGAAGATGCCCTCCGTCTGGGCTCCACCCAGGGCCAGCACATACTGAGAGAGCTGCACCTGCACCCAGGGCAGTTTCCTCTCGGGGAAGAGCTCACTCTGCCTCTCCATGATCTCCTCCAGAGCGCTGTCGAACAGAGACGGGGTCACGATGGCGTTCCGACCGTGATCAATCTCCTCCAAAGTGGGCTTCCTCAGACCCTACAGATGAAACAAATATTATACATACTTGTCACTGCAATTTGACTAAAAGAACTAATAAAATGTAGTGATATCAAATTTATATAGACTCGATGAACAATATAACTTATCAGTTTCGTACTTCGTAAGTTTGGGGTTGGTAAGATTTTTCAAATCTTTTAAAGAAATCAGCATTTATCTGAGCAAAATACAGTAAAAACAGTAATACTAAGAAATACTGTTACACATTTAAAATAACTTTCTAATTTAATATATTTTAAAATGTAATTTATTCCTGTGAATTTTCAGCATCAGTACTCCAGTCTTCAGTGACACATGATCCTTCAGAAATCATTCTAATATGCTGATTTGTTTCTCAGGAAACATTCATTATTATCAATGTTGAAAACAGTTGTGCTGCATAATATTTCTGTGTAAACCACGACACTTTTTATTTTCAGGATGATTTAATGAACAAATTAATGAAAGTTCAAAGTAACAGCATTTATTTGAAAAACTTTTTTTTTTTGTATACAATGCAAGTCTTTATATTCACTGTGATCAAATTAATGCAGTCCTTGGCTGAATATAATGTCTTATTTCTTTCTTGCTAAACTGAACTTGATTTTATTTGTCCTTTTTTTCTTAGCATCAGCCCAATGTTGTATATTTAATTGTAACTTTTATTTTTACACTTAAATCACATTTGCTGTCATTCACTTAAGGTTAATTACTCATTAATAATTTATCAACACTGTTAAATGTAATCTTGTTGTAAATCTCAGAATGAATATCCATTTTTCATGCATTATAAATGTTATGATGCCTAAATTCACTTGTAGCATTTAAAAAATTGATTTTAGTTTTTAAAGTATTATATATATAATCTATAGATATCTATAGATTATTATATAGATATATGTATATGTATTCATACAAACTAGTAATTCTTTTAATATTGAGTATTTATCAGTTATCAGCCATAAAATTAATATAATTATCAGCTTATTGGCATTGACCAGAATGTTCAAAAATACTTTTCTAGAGTATTTTGTTTTCTGGAACTTTTGTTATTTTTGGAACTTGACAATCTGTGGTCATCGTATGCATCCTTTGCATAGAATACAAAGAAAGATAAACATGAGAATGAATGATGACAATCCTCATTTTTGTCTGAAATATTCCAGTATGAAACAGAATTAAGTTTTGAATATCAACCCTCCACTGACACATGAAACATCTGTTGATTGGACTGTGTTTCCCTCATAACTACGTGGAACAGACGGACACCATCTCAGCTGTAACACAATATGAAAGATCAGCGCTGAGCGGGATAATACGTAGCTGTGTGGTGCAGAGGTAAAAATAGCCCACCCAGTAAAAACGCTGGAGACAGAGGTGGGATGGCTGATTACAGGGTGGGACTGGTGAAAGGACAAATAGGGAGGGGAAACAGCTTCTGCTAGTGCCAGTGCCGTTAGCAGTGAAGCGTGTGCATGGACGAGTTTTACACGGGCCTGGGGGGTTGTTGTAACCTTTTCTTCTTAGTTTGGGTTAGTGGATTAGTAATTCTCATGGAGTGCTCCTAAAGGCCCGGTGCTGTGATTGCTCACAGATGTGAACAATTTTAGACGGCTGCACCATATACTGCTTCTTTTGACCATTCGGAGACTCCTGGGTACGATCTAACAGCGGTGTCGGCATCTATAAATAAACAATACTCCCAGGAAAAACTCTTTTTAATTATATTTGACATCACATGATGGAATCATGCAACTTCTACGTGTCTGGTTAAACCAGGTTAGGAGTCACTGAGCATGTTACGAGTCGATGCTGCAATCAAGAACTGATGAAGAACCATGGCCTGCCTATTAAAATTAAACAGCTGGATTCAGATCTGAGCTGCGGAGCAATGCGTGTTTTTTAGAGTTAAAAATTTGATATGACAAGCTGAGAATTATTTTTATGCGATTAAATGTCCGATATTTAGGGATAGTTCACCCAAAAAATGAATAATCTGTCACCATTTACTCACCCTCAAGTTGTTCCAAATCTGTATGAGTTTATTTCTTCTGTTGAACATAGAAGATATTTTGAAGAATGTGTGTAACCAAACAATTGCTGACTAAAACGCAATGGAAGTCAACATTCTTCGAAATGATCTTTTGTGTTGAACAGAAGAAAAACTTTTACAGGTTTGGAATGACATAAGGGTAAGTAAATGATGAGAGAATTTGATCATCTATCCCTTTATAATATATTGTCTAAATAAAATAAACACTAAAAACTAAAATCAATCATTTTAAATGCTTCAAGTGAAATTAGGCATTACATTATACTGTACGTATTTAAAAAATGATATTAATTTAGACATTAGCTAAAGATTACCTTTAAGAGAGTTATTAGTAATTATTTGATTATTTGCAGATTTACTGTAAGTGAAAGATAATTGCCAGTAGTTGTAATTTAAAACTAAAACTAATATGGAAATGTGCACTACAATTAAATAAATCTAACATCTACTGATATCAACTGACATCTACTGATATTATTATTATTATTATAATAATAATTAAAATATTAAAGAATCTATAATAATAACTCTTACCTTCTTGCCCCCAGTAATGGCCACTTTTTGCAGCTTACGGTAGCAGTACTTTGCGTAAGTGTTGATGGAGAGACCTGTCAAAGACAATTAATATGCAGTATTACTGATCAATGACAGAACTCTGAAAGGAAATGACATAACTGACCACTGAGTGTCCCAATGCAAGTTTGTTTTCTGGTCAAATCTGCAATTCAAAGGCCTTAAGGAGAAACACAGTTTGGCTTGTGAATGAGCCTTGTGACTTGTATCGAAGTCCTAAGCATAAAATTCTTTCCTAAGGGATTTATCAATAAAGGAGTCTTTAGAAACAAAGCCAATCCACTCCACTCATTTTCTACGGTTTCAGAGTTCATGGCCAACATGTTATGAAAGAGAAAGGCTTTGGGTGACAGGGGCGTAATAGGATTTTGCAGGCATTCCAACAGTTGGAGATGGAAATAACACAAACAAGAAACAATTAATTTGCTTAACCGATCAAGTTAAAAACATGAGATCAAACACAGAAGGTCACACAAAGACAAAGACCGATGAGGTGCTGTGCAAGTAGCTACTCGCCAATCTAGAACCTGACAGGGCTTCTTCTTTTACTCAAGACCAACCTTCAGTGACTCATATGCATAGAAGTGTTTTCCAGCAGCTGAAAACTGAAACCCTCACTCTTGCTAAGCATGACTTGCTCAACGTCCTGCTGGGAGAATGCTGGAAGTGAACATTTCGAGTGAGATGTGAACGTTTCCTCACAGCTACAAGGTACATGAGGCGTGAAGTTTAACTGTTACAAGAAAAACTGGCAGGAAAGCAGCGTTTAAAGTACTAATGGAACCCGTCATCCACGCTCCGCTAGATGAAATATCGCTCACACTGATATTAAAGTGAAAGCGATCCAGCTACTAGTGACTCTGGCTAATACGCACTGACCTCTAAGACTTACACTGCAGTGCGAGGCGCTATCTGTTTCATTAAACTCACTCTCACAGCACATCCCTTCCTTGTTTCTTTTTGGGAACGTGACTCATTCTTTGGCTGAACAACCTTATGTGGTTACGCGGGTCTGAAAGAGATTTACAGCGAACAGGTGACTGAGGTTTGACTGGCCTGAACTGAAGCCTGAGAGACAGTAAGAACAGACACGGAGAGGCTTCAGGGCTCTTCACAGCCATTACTCACACGTTCAGACAAACATACGGACGGGAAGAGGGAGTAACAGTTTTATATGGGACAAATGTTGACGATAAAAATCTAAAAAGACAAAATGCTCAGTCAAACAAGCTCACTATGAAAACAAAAATAGCATTCCTTCTTCAACGTAGCAGCTGAAATAACTTGAAACAACTCAATGCAAAGTTCAAAACCTCACACGAGACCGTTGAATGATTGTCCAAACATAAAGCTAAGTTTTCATGATTAATATGATGGATTATGCAGTCAAATGATGCAGGCATATCTATAACATTTGCATGCTGAGGTACTGGAGAAACCGTCTGAATGTGTGTCTTGTAGTAACTCATTATCAAATCTGGAGAAAGGATATTCAGTGTACGTTTTACTTTGAAGATTTTTACTCAGAAATTGCTAGTAAATTCCACAAGTAATTGAACAGAAATGGCAAGTGATGTACTTTTAACTAAAAACTAGTCCATATGTAGACAAATTAGATTTTTTTTTCAGTTAATGGTCTGAAGAAAACCCTCATAAAACAGATAAACGCACACAGTCGTCAAAGTTTCCCAATATCAGACCTGACAGGAACAGGTGGTTCTGTATGAGACTGTCTACTGCCATCAGGCACAGTCTGTGAATCACGAAGACAATGAGATTTATAGCTTTTGTTTTGATGACTCTTGTGTGTATGAAGCTGTAAACTCATGTTAGACGAGCAGGTCAGATATTTCACAAGAGTCTGCCTCACTTCTCACTTCTGGCTTCTATTCTCTAGTTTCCCTTTGACATTTTTATTCTTACCTTTCCTGATGTGTGAACCTCTTCCCTCCATATTTTTATCAGTCATCATAACTCTATCACTATGTATTATAGAAGTTTGTGACCGAAATCAGTGAATTTATAACATGGGAATGATACACCATTCAAATGTTTGGGGTCTGTATGATTCCTTTGAAAGGAATTAATAATTTTATTCAGCAAGGATGCATTAAATTGATCAAAAGTGACAAGGATATTCATAATGTTACAAAAGATTTCTATTTCAAAAAAATGCTGTTCTTTCAAACTTTCTATCCATCAAAAGTATCCTGAACAACTCATGCAATCTAACTCAATCTGACCTAATGACATCATTATCACATGGCACAGCTGATTGGTTCTCTCCTGTATCGGTAGCCAATGAGCTCGCTGCTCAACATTCAAATATATGACTAGTGCTTGCAGTTGCAGCTTGCTTCAGAAACCCTCCACCTTCCCCAGCTCCACCTGTATAGATCTGCTACGAGGTGATTCCTGTACGCTATATGGGGGTTATTTCATGTATTTGCAGCAGCATTATTTCTTACATGTTTACAGCAGCATGTTGTGGATGCATTGGCAGTAGCAAGTCTCGGTACTTGCTCTGCCACAGCAGCAGCGTAGAAGATCTACCAAATACATTAACATTGCCATGTACATTACCATGCCAATCCTTTCGAGAGTTGTCATGACAGAAATATAAATATATATATACCTGTTTTTATACCATCATACAGTACTGCTAATTTATTGAACTTATTCCTCTTTCTTTCATCACCCATCTTCTTGGGCTCATTTGTGAATGTATGTTGCGTCTTATCCTACAGTTAAACACACTTTTTATCATCGGCCTCTTAAAGATAAAGAATGACAGTTTGAACGCTTCAGCAGTTACCATAAGAAATGAAACGAGCTGATATGAGGGCTGTTTTGCATACAAATAGTGCCAGTGTTGTAACGGCGGTCCTTTGAGCCCATACAGGTTTTTTTCCCCCCACAATGCACCTCTAACAGGAGGCAGGAGTAGGTCACACCCCAACAAAACATCCAGAAACAAGAGCGAGAGAGTAAAAGAGCCTTACAAAAAAAGAAAAACAGTGCCACATCATATAATAAAGTCCTCTGAGAGTGTTTATTCTATATCAAAAGGGCATGTGAACTCCAGCCCTTCCCACAATGCCATCTCCTGGGGCACACGGATAGCTGGTGAGGCCCTGCAACGGTAAAACCACATTCCTTCTGCCATTCCAGAACATTCCCAGCATCCAGTCAGAGAGCGGGAAGGTGCAGAGGTGTCACATGGAATGCTCCACTGCAGCCAAAACAATGCTTGGGATGACTAAAGTAAACCGGCAGCACTTCAGTCAGCATGAACAAGTGAACACTGTTTAGTGACGGCAGTGTGATACAAGAGAAATGTTTCCTTTGTATTTTCCATCCACTAGAACCACAACAACATTCCTGACATTTTGGCTTCCACAACAACACACGACGCTGGGATTTGAAAAGCCATTGTTTTTCTGGGTAAGCTGGAACTCAACGCTCTTACAAACATGGATGCCACCATAATTCCTCCCACAAATCCTTTAATCTTTACCATGAAGTTCAAAGATCATGATCTTATTCATTGTATGCCAATGGCACATGAAACCTATAGTGTTGCTGTATCCAATTGATGAAACTACAACCCATCTTATGCGATTAATGGGGAATAGCACAAAAACAGCACAATGACAAAGTATAAAATTATGGTTAAAGGTCAATGATTATCAACCATTGTGGTCTGAAAATGATGATGTAACCTGAATTAGGAGAGTAAAGTTACACGCATTCGTACAGAAAATTTTTCAGTTCGGTATGCATGTGCAACTACAGCAAATTACTGCACAAGTGAAACTTCATTGGAAACTTCCAGTTTTATTTACTGTTACTTTTGATAAGAGACAAAGTCTCATCTTTCATATGTCGTTTTTTTTTCAGGAAATTCAAACTATAATGTCATGCTTTGATGTGGCGTGACAGATCGCTGTATGAATGCTTTAGTTCAAACGACAGCACAGCGCGAGTGAGCGCGATCATCCCTTTCTCTTTACTACTAGTTTTAACTGAAATAAACATGAATGAACATCTCATGCCTCATATAATCTCTCTCAAAATCAGTGGTTTGCCACTACAAATCAAAAAAACGAAATGTCACGTAGCATTTCATTTACCTCAGGCAAGTCATCAGTATCCACAGCTTGTTAGTTCACTAGAGAAATTAAGTCTAGAGAAGAGCATTTCGCGAAATATTAGACGCATTGGGCCAGATTTACTAACAGCTTGCACCAGCGCAAACCGTCTTTTGGCGTTAAAATAGTACTGTTAGGATTTACTAAAAATGCACAGTGAAAAATTAGCGCTGAAAAGGCGTGGACAGAGTTATTTTTTGCGCCTGACCTTATTGAATATGCATTTGTAGAAGTTTCCCTTTCAGATGCAAAAAGACGAGTATTCAGATGAATTACGCAATGCGATTTACTAACGTTTGCGCTCGTCAAAGTACTGCCATTTGCGCCATTATTTGATGCCCAAAAAAAGCATGTCTTAAACTATTTTGCACCTGTATCGTAAGTAGATCACCCGCACCTGATGAGCATCGGCTCTGCTTATTTACACTGCACTTGGTATATTGCGTTGGTCGATATGTAAATGAAATGTTGCGTCAGTTATTCATCCGCAGAAATTTCCACCCCCTTTGGCGCTGTTTTGGAATTGCGCTCTCAAGCTAATTTGCCCTGTAATAATCTGGCCCATTATATTTTACATTACCTGTTAGCGATGTCTTAATTATTTAATGTATGTTTAAATAAATCTGTTATGAAATAAGTTATGACAGCCATATATTTCAATAAGACATTTTATCATTTAGAAGTTAATTTAAAAACAGCATCGTGTGCAATTTACATGTTTGCATACAATTTTTTTTCAAGTTGTGTTGATTATTATATTTAAAAATAGTAATTGCATTTATGTTTGGGCTCTATTGTTAACTGTAACCTTATAGTAATATAAAAGGGCTCCCTAGATTTTTATCCCTAGTAAAATATTAGTTATAATTGAATTTATTTAAAGAAAGAACTATTTGTTAGTAAACCACTGTTTAATAATTAAAAAAAAAAAAAGTTTAATTTTCCCCCCTGCTGTAGCGTAACAATACTGAAGCATTACACCCCTACCCTTAATTATTAAAAATTGCTTCTAAAATGTTCACTTAAGTGGACACCAACACCAGAGGGTTCAACACTCTCACTCCCATTTCAGATATGAAATGCAGTCCGCTAATTGTCGCCCGCTGAGTGCTTTTGAACTCCTCGTTGAGTTTACACTGTGATGTATCAGTCAGTGCAACGGCTTCATCAAAGTCAGTCAGAGGGTAGTAATAAAATGATGAATCACATGTAAAACAGTTAATGAACTAAAAGATCGGGGCTGGTGGCAAAGTCTGTAGGTTCGAATCCCTCAAAAGGTGATCCATGAACACTTGCTCCAGATGTACTGTCCATGTAATAAGTATTTAGTTCTAAATGATATATTGGTAATGACAGTACATTTAAGCCTTCCATCTCAAACAGTGGCAGTGGTCATTACTTAACTGGTGATCGTGAAGAGAGCACATGTCTCATGGCACTGCCCCTGTGAAGACAGCACACAGTGTAATTAACCAAGGCCAGGCTGGAGCTGCATTATTAAGAGCCCACGCAGAGCTGTCTCGTCAAACTCTTTGTTTTGGAGCGGGGCTCTTGAGAAAGGCTCAATGTGTGCGCGAGGAATATAGAAGAGAGTTAAAAGAACAAGCTGAGGGTTAAGTTGGATGGCAGCCACTGAGGGTGTAACCTGATAAAAATGTCCCGTTCTCCTTTTTTGTCTCAATCCGCCTGTTCTTCTTTTTCTTTCCATCTCCAATCACTATCGCTTCAAGACTGAAAGACGTTCTCAGGATCTTTGTTGCCTCTCAACCCACAAACTCTCTCTCTCTTTGCCTGCACAGTCTGGCTACGGGCCAGGGAAGCGTGGGACTCGCAGAATGTCTTGTTGCTCAAAGCTTTAATCTTGCCTCTAAAAGAGAGAGTGAGAAAGGGAGAGAGGAGGGGGATACTCCCCTTCTGTGCTTGGCCAGCTGCTCTCTCTTTGAGTGGTCCTCCTCCACCAGCGGACCCAAAGCATCATTAATACTCTCCCTCCTCAGCCAAACGTGTTACCAGGAAGATTCCCTTATTTACATTGAATACCAAACCCCCTTGACACTGGAGCCTCTCTTTCAGTTAAAGATTAAGGATGCTTTAGCTTACAGAACACGAAAAACAACATGAAACAGCATTCACTACTACTGGATCACATATAACACCTGAAAATAGAACGATAGATCAGACAGAAGCTGAGAAGGATGGTTGGATGTATCGTAATGTATGAAAATGAATGGATAAAAACGAAATAGACAGACAGATGTATAAAAGAAAGAATGATAGATCCCTGTCGGGTGTTGCCAATTCACTTTAAATACCAACTTATGAATTGAAAGAAAGCCAAATGACTCATTCCACCATAAACTCACCCTCTTCTTCCTCATAATGTGTTCGGTCTCCTGCTTCTCCCGGATTTGAATTCTTCTTGATTTTTTATTTACCAAAGCTGCTCCATGATTAAACTGCAGTACTAGATTCGGATAACAATAAAAACTGTTACTTAGTGCCACTCCGTATGCGCCACCGTCCGTCCGAAATGACAGGACTTTATTGTTCCGATGACCGTGGTGGACTTTTCACCTGCAGTAAACCCCTAGCGTTTATAATTTTTCTCGCCTCCACGCGTTGATCCGGTTTGGGGAGACCAATCCATAATAATTTAGCATGTAACCAAATATTGGCCTTCTCTGTTTGTATGTATATAAGTGTTTTCAGGAGCTTTGAATCTATAGGGGACAGCAGAAATATAAACACTACCCCTGTGTTGTCCTTTCCTGTCCCAACAACAAAACACTGGACAATCCCAAGAATGCCACTCGTCTATTTGTATTCCAACTAGGTCTATTAGAGATCATTTAGAAAGCTTCTCAAGCCCAATAGTCTCCTGTGCAACCATTTTTGAAATTGAGCATATAGTGATTTACCATGTGAAATTGTACTTAAAAAATCTTTTGGCGGTTGCAGTCCAATCGCCCCGGTTTATGGGCGGGTAAATTTTCATATACAAATGTAATACGGTATTTTACCATTCAAAACCTTTATAAAATCTTGGCAAAGATCCATATCATTGGAAAGGGCTGAGTCCAGGATAATCCATATTTGAGTTATTTGAGATAGATTAGAAGTTACAGAGAAATCTCTTACTATAATGTGACAGAAAAATGCATAAAAAAGGATTCAATGGAGTATTTTGGATGGCCCCCCGGTGGCGTGTGTTGGCATACCGCCCTAAATAAAATCTCCAGAAACCAGAATTTTTTTCATATCCAACTTCAAATTGGAACATACTTGTTTAGAGCCCAAGTGCTTTAATTTTAACAAATTTAAAGTAAACCTGTTATGTCAAATATTTCCTCTATATAAAGAAAAAAAATTTTATCTACGGCATTTTCTTTACAGGAAAGTATAAAACGTCTATAGACGTGGTGATACGTGAATATTTTTAAAAAATGGAGTGCCGCTTGTGCAATAATCTTAGCGGATTCTTCTTTAAAAGAGACCAACCGGAGTCTGTATGTCCAAAGATTTATCCGAAATTACAACACATGTTAAGTGTTGGATAGTGCACTTTATTGCCTATTTTAAAAAATGGGGTGTGACAGTATCTGGACACTTAAACCACATTTATAAATGTATGAATGCAATTGCATTAGACATAAACCTTCAAAGTAAACCAATTCATCTATAATAAATATTTGAAATGACCTACTTTTCTTATCAGTACTGGGCTCAAGGTGTCGCTGGATGTAGCCTTCCAAATAGCGCCTAAACTTGGGCGAAGGCGAGAAGAACGCTAGGCTGATGGCCATCAACTCCCAGCCCGCCTCCAAGCTCCTCAAACTCAAGTTTCCGGTGGTCTGTCGCACCAACTGCACGTACAGTTCATCCCTCAAGCCTTGCATCCCCCAGCACTTCGTGACCACTTGAAGGGCCGCAAGGCGTTTGTCCAACCTGGCTGGCCTGTCGCCCATGTAGGCCTGGACCAGCTTGAACATCTCGCAGGCTTCCTTCTTGACAGACCGGTCGCTGATGATCAGCATTGGTTTCTTAATGGAGCCACGGTTCCACGAGAGCATATTAGCAATGGAGACGCGCCGGCGAAACAGGCCCTGCGTGTGCTGGTTAAGGTTCTTGCTGGCCCAGTCCTCCATGTTGGCATCGGGTGTAGGCTTGCAGAGGGTGGTGTATGGGTACTGGTAACCAGAACCCGTGCTGGCAAGGGAAGGAGGGGGGGGACGGTTGTTGTTGTTTTTATGGCTGAGGTGGGCGGTTCCACGACCCGCTCTGTCATGGTCACAGTCCTGGGGCGAGATGTCCTGTTGAGTTTTGGATTCCAGTGTTCCTGTCTGGAGACAAAAAGAAAGATTGAGAAACAGAAAGATGTCAGTACGGATGCAGCTGTTCTAGCGTTTATTTGCATTTATTTACGACTGCCGCAAGCACTTGAATCCGAGTGCATGTGTTGCGTAGGTTGCAGCTGATTGGCTTACTCAGTTTCCCTGCAGAAACCTGGAAACGCTCACATGGATTACGCTCGGACGGGAAGGAAGGGAAAAGTCACAACAATAAATAGGTGACCCAATATGGAAATCGCATCCCAACTTCAAACATTACTGCCTCCCCTCTTCTCTCTCCTCCTTTCTCTCTCTTTCCTAACTCATTAATGCTCCAAAAAATCCCTGTCCGACTGGTTCCACACTGAAGAAAATTAATTTAATAACTGAATTTAATGCATTTTTCTCTCATTTAAAAATTTTCACATACACATATAAAGGAATAGTATTTCTAAAAAAAAAAATATCATGATGGAACGAAAGTAGCAATAGATATTTTCTTCCTTGTTGTAGCATACATGCAAGTGTAACAGACAGTGTTGGGAAAAGTTACTTTTAAAAGTAATGCATAATTTTTACTCCCTGAGTAATCTGATATAGTAATAATCCCTGATTTGCATTACTTAGTTACTTTTTTATGGAAAGTAATGTGTTACGTTACTTTTTATAGAAAGTAATGTTACGCTACTTTTGCCTTACTTTTTCTGATCTGGGTTTGCTTGTTTGTTTTAATATATATAAAAAATTATTTTGGCAAATGTAAAAGCCCTTTCATTCCCTCAGGCTTAAAGGGGTCATATGATGCTGCTAAAAAGAACATTATTTTGTGTATTTGGTGTAATGAAATGTGTTTATGCGGTTTAAGGTTAAAAAACACATTAATTTTCCACATACTGTACATTACTGTTTCTCCTCTATGCCCCGCCTTTTTGGAAACGCGTCGATTTTTACAAAGCTCATCGGTCTAAAAAGCGAGGTGTGCTGTGATTGCCAGCTATCCAGTGCATTGTGATTGAATACCTCAAGCGTGTGACGGAAATAATACGCCCCTCACATACTGTTATGCGTGTCCCGGCTGAGCGACGAGACAAAAACATTAAAATCCATTTTAAACGAGGCATTTGTTGCATCCAGTTGGAACATAATTACTGATTATAATGACTTATACGGTCTTTTTACGCGTTGCATCGCGCCTTGTAAACATAAAACCATGTTTGCATTTGTGATCAGAGAAATGACAAAGCAACAAGCGCTACTCTACACTGCCCAAACTCACGTTTGAATCATCAGTGGCAAAAAATATGAAAACGTACTTACAGACTGAGTCAGAACTGCCGGCATTTTAGTCTAACGTTACTCTCCCAGGATCAGTAAACAGTCCTCCATAATATGTGCTGCACACATCTGGATATTTGTGTTGTACTGTTCTGGAACAGTGTTGTGAATACCACTGATTTGTAGTCGTGTCCGCTTTTGGAAGACCAAACAAAGTATTTTCGCTTTCACAACGAAAAACACACGCCTAGCGTGAGGGGAGCCCTGCTTAGCGTGCGCTGAGGCCGGCTAGAGTGGCTGAAGGTGTGCGGGGTCGCGAACGGCCGAATGAGGCGGCAACCACATGTGACGACCCCGCTGAACTCCTCTTCGTCCACGGTGAAAGTTGATGTATTCCGTCAGCAACCAGCACGGATCAGCTCCAGGCATGCCGAAGCGGATATTGTCCTCTTTTGGAAGACCAAACAAGTAGTTTCGCTTTCACAACGAAAAAAAACACAGCGCCTTCACGACATGGAGGCGGCAACAATACTACAGCGAGAATAAAAAAGTTATGCCTTCTTTCTTTGCGTTAACATTTGGGCGCATTATGCAAATATCGCCACATAGTGTTGTAGATATGTGGGGGCGTGTTAGAATTAGCCGTTAGGTAGGTGTGGCTGACTCTTAACTTTATAAAGATAATCTCTTTGATTTGAGACTTTAGTCTTTGCAACTTTACCTATCTTCTTAATGCACCAAGAGCTTGTAACACTCCAACGAGAAAGGAAAAAATGAAATCGCATCAAATGACCCCTTTAAGGCCAAATGTACATTCACTCTCAAACAAACCTTTTAGTTGTGCTGCCATTCAATATTGCATGAAGAATAGGATGCAGAAGAAGAAAGTTCATTTAATCTTCAGCAGTAAAAAAATAAATGAAACAAATGTTATGTTTATCTAAAGTCATTTTGGCCTCTTGAAAGTTGTAAGTTGAGTAAGAGCTGTAAGTAAGAGCTGTAAGTTCATAAATAGGAAAATAAAGTAACTGGCGTTACCTATTTGAAAAAGTAACAGATATTTTCTTGTAAATTAAAAAGTAATGTGTTGCTTTACTAGTTACAAGTACTGTTATGTAAGTACTCAACATTACTTGTTAATGTGTCAGTTTAACGCTTTAATTAATTAGTTATGAAAAAATAACTTGATTAAAATATTTCATCTTACATTTGAAAATATTCATCTGAAAATATCATCTTACATTTCATACAGTGGACTGACAAATATGATGCAGGGCAACAACAACATAAATGCAGTTATGCCCTAAAATTCAAGATATTAGGGCAAAAAATCCCTCTGTATGAGTTTTTGTCTCATATTTATATCATATGATAAGCAATACCACATGAGCAGCGAGAGTAATATCACATGAGTGCTGTTTTTGTCACGAAGAACACGAGTGCAAATGTGATTTTTATACAACAGTTCAGTAAATAAGTAAGTGTTTTTTTTAAACACAATTTTGTGTTTTTGTTCAATTTTGCCAACAAAAATATTACCTAAAAGCCACAGCAGAATTGTTGTGCGTCTGTGAGCAACACTGTTGCCAACTCTCGCAAGATAAATAAGCAACCGCAGCTTCAAAAACAAGCCCAAAACAAACCCAATATTTGATTCATCATCATCAATATTATTTATTACCAATAAATGAGCCTGCAACATATTAAACTGAAACCACTCTTTTTATCTGAAAAGCAAAAACAGAAGTTATTTTACAAAAATCAGCAAACTGCAACAAAGTGGGAACAAAACTCATCTCACCTGTGAGCAGAATAGGATTGGACAGATGGAAAAGGAGAAAAACAGAAGAGCTTTAAAGGGGAGCTGTAACATAGCCACCTATTTATAGCCTACTAAAATATTGGCTATTCGACCCATATTTTCTCTTAGTATTAGTATAGGCCTACTTGGTTTTTTTACAGCCCGTGATAATTAGTACATTACAAAAACATTGTAAAAATAAAAAATTAGGCTAAAAGAAAGTCATCCCACTCTGTCTATGTGATTTTTCTCCAATGAGGGGAAGGTGGGGGCAGAACATTTGGCAAATTACGCTGCAGCACGTTTATATTATTGCACTGGTTGGCTATTAACTGCGAGCAGACAGAGTGTCAATCAATGCATTGGATGATACGGCGAACATAAAGAAACAAAGTTGCTTGTCAGATTTCCCTAACAAGCAACCATATTTATTAAATAAGCCCAAAAAACCACAACCCTCGACCCGGGATTTTTCACGTAACTTTACACAAAAAAAAGAAACTGCCCAAAGAAATGCCCAAAGTCGCGTATAATACGTGGACTTGGCAACTCTGGTGAGCAACACAGCGGTGAATGAATCCGCGTTTTGAATGAATCGTGTGAACCAATGATTCAGTAGCCCATTCATAAAGAGAGCCGTTTACTTCATTCCTGAATGAATCAGCCATTGAACGAACTGACTCAGAAAGACATTTACCGCCACCTGCTGGTAGATTTAGTTTCTTATTTAGAGTATCATTTCATTAAAAAAATAAATTGTAATTAAGGATTAAGGGTATTACCAAAAAGAAATGAATTTTCTGTCATCATTTACTCACCCTCATGTTGTTTCAAACCTGAATGACTTACTTTCTTTTGCACAACATAAAAGAAGTATTTTTAAATACTGTTTATAACTAAGCTGTTTTGGTCACTAGTGACTTTCATTGCATGAACAAAAAATACTAAGATGTTTCTCAAATTATCTTCTTTTATGCCCCATACTTTGTTAGGCCATAATAGCCTAAATATTTAACACAATAATAGATTTAAATGATCTTTTGGTGGTATTTTCACAGCCAAATTTAGTTTGCAATTAATTTTATTAATTAATCGCAGCACCCTGTAATTAGATAAAAAATTGTAATTGACTGACAGCCCTACTTGTAATGCGCTACCCCCAACACTGGTAACGGATTTTCGAAACAGAAAAAAAATGTAGGGTGGGACTTGGCTCTATTCATGATTGATTTTGAGATGTGGCCATTGGATTGAAAAATGTATGCGAACTTGCAGTCGATTGTGGTGTTCAAATAGACTAAAAGCTGTTTTATTTAAAGCTGCAGTCCGTAAGTTTTGCCTCTTTGTCGCCATCTCTGTTTAAAAACCTGGAATTGCAGCTGTGGTGGAATTATCTAGCTTGCGTGGTTTGTGAGTCGGCACGGCTCCAGCTCGGATGAATCTAATGTTCTGAAGAGTTTGTGTGGCAGTCAGTCACCGCACCGGTTTGGATATTTACTGTACTTCGCAATCATATATTCTAGCCTACGTCTTGGAATATATATGACTCAAATAAGCATTTTCACAGGATATTGTCTTCTGAACACGTAAGTAACAAGTCTGCCACGTTTGTTCTTACCAACTGAGGAAAAAAGCATTACCATAAATCCCGCTACCAATTTTGATTAAATCTAAAGATCGGTTTGCTCATATCACATCAAACCGTTCAAATTATTATTATTGTTATACTTTATTCTCAAATGATTAATGTTAACAACACCATCATTGGTGACTATGAGTAGGCCTATAGTGTGTATTAGCATGTAGATTTAAATTTCTGCACAGTCTAATCTAATTAGATAATCTAATTGGTCACGCTCGATCTTCTTATTAGAAATTCTTTTAACCCAAAAAGGAAACTATGCTCCCTTCGAACTGGTTTTCTTTAAAATACAAATCTTGTGTAATCCCAGGCTATCTGTAATCAGAAGCACATTTATAACTGGAATATAATTTATTTTCATTCACATGTGTTTCATAAACATATAATCGTTTCTGGATTACAATCCGCCATAAAAATTATTTTTTGACATTTAATTATTTTAGCTGCTGTGAGAAAAGGCTAACGAACTGCCACCTGCAGGATCCTCACATGCGATAGCCTAGTAGCCGGGACAACTTCTTTAAGTTTACATACGTGACGTAATGACGCAGTGCCATGCTCGAATTTCCCGCGAGAAACTACCCGTACTACTCACATTAGAAAACATTATTATAAGCTAAAGTAAGGCGATAGTTTTGAACACTGGCTGGTTATGTACTTGCTCAAATATTGATTTCGATAATCTTTAACCAAAAAAAGTTATGGACTGCAGCTTGAAACATGGAGTGGGTCAGGCAGCTATTTTGAAATCTCATGACCAGACAAATACTCAGATTGTGATAACCAATGTCCAACGAGTAATTGGAATAAATTAATCATGGCTGACTACGAAAAACTGTGATGTGATCGTGTCACATTGCGCTGCAGTTTCACGTTAAATGTGGACAGACAAATCTACAAAAACAAGAGAAATGTGAGCTCTTTGATTCTTTAGTATTTCAGTGGTGACAGCCAAGCATGTGACACAACTAGGCCTGTCACGATAACAACTTTTTGTTGTGCGATATATTGTCCCAGAAATAATTGCGATAAGCGATATTATTGTCATTTTAAAGACCATTTTATGTCACTGAATATATAATCATAATGTAACAGCATAATGCAAGAAGGCCTACACACTTCCAATATTAGATACCTTAAAAAACCTGAATAAATAGTAAATAAACATTTTCTAACAAAAAGTGCAAAGTAATGTAAAAAAAAAAAAAAATGCACAAAGAACTTGTATGGAGATTTTTCCATCTACAGATTTTTCCTGGACCTTCTTTTCTCTGTAAATGAAGGGTGCACACTATTGCTGAAAAACACAATCACTACTCAGCAGTCAGATGTCCGTATGCACAAAGGCACAGATCCCTAAACAAGACCATATCTGCAGATGAAACTTTTTTTGTAGAAGCATTTTTTTTATTTGATCTAGCACCTCATGACTACACAGCATTATGTACGAGAAGCTGCAAAAGACACAGGCGCAAGTGGAATGTACAAAACATGGTGACAAAATTTTAAGTAAATATAATGGGCGATATATTGCGTCCCCAAAAATGATTGAGGTCACGTACATATATTGCGCGATAAGTCAATATATTGATTATTGCGACAGGCCTAGATACAACCAAACACAATCATACTGACATTACTATGGTTACAAAAACAGTCAATGAGAGATGACATGTTATTAACATGATGTCATCTGTATTTGCAGTATCTATATCGACTAGCACGTTACATTTGTGGTATATTCCTGTAACATAAGGGTATCCTTTCATGTCTTGGCACCCTCTGGCATTACGTCAATGTGACACTGTGCCCTAAGTGATACAGATTTAACAATGTGGTCATATTAAATTGTAAGAATGGAGTGTTTCTCCATGTTTCTGGACATTTGTGAGGTTCTGCCTCCATCAAAATGTAATGAGCTTGCTCTGAACCAAATCATTGAGTCAATGTTTCCAACCTCACAACTCTGCCTCTACGTTTATTGTTGTATTTTAATCAGATGTGCAAGTATGAGAGAGACAGAAAAAAGACTGATGAAGGTAATGAGGCATGTAAAGGCAAGAAGACAGCCAAAGGGCCAGCAGACATATAAAGGAGGCTGAATACTATAGGCAAACATGTATTTTGGTTAAATCTGACATGTTTCTAAATTTGGCCGTGTTTGAAATACTGAGTAAACAACATAGGACTACATAGTGCTTAAGGCAAAGGCCATTTTAACCTAGCTTTACGGATGTAATTATTTTAATGGTTAATGGTGATTGATAACAAATCTCTCCTAGTGTTATGCTCCCCAGGAGAAGCCAAACCACATGTGGAGCACTACACTAATGACAAATGGAACGGTCAGCACACACATCGAAACACATTACCCGAATGTGCCAAATCACAGTGAGCTGTAAGAGCTGACTGTCTTGTACAACCACAACACCTGGCTGTGTGAATGAGGCGACTGGTCCGGTCTCTGTTTTCCTTTCTCAATTATTCTGCAAATAGCACCAGGGGCCTCATGTATAAAACTCTCCGTAGATTTCATTCTAAAAGTGTACGTAGTCACAAAAGCTACGCCAGAACCTGCGCAAAAATCCCAGTCAGGGGAAGATTGTGCGTATGTGCATCTCCACCCCGTCTCCTCCCCGAAATCACCATATGGAGCTTACAACGTCTCATTTTCGCCACCCCAGAATACTCATCGCATATCATTTAAAGCTATCCCATCCCGGGGACACCATGTTTAACACCGTCAAAGGTACAAGATGTAAAGGAAATATGAGGTACGGACTAAATGCAATTTGTGCCACATTCATTTTCATTGTCAAAATCATCCAGTAGCCTATGTTTTAGAATATATCAAAATATCCATAAAAACAAAACCGTTTAGTTCTCAGATAAATAGCCTATTTTAGAATATACTTGACCTCAGTGGCCAAATAGTATTTCAATTGTTTTAAACCATTCAAATCAAATAAAATGTATGCAGTTTTGCTGAAAAGGTGAACACCTTTTAGCTAATTTTAATGGAAACAGATAAGCCTATAGCCTATTTATCGCAGTGTAAATACAATTGTCTGACTCGGCGCATCACTGACAAAGTTTTTTAAAAAGGAAACAGGCAAATCTTACCGTTTTTATTATTATTTTTTTTTAAGTGTATCCTTCAAATACAGTGGTATTTGTAATAAATGTTGTGGAGTGTCTTACACAACATCAACGACCACGAATCCAGCGTGTCGGAATAATATCGAAGAAGGTGCATCATTGATCACTGGTTCTCGCTTCTACACAAATTCTCACAACATGAGATCTGCAGTTTAGTTTAAATATGAATTATTATAGCACTCCTCGCTGTCATTAAAATATTGCATGCCACAGGAAAAATAAGAGCATCACCTACAAATAGGTTTAAATTACATATCATTTTTGTAGAACTTCTCGCGTAAGGGGACTATGAAGTTCAGTGATTATCTACATTAATGAGGAGTGGGATATTTAATGTAATGTGTATATCGAATTGAAAACAGAGTTTAAATCCTTCCCCGTACGTTGTGAACTAATTACGCAGTTATTTTTTATAATCCGATTACATGGTGGGGAAATGGGAAAACAGAGAACGCACATTCGAGCCCATTTTGGGCATAAGCAACGTAATATACATGGCCACAAGGCTTGCATTTCTGTATGTTTAAACGAACAGGTTGTTTCTGGTTGGAGCATCAGACTAAAGGTGAATTATGTCCAGTATTTCCAGCACACTCAAGAACTGCATTAACATGCATGCTAATGCTATCAAATGTAGAGCCTGAATCCAAAACACTTGGGGCCAGTTTTACTAACAGCAAACTATCTTTTGGCGTTAAAATGTATTGTAGGGGTTACTAAAGACGCGCAGTGAGTGTGTTACTAATTCGCGCTGAAAAGGAATGAACCACAGTTGTTTTTGCATGAAATGCATGTGAAGAGTTTTTAGGAGAGAACAGAGAGCCTAGGTAGAAGGGAGAGGTTTTTTTCCACACGTATTAATTTATTTTGAATGCTAGAAGAACACATTATCCGAACATATCGTTTTCCAAGCCATGTTATTTTTAATTTGCTACAGGAAGTAAAAGACGACTTGGAACCCTCAACTAGATGTCAAGTTTCCGGGTAGAGGGATGAGCGAGGACTCAGTACTGCAGAAGAATGGGCTTTATTTTAAAATAAAACAAAACAAACAACAGAAACTACCCCGTGGGGGAAAAACAGGCTGGCAAGGCAAGGCAAGGCAAGGCAAGGCAAGGCAAGTATCTGGACACATCCAGGGATAGACGATGACAAACTGACGCACGACTGCAAACACAAGGAGAATAAATGGCGAGCAAATGAGGAGGGTAACGAGGGAGCACATGTGGGGCAAAATTAACTAATAATCAGGTAACAAGATGGGAGGGGTCAAGACAATTGACAGGAGCACATGGCACACCGAATCAAAGACAAAAACCCATGTGCTCACACAAAACAAAACACAAGCACATGGCCAGCAAAACAAATCACAAGCCATGTGCTAGAACAAAAGACACGAACACGCAGCTAATGAGAAAACTCATAAGCCGCGTGTTCACACAAGACAACAAAAAAAGCACACGGCTGAACACAAACCGCGTGCCACACAAAACACAACACACGTGGACAGAAAAGCGCACGGCCGAGCGAACTCGAGACAGCACGCTCCCACAACAGACAGAACATTGAGCGCGAGTGTCCGGACCCCGACACGAAAACCGAAACTCAAGACATGAGTGCCCGGGATCTGAACACCACGCTCCAACATGAAACAGTAAACGCAGACGAGAGCGCACGGCTCGAGCACACTCGAAGCTGCACGCTCACATGAAAACAATGACATGACGCGAGTGTCAGGGCTCTGTCACAAAAACATGAATTACACTAGACCGAAGTGACAAAACCCTGACACTAGCCCCCCTCAAAAGGGACGCAACCTGGCGTCCCTAACGAGACACAACAAAACCAAGACAGGAACATGACAGAACAAACATAACAACACAAGACCGCTACATAACAGGAAACACAAGACAGGAAAACTCTAAACACTGGGACAAAGAGGGGAGGGAGGGAGGGAGGGGAACCAAGCCAGAGCCAGCAGTACAACCCAGAAAGTCATTACAGGAACCAGGGAAGGGCGGGAGGGTTGAGCCAGGGAGGCTCAGGCAAACCAGGAATCCCGGGGAGCCAGGGCGGGACCAGGGGAACAGACCAGGGAGGCTCCGGCCTAACAAGAACCAGGAACCAGGGAGGGGTGGGAGGGTTGAGCCAGGGAGGCTCAGGCAGACCAGGAATCCCGGGGAGCCAGGGCGGGACCGGGGGACCGGGGGCGGAACAGACCAGGTAGCCGCGCTCCGGTCATAACAAGAAACCAGTAGGCCACCAGGGCCGGCAGGGCAGGGAGCTTGGGAGGGGCCGGCAGGGCAAGGAGACTTGCGGAGGGGCGGCAGGGCAAGGAGCCTGGGCTGGGGCCGCAGGGCAAGGAGCCCGGGGGGGACGGCAGGGCAAGGATACCCGGCGGACGCCGGCAGGGCAAGAGCTGGGCCGGGACGGCAGGGCAAGGAGCCGGGGCGGGATGGGAACGGGCATCCACCGGCAGCAAACAGCGGGCTCCGGGATTGGACTCAAGGCAAGGTGGGAGGAGAAGCTTATCCTCCTCTCTCCTCCGTATACGAGAGCGGGGCAACTGCCACTTCATCGGTCACCTCTTGGGGCGCAGCCGCCTCTTCGGCCGTCACTGGGACTGCTGCAGCTTCTCCGGCCATCACTGGGGCGCTGCAGCTTCTTCGGCCGCCTCTGGGGGCGCTGCAGCCTCATCAGCCACACTCGGGGGCATTGCGGCCTCCTCGGCTGCCACACGGGGAGCTGCAGCCTCATCAGCCACCTCTGGGGGCACAGCAGCCTCTTCAGCTGCCTCTAGGGGTGGTGAGGTGTACCCATTCCTCCTCCGTCTCCGAGAGTGGGGCACTGCCACCTCATCGGCCACCTCTGGGGGCACTGCAGATTCCTCAGCAGACACTGGGGGCACTGCAGCCTCTTCGGCCGTCTCTGGGTGCGCTACAGCCTCTTCAGCCAGAGGATTACCCTGTCGGGCTAGGAATTCGATGAACCCCTCAAACAACAGGTGGTCCAACCCTCTCATCATCCACCAATTGAGGGGCTCATCCAGGGTGTAGCAGAAGAGGTCCTTGAGGGCCGCATAATTAAACCCCAACCCCTCTGCCGCCCCTCTGAACTCCAGGGCAAACTTCCTCACGTCAGCCCCCTGTTGACAGAGGGAGCTCAAGGTCCTAAATTGGAGCATGCACTGGTAGTGGGGGCTGGAGAGAGTGGAAGCTGGTGGATGGCGCAAACCCTTCTTCCACTGAGTCCTCGTCTTGGTGAGTTCGTACTGTCAAGGTCTCCGGGTAGAGGGATGGAGCGAGGACTCAGCACTGCAGAAGAATGGGCTTTTAATGGGTAATAAAACAAAACAAACAACAAAAACTACCCCGTAGGGGAAAAAACAGGCTGGCAAGGCAAGGCAAGGCAAGGCAAGGCAGGATCTGGACATGACACATCCAAGGAGAGACGATGACGAACTGATGCACGACTGCAAACACAAGGAGAATAAATGGAGAGCAAATGAGGAGGATAAAGAGGGACCACATGTGGGGCAAATTAACCAATAATCAAGTAACAAGATGGGTGGGGTCAAGACAATTAACATGAGCACATGGCACACCGAATCAAAAACAAAAGCCATGTGCTCACACAAAACAAAACACAAAACTCATAAGCCGCGTGTTCACACAAGACAACAAGAAAAGCACGCGGCTGAACACAAACCGCGTGCTTCACAAAACACAACACACGTGGACAGAAGAGCGCACGGCCGAGCGAACTCGAGACCGCACGCTCCCACAACAAGAAAGAACATGGAGCGCGAGTGTCCGGACCCCGACAAGAAACCGAAACTCAAGACATGAGTGCCAGGATCCGAACACCACACTCCAACATGAAACAGTACAAGCAGACGAGAGCGCACGGCTCGAGCAACACGCGAAGCGCACGCCCACATGAAAACACTGGACATGACGCTGAGTGTCAGGGCTCGTCACAAAACAGGGACTTACACTAGGGGGGTGGGGGGGGGGGGGGGGGGGAACGGAAGTGACAGAACCCTGACACTAGAAGTCTCACAATACCAGGTCTATCAAAACTTCTCGCATCCCTTCATTTTTAAGCATACACGAGGGTCTGTGTGCAGTGCGTGACGCAAATTTCGTCACCAGACTAGTACGCGCATACTGTACGTGCACCACCTGAATTTTTGTAGCCGAGCGCAGGTCACACATGCGCATTCAATTTGTTTTACAGTATTCAGTTGTTCCACAAGGTGGCAACACTGGCCCAGGCTGCTGTTTCAGAGTAAAAAAAATGAAACGAAAGAGACAGATACTAAAGAGCACAGACACTGGACTAAGATTAACCTTTCTTGAGCATATAGGTCGACCAGCCAGGTAAAGAAAGTAGTATAAAAATGAAGTATATGTAAAAGCCTGTGGGTTGACGAGCATAGTAACGTACCAGGTACAAAAATGAAGTATACTTTGGGCTTAAGTGTTCCTGCTTGACTTCCATTGTATAACGAAGCAGATTACTCGAGTTCCACTGTCTGCAGACAGTTCCAGTATTGTGAGAGGGTATCTTAAAAAAGCAGCAATTTTGCGATAAAGTTCACTACAAAGTGGGCTGAATGGTGGTGGCAGGTAACAAATGATATAGGTTTTCTAACTTTATTATGACCAGTATGCGTCCATCCACATAAAACATATTCTACATTAAATACAGTCATCCATAATGATGGTCTGAAAAAGTAATTTGGCTCTAGCTCTACACTGACCTACTTGCTACCCGATACTTGCTTCCCATATGTACATCTTCCACAAACAAACAAATACACACACACGCGCTCACTTATAGCTGATCTTTTACTTTTGACTCCTTTACATCTCCTTGTCCATCAATCGCGTGCTCACTAAACTCACCATTTTCCCCTTATTCCAGCACATTTTCTTTCATGAGAAAAACAACAACTGACCTTTGTACAATCCTCTTAATCTAAGCACACACACACACACACACAGACAGACAGACAAAGTAAATCTCCTTAGAAGGGAACATTCACACCCTCTTCAGCTCAGGAAACCCCCAGCCTCGCCATCTCCTGCATAGTTTCTACAATGACCGGATGGGAAGCATTGCTTTGCTTTTCCACTCCGAGGAACTCTATTAGACACAGTGGGGCCATCGAATGTGAGGAGTCATGAAAAAGGAAAGGGTAATTAAAGAAAAGGAACAAAGGAAAAACTTGGTAGAAAAGGGAGTAAGCCAGATTGCTGCACTGGATCGACCATAACAACATTTCCAGACATACACACTCAAGCAAGTGGACAGCTGCAAAAAGTGTTGGTACCTGTGAGGGTGACCTTGGTGGTTCCGGGGATGACAAGCTGGTCTGCGATGTTACGCTCTTCTCCAGCGAATCCACTTTCTC
The DNA here is from genome assembly GCA_018155175.1 of Sinocyclocheilus anophthalmus. NCBI lineage: Eukaryota > Metazoa > Chordata > Actinopteri > Cypriniformes > Cyprinidae > Sinocyclocheilus > Sinocyclocheilus anophthalmus. The sequence goes on along the minus strand of JADLZN010009398.1, from coordinate 234,397 downwards.
ATACGTCCTTTTCTGCCGACCTCCGAGACCATCTGTCACCAGTGGCGACAGAATGACGTCACTGTGGTTGTTGCCCCCGCTCCTGTACAGTGATCGGTTACTTGATGTCACATCCTCCCTCGATTCACCCCCTCTTGCACCCATCTTCAATGAACTGACCGGGGAGCGGGCAGTACTACCAGAAGCCTCTGAGCCCATCTCAGTGTCCAGACTGGCCTTGCTTCCATGAAGGGCATTGGAACGGTTTACCACCGCCCTCATTTCCGCCATCAGCTTCTCATTTAATGCATTCAACTCCCCACTGCTGCCCACCGATCCAGGTCGACCCGACCCAGTGCCAAGAGCTGCACGACGTCGGTTCTTCCTTCGCAGACTTGGGGACGGCCCAGTGGAATAGCCAGAGTCCTGATACGTGACGGCAGCAGGGCCTGGGTACTCCTGAGAGGCCAGGCTGCTTTGACGGCTGTGGCGGGGTTCCAACAGCCTCCATGATTGCTTCTTCTCTACAGAAACTTCCCTCTTAATCTGGGCAGATACTGGAGACTGGGGCTGGATTTGAGGACTGGCTGTATTTGAAGGCCCCTCGATGGGGTTAGTTGTCTGGGGCTGGTGCTTGGATGCAGCTGCATCCACGTTCACCATGTGTTTAATGCACTCCCAGCCGGCCGGACTGTATTCACTAGCTGAGGAGCTGCAGATGTGTTTGGAATGGGGGAACTGGAGGAGTTTAGGAGGCTGGGTTCCTCTTGGCAGGCTGTGACTGGTGGGGTAGGGAACTCGGTGTAAGTGGTGCGCACCTTCTACTTCCATTTCCACTGGGGGTTCATCGTAAATTGGGGGCTCAATGGGTGGAGGTTCGTCGTAGATGGGTGCTGAGGGTGTAGCTCCGTATTGAGGAGAGGAGGGGCGAGGTGTACCTGCACCAGAGCACTGGTGGGCAGAGTAAGATGAAGAAATAGAAGGTGGCAAAACAAGACAGAAGTTGGCATCCCCCTTTTTGAGGTGGTAACCCTGCTTGGAGTCTCCAGGAACTGCCATTTTACTGAGCAAACCTGTTCTGTCAAGTTGCGCTGTGTAACCTCGTTTGGGAGAAGTGCTAGTGTTGGTGGGGTTGAGGTGGAGACGTTGGTGGGCAGTAGCTGGACCCAGAGATTGGTTTCTTCCAATGCTGTTAACTTTCACCAACATGGCAGCCTTGGATCCAGGAGCAGGCTGCCATCTTTGAGCGGCATCCCTGAAACACACAAATGGAGAACACTGTTAACACATGATGTGTTGTTATTTTCTACCAATATAGGCAGGTGCTTTTAAAAACAGCATCAAAACTGAAATGGAATTGTTTGTGACTTATTTGAAATGTTCCTCATCAGTGTTATAGTCAAGACCAGGACCAGAAGAGGATTGAGTCTACATGCTCTCAAGTCCATGACAAGAAAATATGGTCTTGAACGCTGTCCAACACTGCTCTACATAAGCAGCAACTCCCATCACACAAATAGCTGGAACCAATAGTTCCAACATGCTACTAACAACTCAATACCCTAAAAAAAAAAAAATACAGCAAACAGATATTTGGAAAAGTAGCAGAACAATTTTTATTGAAACATTTAAAAAAAATAATCAACATTTGAATGTGCATCAACCAAACAAAGTCTATTTTACAATTCAATTCTTTTGTAATATGTTGAAGTTAAAAACATTTATCATGTTCCTAGTATTCTTGCTATGAAGCATATCTGGCAATATCCTGTGGGTACTTGAGAGCTGAACATGAAACTCTCTGTAAATATATCCATATCTAATAGACAGGAATGTGTGGTTGCAATGCCAAGGTTGGCATGGTTAGTACTTTTCTCTTTCTCATTTTCTTTCAAAGAATAGCTCATACATGCAAGTAAAAAACAAAGATGATTAAACGATGTGTTTAGCCTTAGGTAAAGAAAGGGTAAGCAATAACAATTTTAATATTTATTAGTCTAAGGAAATTGTTTTCGTACCAGAGGACTGCTTGTAACTATTTCGATCAAAGCACAAACAACAATGAGCAGACACACACTCACACACACACACTATCCAGTCCACTGCGGTGGAGTGTGTATGAGAAACACAACAGGAAAGGTTGAACAGACAGTGTGTTCCAGCAGAGTGGAAAAACAGGAATCCACTATGGACTGCTATATTGACACTATCAAAATGTTACAGCAACATTAACAAAATGTTGTAACAATACTATGAAAACCTCATCATGTAACAGTTTTATTAATTTATCAGCTACACATGCTGAACAACTGAACACACAAGAAACACACACTTAGAAGTTTACATTTGGTGTGTATATTTGCATGCAAGCACATGTGCACACAATTAGTTGCATGTATACAATTTGTGTGTGTTTGTGTAGGTTTAAAACGCACACAAACCACTCATGTTCCTTCACACATGCATAAACGGATGTCAAACGCACATGTTCCTGCGAACGCAACGAAACACTTGAAATTCCAAAGCACCCTGTAGAAAGCCACTGTGAACTCTTGCAACCAAATCGTGACTGCACGTGCACGCACACACACACACACCAATCCGCAGCCATAAACATCCCTCGCACAAACACACAAGAATGTAAAATCAACATTAGCTGATCTTTGTTTGGCTTAATTAATGGTGTAAGCCACCTTCAGACCACTAATCCAGATTATAGTGCTACTCTGTGTGCACACGTTAATCTGAACTCTGCCAGACTAGCAGTTTCCTTCCCACCAAAATGACCAGTAACACATACTGCAACAAACGGATCAGTTGAAGAACTTCTAACCACTTTATATAAGCGCCACTAAACAAACCAGACAACATGCGCAGCCTCGAGTACCTTGTTCACACTGAGGTGACATGACTTTGCCAACATTACAAGAAACAAATCAGCCATTTAAATCCATATATGCGCAAACATATATTCTCAATACAAGCGACTGCATCCTTTGAGATGCACCTGTTGCTCATGACCTTCTAAACTCACCTGAGGGTTAAGGTTGCGGTTCTTTGTTTGTAGTTGTTTGCATTTTGACAGTGTATCTGTCCATAGCAGTGATGTTTAGCGTACGGTACCAGTAGACAGTATCTTTACTTACCGCCCTGGCATACCCAAAGGCGGCACGGCGATCTGTAAGGTTGCTTGGGGTGACTGAGAATATAGAGGACACCTCCCTCAGCTGGAGATGGAGAAGAAAACAACCAAATCGAGGAGAAGAGGCAAGTGTCTGCCGTTCAAAATGTCTATTTTTAACTAATCAAGCTCTTTCCGTGATTCAGTAGGTTATTAACTTCTGCTCAAATTCTTACCATCACCATGCGATCGTTTAAGTGGTACGGAGAGGGAGAGCGAGAGAGTGAGGGAGGAAAGGAGGAAGGGAGGGTGAAAAGGACAAGGAGAGAGAGGGAGTGGGAAGGCGACTACTTTCGGCCCTCCTCTGGATTACAGTAGCAGGAATGCGAGTCTTGCCATCGTAACACACACACACTTACACACATGAACTTGGAATGCCACTCCCCTGGACTGTTCTCGATCCGCTCAGACTCTCGGCGTGTGAAACAATACATCTTCAGCTCCCCGAGAGGCCTGTATTAACTAAAGAAGCACTTCACTACCCTCCATTCCTTAAGTTCCACTCTGGGCTCATTTATAAAAACAAACTCTTTGTTTTATTCAAGTGGCTGTCCACCTATTGATCAGAATCTTTTTACGCACAGACTTCTCTCTCTGTTTCTGTGCCTGCTGTGGTCTTTCCCACCCATTGTGTCTACTGTCTCATGGCCAAATGTCAACAATCTATTCACGGTGTTCAGTAAATACAATGTCGCAGGCCTGTAAATAATCTCAACACAAGGAACAAAACACATCATTCTTCTCGGTCTCAGTTGAGAAAGTTAGCTGGTATAAATATTAGGATACAGTGTGGGATTGAACGCTGCAACAATGTTTGGTTGTGGGCAGTAATGGATATTTCCCTGCTCTTTCTTTCCAATATCATCTTATATTTACCTGTTTTCAGTCTTTCATTACTCTGGATGTATTTTACACCTGATATTAACATGTTTCTCAAATGCATTTCATCTAAGGGAGGATCTCTGATTGGGTAAAAAGTGCCATATTTTTGCTCTCAAATATACATGAATATATTGTGCATGATTATTCAAATGTTTGGGGTTGGTAAGAGTTTTTACTTATGTTTTTTTTTTTAATGGAGAATCTTTATTTGATCAAAAAATACAGTAAAAAGTCATTTTGTGATATATATATATTTTAGTTTTTAAAACTACAGTTTTGTATGTGAATATATTTTAAAATGTAATTTATTCCTGTGATGCAAAGCTGAATTTTCAGCATCATTACTCCAGTTTTCAGTGTCACATGATCCTTTAGAAATCATTCTAATATACTGATTTGCTGCTTAAGAAACATTACATTATTATTATTATTAATAATAATGTTGAAAACAGTTGTGCTACTCAATATTTTTGTGGAAACAGTGATAATGTTTAGGATTCTTTGCTGAATAAAAAGGTCAAAAGAGCAGCATTTATTTAAAATCTTCTGTGTTAAAGAATTTACTGCCACAGCATGCAGTCGTGACTTAATCTGTGATTACTAATGAATACAACAGCTCATTTATCTACGGAGGTGTGAAAAGCATCTGTGGGGGGGGGGGGGGGGGAAGGCAGTTGTTTGATTTCCTCCACATTACTACTCATGGTTTCACAAACACACAAACCCAACCACAAAAGACTCCAAACATCTTGGCCAGTGCAGGCCACGCTGATTGTGTTGTTTGCACTGAACACAAAGGGATGCTGAGGCTGGACAGGGGGCCGGAGTGCAGAACGGGGATGTCCTGAGGGAGTGCATGTTGGAAAAGTTCAAAGGGCGTTTCTACTACAGCATAACGAGTTAATACCGATTCTGGCAGTGGCGGTTCAGACAGGCGTGATGGGTTGTTGTTTCGGTAACGGGTGGCGTTTGGGCCGAGCAGAGAGAGTAATGCGTGTGCTGCATTATAGTGATGGAGAAAACGAACAAAAAAACCCTGCTGTGCTTTCCCTCTTTACTGGCCCCCCCCCCCCCCACCCCCCCCCCTCTTCTTAACCCTACGTAAACATTCAAATTAACATGCAGAAGCTCACCTCACCTTCAGCTTATTATACCTGAGGATCTATAGCATTTCCATTCATCTCAATGGTACTTGCTCAGCTGGAGCAGGACCCCTGGAAGTATGTGAACCCATTTTTTTTCTCTTTTTCTGCCAACTCTGAGATTTATTCACGTGATGGTCCCCTCTATATTAAAACTCAATGCAGCAGACGGGGAAAACACTATTATTTCACATATTTAAGAGTCGTCCTGAAACAAAACAAAACAAAATGCAATTTGTATATTTCTTGCAAAAACTGCATTTAGTCAGTTTAGTAGAAAAAAAGAAGAAAGATGCTTTATGGTGTAGTTACAGTGTGTACCACCTTGACCACTTGATCTAATACCACAGACCACATATATTTGAGATTTTCTTAACCCTTGAAGCAGACTTATTATTATTATTATTATTTCATAGGCCAAGCAACTGTCAAAGTGAATGCAGCTCAAATGCTGACTGGACAGTAACTGATTAGACAATTTATTGATCAAGTACATTTCACTTAGTCCATTTATCTCCATCCAACTGTCCGTCAGTCCATCCATCCATCCATCTCTCTACCCACTATTTCCTCTCTCTATCATCTATTCATCTCTCTATTCATCCATTCATCTTTTAGTCTATCATCTATTTATCCATCTCTCTATCCATCTATTCATCTCTATCCATCTATCCATCACTCTATCCAGCTATTCATCTCTCTATCCATCTATCTATCCATCCATCATCCATCATCCATCATCCATCATCCATCATCCATCCATCTTTTTGAATATCATCTATTTATCCATCTCTCCTATCCATCTATTCATCTCTCTATTCATCCATCCATCCCTCCATCCATCTTTTTAGGTCTACATCTATTTATCCATCTATGTCATCTCTTCTATCCATCCATCCATCTTTTAGTCTATCATCTATTTATCCATCTCTCTATCCATCTATTCATCTCTCTATCATCCATATTTTAGTCTATCATCTATTTATCCATCTCTCTATCCATCTATTCATCTCTCTATTCATCCATCCATCCCCATGCCCTCTTTTAGTCTAGCATCTATTTACCTCTATTTCATCCTCTCTATCCAGCCATCCACTTTTTTAGTCTATCATCTATTTTAGCCTGCTCTCTATCCATCTATTCCTCTCGATCATCCATGTTTAGTCTATCACTATTTATCATCTCTCGCTATCCGCTATTCATCTCTCTATCCCTTCTTCATCTCTCTCTAACATCCATCCTGCGTTTAGTCTACATCATGATCCATATCTCTATCCACAGCCACCCATCCATCATCTCTCAATCCATCTATTCATCCTCTATCCAATCTATCCATCACGCTATCCAGCTATCTCTCTGCTATCTCTATCTATCCATCCATCCATCTTTTAGTCTATCATCTATGTATCCATCTATCAGTCTGCAGCCTCTCTATTCATCCGTCCATCTCTCCATTCACCTCTCTATCTATTTCTATCTATCTATCTATCTATGGTATTGTTCTCAATAATTGGGGTAATTTATTTGGGCAGGGAAGTCATTGATGAAACTATTAGTTTGATCGTTTAAAGAAGTTGGCTGTTTTTTATGCAAACATAATACAGCAATTCGGAGTAAGATAATGTGAGTTTTAAGCACTCAATTGCTCTGCAAGAGGAGTCGCAACGATAAACACACACGATAGTCTGCCAAATCGTCCTATGTGATCTTTGTCTGCGCTTTCTTTCAACACATCTCTCGGCCTGTCCTCTCTCACTAGAATCCTGTTTGCCTGACGTATTGCTTCTTATAATAATCTATCATGCCAGGTTTGCTTCACAGGGTCCAACCTCTCCTTTTTCCGCTCCCTGAAGCCACTGGCCCACGCTTACGTGAATTTGCCTAGCTGGATTGTGTACATATGTAGACAGTGGGTACTATGTTTGTGACAGACACAAAGCATCCGAACAAAGTTCACATTTGTATTGCGTTTAATTAAATAATACTCTTATAACAGCACAAACGTGCTCAATAGGCACTTTTTGTGTTTATATGTCTGCTCTGCCAAGAGAACAATGTAGGTCAGTGTACCAAAAAGTGACTATACATAACAGACATATGTATAGATAACGCTGTCTCGACCACTCAATAAAGGGGTCATATGACGTTGCTAAAAACAACATTATTTTGTGTATTTGGTGTAAGGAAATGTGTTTATGCAGTTTAAGGTTCAAAAACACTTATTTTCCAACACTGTAAATTATTGTTTCTCCTCTATGCCCCGCTTTCTGAAACGCATCGATTTTTACACAAAGCTCATCGGTCTGAAAACGAGGTGTGCTCTGATTGGCCAGCTATCTAGTGCGTTGTTATTGGCCGAATACCTCAAACGTGAGACAGAAATGTTACGCCCCTCACATACTGCTGATGCCCTGTCAGGCCGGAGCGATGAGACATAAACATTAAAACCCATTATAAACGGGGCATTTGTTGCATCCTGTGGGGACAATTACTGATTATAATGACTTATACTGTCCTTTTACGCGTTGCATCGTGTTGCGTAAACATAAAACCATGTCTGCATTTGGGATCGGTGCCGAGATTACAACACACCCTGGACGCTACCACTGCCCAAAAGAGCGCGTGTGAATCATCAGTTGGCAAATTCTTTTAATATAAAACATACTTACTTTAGTCTGTTTTGATGTCTAAGCGATTATGTTTTTCATCTAACAACCTGTCGATGGAGGCTACTCTACTTTCAGGAATACATCCCTCGTGTCCTCCGTAAAATGCGTTTGCTTCACTCTGAATATTTGGTTTGAACTGTTCTGGAACAGTGTTGTAAATACAACTTAACCACTGATTTCTAGTTGTGTGCTCTTTTGGACATAGGACGTAGATATGTGGGGGCGTGTTTAAACGAGGCGTTTTAGGAGGGCGTGGACGAGTCTTAACTTTTATATACAATATCTCTTTGGGTTTGAGACTTTAGTCTTTGCAACTTTAGGGATCTTATCTATTCACGAACAGCTTGTAACACTCCAAAGAGAAAGGAAACTTGAAATCGCATCATATGACCCCTTTAACAGACTGCCCCCAGTACTGAACTAAAATTTGTGATGCTACTAACTTGCAAAGCTTTACTGATGACACCTGAGGTACAAATGCACCACTGCTAATTACAACTAATTCTAGTAAACTGGTTCTTCATAATCCGTTCTTTCTCTCACATGTAGCATTAAAACGTCTACTGAGCCGGTTTATTTGGTTGGCGCATGTAAAAGAATGGATAAAACAACTGCTCACCAATTCAAGTCACTGCGAAGCATTTTTTATAGTGAAATATGTATTTAAATTAAATTCCAGTTTTTAAGTTATTTACTGTAAATGTATCTGTTCAAATGTAATGCTATCAACCTAAAGAGTTCACTCATTCAAAAACCCACTCATTGTCTGTAGAAAATACACCACTGACAAAATTAGACATTATATCATTGGATAGTCACATTTTAATAACAATATCGCTCCTTTAAAGAGACAGTTTTAGAATGACAATACATGATGACAGCATTTACATTTGAGTTATTATTAGCTATTAGTATTAAGTTGACTCTGTAAGTGTCTTGTAGCAGAGCTATAGCTACTTTTTCAGAAACTTATCTTGAAGTTTAACTAATCTTAATTATGTTTAGCATCTAGCTAAAACTAGATACCCCAAAATAAACTGGAACTAACTGTTGTATAACTAGCAATTGAGTGGCGCAGAGAAGGACAGATAAAAACAGCAGACAGACTGATGAAATCTGTGTAGGTGTCATTGTGTGACTGGATTTCAGAGTCTGAGCATTACACACACACCCACAAAAACACACCCCAAACACACTGTTCCCAAACAAACAGCACACAGACACTTAATTTACCACAGAACACTTAGAAAAGTAGGTCTATTTGGGAAGGAGAACGAGAAAGATGGAGAGAGAGAGAAGGGACACGGGGTGGGTTGTCCTAAAGGGATTTGTCATGGGAAAGTCAAGCATGGAATCCAAAGAGACGTCGGCATTCACTGCTTTCGGGAATGTTGTGAACATAAAATATATAAAACTATGCATGTGCTTGTTTGTGTAAGTGTGTGCATTTGCAAACACTTAGTGTACAACTAAAATACTCAATTACTCCAACCTATAAACATGAGAACGATAGAGTGTGTGTGTGTGGCCGAACACGAGGGAACATCACTCTCCTTTCCTCATCTAACTTCACAAGGTCAAAGCTTTTGACCTCTGACCTCCAGGCCGACCTTATTGACCTGATGTGGGGAATATGAGCTGAAAATACTCCACAGTCCATATGGCAGCACTCACACACTCTTATATATCCCAAACTGCTCACTACATTTGACAAACACGCTCCATAACACTCGCGCATCAACACGTGTCTGTGGGAGAATCGATTTGGCAGTCGCAGTGTTTAGTTTCATATACTGAGATCTCTGTCATCCCCATCGCTGCGTCAACAACTTCTGAGGGGAAAATACGTTTGAAGCCGCTGAATTTGAAGGAAGAGGAAAATAGAGTTAAGATCCGTTTGAAATGTGAGCTAACTCAATTTGGTCATGGAGAGTCAAATTGGGTTAGCAGTCAGGGCGTTTTAATTAACGTGACAGGGCGAGACGAGGGGAAGAGTTTCGCTGAACTGTGAGATGGATGAAATAGTTGAGGAACAAAAACAAGCTTGTTATCGTAAGGCTTTCGGTTCTTGGTTTACAGAAAACAGTAAGCTAACAGATGCGATTTTTAGGGCGAGCTAGCATAAGCGGCCTTTAAAACTTATGACAGAGAGAGAGATGGCGGTCAAAAAGAAATGCCTGTAATGCACTATAGGTGTGTAGTGTTTTGTTGCCTAAATTAAATTTAGTATTTTGTCTTTGTAACAGAGCGAACCTGAAATACCATACAAAATGGTTTGATAAACACAATTTTCTTCCCTGTGTTGACATATATGTTTCTGAAACAGGTGGTCATGGTTTGGTAAGTTAGTTTCAGACTTGATTCAAATTTTTATATAAATTTTAATTAAATGGTATTTTACTTCAATTAAAACCAAAATTACACTCATTCGGCTCAATATATAAACTCAATACTGTTAATGTTTACTTAAAGGTCCCCTAAAATGCTTAGAAACACGCAGCATTACTCTATGTGTTGACGTCATTTTAACTGAAACAGAAAGACAGGGCGGGACATATCAAGCAGCCCCGCCCCTTTTTAAAATAGCCAATAGCGTTGTTTATATCACAGCTTGGGCTAGAGCCATTGAGTTCCGTAAAGTTGCATTTGACAAGGTATGCCAGCCACAATCTCATCCATATTGCTATAAAATATAGCATTCTGTGTAGAATTCAAATAGCTCCGATACATTTTGTGGTCTGCGCCGACTCGCGCATGTGATCCGCTCCGTGCTATCGTGTCTCTGGACCGGAGCAGAGTGTGTGTGCGGTGCGGTGGTTAGCGTGACACAGCGCCAAACCAGACTTATTTTTTTCCTCAATAGAAAGCATATTTACACTGTTTGAATCGTTCCCTGTCCCCTATATAGAGCACTACGTGCCATTCACTGTACAGAAAATACTAATTCTGTGGACAAGTGACCGATTTCAGCCACGGCTTCAGTGTCTATTTTATAGTGTAGGGGGCGGGGCTTCGGATTCTAGAGAGCATTTGATTGGACAGAAAGTTTGATGAGAAGCTGAAGTACATTGAGCTGTTTTGAAGGAAGTGACGAACTGGAAGCTTTGAATGCTTATATCTTCTAAATGCGAATTTTGTCACTGTTTTGGAGCACACTGCCTTATAGATAACCTTAAGACTAACATATTGATACTAACACCCAAAAAACTTTCATTTTGATTTCATGGGGACTTTAATGAGGAGACAAATTCGTCAGGTGTTTTAAGGTGAAGTGTGTAGCTTGTGACACTGTTTAATTATTTGTTAAATGTTAAAATACTTTCTCCTATTCCATCTTAACATGCAGAGACAGCTACAAGTAAACCATTGCTATGTTGATTAGTTGGGTGATTTCTCCAAGAAGTCTAAACACTCTGAACATATCAAAACATTGCTCTGTTTGTTTAACCATCCTGACTAGCATCGGTTTGATTTATCGAAATGATAACAATATAACAACCCGGTGACCTCCAGAAATAAAGTCGCTGTCAGTGTAAACTAGTAGTCTTTGCTCATGCAATAAAAAAAAAACATTATACAAATTTCGGCAAATTCATGACAGGAAGTGAGTCATTGTGGCTGTGTGACAGTGACACAGCAGTGCTCTCCTGATAATGGCCTACTTTCTGAATGAGGCCATGACTGATGTGACGCAGGACAAACAGATTAGGGTGTAAATGTGACCAAAGTCTGGTACGGCCCTTTGTCGATGTGAGAGCTAAGTTCATGCTGGCACATCATACGATGACACTCAACACAAAAACTTACACACGTGATCAACAAATGACAGTCTTTTTCGGGGGGTAATATAATGCATCTGTCTCCCTTCATTTCGCTCACTCAGGGAGTGGGTACCATGGTGAAGATGTGTATTTCTCATGGCTATGTGCCACTGAAGAGGAAAATACGGCAAGTATTCAGACGGGCATAAACACAGACTGCTAAAACACGTGGGTCTTGAGTGAGAGGGTTTCTATGAACTCAATGACCCTCCTAATGTCACTCGAGACCTACAAACTTAAGCAAATCTTTCGAAATATATTGACTATTTATAATATATTACATTATTTGGTTGGTAATTTAAAATGTACAAATGTCATGAATATCACAATGATTTTAATGTGCTTTTATTACTTCTTTAAAGGGGTCATGAACAGCCTTTGTTTTTTATTTTGTACTGTTCTCTGAGGTCCACTTATAATGGTATCAAGATTTTGCATTAAAAAAATTATTGTATTTATTTTTTTTAATAGAAGTAATAGGCTATTTTCTGTCCCCCTCATCAGAACGCTCTGTTTGAATAGGCGTGGAGGATTGTAGACGCTGAAGTAAACGCCCACTGCTATGATTGGCTAACAGTTGTGTATGTTTGACAGCATACATTCCTCATAGATAGACGCTGCTGTGATTTAGGTCAAAAACACATAACTCAATACATATCAAGCGATCTGTAAGAAGTGACAAAGCAATAGTGATCACGTAATAAAAACAGTCGGATCCAATATAGTCAGCACAGCATCCTCTTAGTTTCAATCTTTCTGAAAATCCCACGTCGATTTGTGCCTTGTTTTGTAAACGAATCCGCGGAAAAATGAAGTGAACAAAGGACCGAGTTCTTACTGACACGGTCTGGATCTTCATTAAAAATAAAGTTCATTCACTCTTTCCTAACGTTGGGATCAGAAGGAAGGCAAAGAAGGAAGACTGTTTTTCCACAACTTGGCACTGAACAGCGTCTCGTCTTCAGAGCCATTTTTATAGTTTGGTTTCTGCGTAGACCTGCGCGCTCATCTCTCTCGTAAACGCTACATGCGTGAATCAGTGGGCGGGGCTAAACAGGCTGCGCTGTAGAAGCAGATGTTGATAATCATCTGCGGAGGCGGTGCTTATCCACACTATTACTCATAGAGTCGTACATTCCACATGCTGTCATTTTGGCAGACTGCCTTCAATAAAAGCTGTTTTTAGACTAACGACAAAGTCTTGAATTCTGAAACTTATGGATGTTTTTATAGTACAATGACCTCATATGTCAAAGGATCAAGGGAATTTTGGTTTCTCAGTTTATGACTCCTTTAAGTTTTCTAAAGACCACAGCAGCATTACAGCTTCTTATGAGTAGGATGAATTTTCTGATTGTATCGATTAATTCAAATGTAATGTTTTGCCACAGTAAAGTAGATCATATTGCTAGGTGTTACCTAGTGATAAAAATGTGAGACACAAGTGCAATGCTAAACCGCATCCATTAAGCACATGTTTACATACATAGAAAATCAGCACAGTGGAATGACAACCTGTAAAGAATTACTACTGCAAGGCTGAAAGCTGCTGCTATTTGTTTTTACAAAACATTTACTGTTAATAATAGTCAACTGGTCTTATACTTTTAGTAATTTTGAATTGTCTTGACTTTTTGAAATGACCTCTAAAACTAAATGTCTACATTGTGGCTAAGAAATATGTAGCGCTCTCTTATGTTTCTGATCGTATAGGATATGTTTGAGACAAGACAAGGCTTTTCTGCTATTTAACAAGTCCTTTGTTTTACGTTTCTACCCTGTTGAACTTCATGCGTGCTTTCTTTAACCAGATGGTTAAATTTTTTTTCCTTGAATCATGTTCGTGTTACGTTTTTAAGTTGACTATTAAAACGTAAAAAAAAAAAATGAAATCTTGAACCGATCAAATGTCTTGAGGGGGAAAAAAAAAGATTAAATTTTTTCAATATTGCCCAGGCCTATTAGCCGATTTATAATTATGAAATTAGTGATATTTTAATAGTGACTTATAATTTATTGTGGAAAAAGACTGAAAAATGTTGAAATTTGCTCCTCTAATGAAATAATAATAAAAATAGTGTTTTAAAGCATGTTTCCCGACATGACATCAGATGCTCAAGAAGATAGCCCCGCCCCCAAACTAATAACGGTGTTACTGGTCATGATGCTATTTTATAATTAGTTTAAAATAGAATTCAATGCTTTCCAGACACCCTGGCATCAAACATGTTTACCAGGACAGACCCTAGTGTATAAAAAGCATGAGTGTGTGTCCTGCTGGGTGGCCCTTTGAGTTGCGTACTCACCCTCTGTCTCTGATTCTTCCTTTATCTCTTGCAGCCCTATAATCACACACAAACACGCATAAAGCCCACACACTGCTGAGTACATAGTACTAGTGTGTACTGGATGTTACTAATCTTGCCTGATCCATTTTAGCAGAAGCAGAAGATCTCATACCTCTTTGTTTTTTCCATCCCTCCCTTCATTTCTTCACCTGTGTTCCTGTAATTACCAGTCAGCCCACCTTAAAGTCTGCTATGCATTTGCTGAAGTTGGTTTTGAACGTGAACAGAGCGTCTCTGTGTTCATGGGTATACTGCTCCTCCTTAGACCAGGAAACATGTGAATACCTCTCTGAGTACTGTGTCTGTCTGTCTGTCTGTGTGTGTGTGTGTGGTGTGTGTCCTGTGGTGTGTGTGTTGTGTGTGTGTGTGTGTGTGTGTGTGTGTGCTGTGTGTTGCACCATGCCAGCCTTGGCTTGGCCAAAACTTTACTCTACAGGTTCTGAAAGGGGTGTGCTGTTCAGATCTGCAGAGTGCTGACATGTTAACACATTATTATTATTATTATTTTAATCAATGGCTAGCCTAGGCTGCTAAAATACGGGTGTAGTTGTGTGTGATAATAAAGGTGAGCAGAGCTAATAATGATATTAAGGCAAGACACTAGAGATGAATCATGTAACAGTTTTAAGTAATATATTTTTTCATTGATTAATCAAAGAACATTAAACAATTTTTTATAGCAGTTTTATAATCCATACATAATTTAAATATTTATACATTACACATTTTTACTTTAATTTTCCTAAATGGTAGGCTTTTTTTTTTCTTACCAGCAACAGGTTTGGAAAACCATGAAGGCAAGTAAACGATTCTTCAAAATTTATGTAAATTAAATGACCACAATATTATGATAGAAGACACAAATGTTTAATAAGCATTTATTTGTATTATTAATATAATATTGTTTATAATATGATCATTATAATCTATCTTAATTTAAATTATTAAATTAAATTATTTTTATTACATTAAGAGTGCCCCTATTATGGTTTTTTGAAAATGACCTTTCATGCAGTGTGTAACACAGCTCTAAGTGAATGAAAACATCCTGCAAAGTTTTAAATCTGAAAGTGTACCGTGTATAAAGTTATTGTCTCTCAAAAGAAAGAGTCGACTGAATCATTGAAACGAGTCGTTTTTAAAACGAATTCCAAGCCGTTTCATGTTGACTTCAACATGAAACATTAACATATTGCCTGCCCATTTGTTGGTCTTTTCGCGTTGGTCTGAATGAAAATGCTAATTCATTCTTTGCCACTAGGTGCTGCTTTTGGAGTGGTAAAAATAGCGGTTTCCCCAGTAACGCTGTACACAAAGCAGCACTGCGCTCACAAACGCTGCTTTATCAGGCATTACAGGCATGATGAAATGAAACTGAGACCAATCGACCAATCACCTGCAGACTAGCGTCACGCAAAGGAGGGGTTTGGAAAAATGAATCGCTGAGCGAATCTATTGAGGAAGTAAGGTAAAAAATAAATGCATATTATGAGACAATGAAAGTGTTTTTTGACCTTGCATGCATGTCAACAATTTGTTGAGGGATTCCCAAAACCAAAATATGAACCTTTCATAACCCATGGGGCACTACAATTAGATTTATTATATTATAATAAATATAGGCTGACTGCTGTTGGCAAGCAATGTGGCTCAATAATTTAAGAAGTGTTCTTACAGGTGTTGGGGGGGGTGTGTATTTATTTATAGTCGATTTATAATGGCTTCTTCAGTGTGGCTCATCCCATTGGAATTTAGAGTTTGCATTATAGGTTTTAAAAGTAGATTAATACATTTTTTCAGGGGAAAAAGTATTAATTATATTATGAATGTTATCCTGGTCTCTATATACATCTTAAGTTTGTTCAAATCCCAACCTGTTTGTATGAGCACTAGTTATGCTGTATTTGCAAACTAGCGATCAGTCTCAGGCACGTGTAGACACATGTGAACATGTACAGTTTACCTGTTCCTCGTGGTCTTCTAAAGACCATGTGCCACTGAGCATGTCAGATATAACGTCGCCCCCACAGAGGAAAAGATGACAAGATCTGAAAGGACACGTCCAATTAAAGCACCCGCACACAGGATGATGGATCCAGAGATAGAAATAAAAACAATGACAAAAAAACAACATGAGGCGGTCTGTCATGAGATGATCTCCACAGATTAAACCAGATGTCATGCTGTTCTTCAAACATCACATACTGTACCACATACTGAAAACCTAACTACTCATGAAAACTTTTCATCATCTTGCCGTTCCAAACCAATATGCTGTTACTTTCCTGTTAAGTAGAACATTCTGAAAAACTGGTTCATGCAACTAATAAAAGATCAATAAAAGTGGTCCATGTGACTTTTGCACTACATTTTGATGTGAAGATATATGTGACCCCGGAGCACAAAACCATTCATAAGTAGCACGGGTATATTAGTAGCAATAGCCAACAATACATTGTATGGCTCAAAATTATAAATTTTTCTTTTATGCCAAAAATAATTAGGATATTAAGTAAAGATCATGTTCCATGAAGATATTTTGGAACTTTCCTACCATAAATATATAAAAACTTAATTTTTGATTAGTAATATGCATTGCTAAGAACTTCATTTGGACAACTTTAAAGGTGATTTTCTTAATATTTAGATTTTTTTGCACCCTCAGATTCCAGATTTTCAAATAGTTGCCAAATATTGTCCGATCCTAACAAACCATACATCACAGAAAGCTTATTTATTCAGCTTTCAGATGATGTATAAATCTCAATTAAAAAAAAAATCGACCCTTATCGATTAACAAAAATGATTTTTAATACTTTCAGTTGCAGTTAACAATAACATCAAGCAGTAACTGCTTTTATGATTCTTTTGCTTGTTGTAACTTGACTTATAAAATCTAATTAAGAATTTTAAAATCTAATCGAATTAAAAAATCGACCTGAAAATTCTTCAAACACTGACATTTTGTGTTCTACAGAAGATAATACAGCATAGGTTTAAACCCACATTATGAGAGTGAATGGTTTTTCATAATTGTTTATTTTTTAACTATTCCTTTAAGCAGTGTTCTCTTAATTCACTGAGCTCCTCTCGTCTCAGTGTCCTCGTGAGCGAGTCTTTCTCTGCTGGGATGTGTCTGGTAAAGGGGGATGAGGCTTTAAACCAGTTCTTTGTTCTCAGCTCTAATCTGAAGGGATTTCTGCCTTCTACAGGAGCACATAATGCAAGAAAGTATGAGACAGATTACTGCTGCCCACTTCAATCCTCTTTACCAGAGAAACCTCACAACAAGAAAAGAAAAAGTGAAAAAGTGAGAGGGATGGAATGAAGGAGGGAGTGAAAAAGACAGATTGAAGACACCCCTCATGTAATTGAGTCACAGGACCCCATTTGGAGAATAATCTCTTAACACTCAACACATTACACGCAAATTGTGAGAATCAATGCAAATTCAACGAATTGTTGCATTATTGGCAGCAGCTTGCAGTTTTGTTCTTATTTATATTTGGGGGGGGGGGGGGGGGGGGGGGGGGGGGGGGGGGGGGGTAACCTGAAAATCTATCTATCTATAAAGTCATTAAGTCTATAAGTCTAAACAAATTGTTCACAACATTGTAAAAGCAAGGATTGCCTGGTCATGTAGAGGTATCAGGACTCCACATCTGATTTCAGTAATTATTCACAAAATATGTATTGGTGATTGTACTCTTATTGTCAGCAAGACAAATGACATAAATAATAATAATCACATTAATAATATGCAATTACTAATGATGTTTGTTGGTGAGTTTTCACTGCAAAACACCATAAAAAATACAGCGAATATCATTGCAATTTTTGAGAAAAATCAGTAAATTCAATCATTTTGGCCTGCAAAAATCAGAAAATGCAACTTTTCATTTGTAGTGTCCAAGTACGTGGCATATGTGTCTCAAAAAATAGCTTAATGAGCTTATGATGGCCAAAAATGCTGTCTAGGTAGGTGGCTCAATGGGTTCCATGCTGGTCAAGCTAGTAAATTAGGATAGGCAGCTGTTCACTGGCATGCTAATCAAACAATCAAGTCTTGCTGGTTGAGCTAGTTAAAGGAACAGTTCACCCCAAAATTTAAATTTGCTGATATAGCAATGGTTTAAAGTTAACACACCTTAATTATGGATTTGTTTATTCCAAAACACAACTTTTCACTTCAAGTCATTAACTGATGGACTGTGGTGTGGATTATCGTGATGTTTTTATCAGCTGTTTGGACTCTCATTTTGACGGCACCCATTCACTGCAGAGGATCCATTGCTGAGCAAGTGACGTAATGCTACATTTCTCCAAATCTGTTCCAATGAAAAAAAAAAAACTCATTTGCATCTCAAATCGCCCGAGACGGAGTACATTTTCAGCAAATTTTCATTTTTGTGTGAACTATACCTAGAATAGCATTACAGTAAAATAACCCATCAGAATAAGAATAACAAAGTCTACGCACCCACATAACAGAGTACACAAAAGTCAAAAAATGTGTAACACTAATACAGATTTGTAGTGTTTACGGAGCCAAAACAAGTGCTCTTTGTTCATCTCTGGCAAAAAATTAACACACACACACACACACATTGACTTTTTAGGCCAGAGAGATGGCCCATATGTTAAACGTGATGGGGAAGAGCCCCCCACGATGCCAAGACCCAATTTACCCAAGGATAAACACACACACACACACACACACGAGAGTTCATACAGTCAGATGGTGGAGAACAGCAGCCAGTTTTTCCTAAAAAGCAAACACCCAGTAACTCTAACTTAATTCCAAATGCTGTGTTTAAAACAAAACCTGCCTAGATAGCATTTTTGTTTCAAATTAAATCAAACACTTCTTTGAAACATTTCAACATTGAGAACTTGGCTAATGATGCTCAAACGCTGCTATCCAAACCAGCTCACTAGGTAAAACGCAGCCCAAGAAGCCCTCGAGAGTAGAGCTCTTACCCTCTCTGACGTCCACAGGACATGCAACACGTGTTCAAGTATAGAGAACCAGGTTTCCTCCATGACCTCAGGGACGTGCGCTGTGACTCTACCCAAAAACAGCTCAGCGTCACTGGGCTACACTCCTTCTGACGTCAGCTTGCACTGGACGTCCTCTAGCTGCACCACACACACACACACACACACTCCAAAAATATGTACAGGCTGGAACACTTGCCCTACTTTTAATTGAGTGTGAGCTGCTAATTTGCTTTCCTGAGAACTAGCGTGTGCACAGACACACATACTCATACACTCTAAAAAAAACATCTGTAAAAACAGGGCACAATATACTGTATAATTTGAAGGATTTTTCCCGTATTTATTTTTTACAGGTGTTTTACTATATTTTGAATTTTACACTGTAAAAATTTATTTTTACAGTGTACAACTCGCACAACAAACAACTACACTGTGATTTTAGTTTCCCTGAGACATTATAAATGATTATTATCAACATTTATTTTAAAGTAACAGAATTTTATGATTTTTGGTTTCGTTTTAGGTAACTACAATAACTCACAAAAGAAAAAAGATGATGCGAAAACATGCAAGAAAGAATGCTTGAGAAATGCATTAATATTAATAGACCACTATATCATTTACTCATATTTTGAATTTGGACTTTTATTCATTCTCAGGATATTAATTCTTGATATCAACAATTACATTTTCACTAGTTAAAATGTTAATTCTTGATATCAGGAATTGGATTGATATCAACAATGACGTCATCACTTGCAGAAATCGAATTCTTGATAAAAGCAATTAAATTTCAACTAGTAAAACATATTATTCTTGATATCAAGAATTTATATATATATGTATGTATGTATATTTATATGTATATAAATGTATTTTCACTAGTTAAATGTCCCATAGGCTGCCATTCAAAATCAATTGTTGATATCAAGAATTGATTTTACTAGTTGAAATTTCAATTTCACATATCAGAAATACAATTCTTACTTTATTTTTGATATCAGTAATCACGTGGTTAATAGTACAGATGTTTATTCTTGATATCAACAATTCAATTGCTACTAGTTAAAATGTTCATTTTTGATATCAATAATTCGATTGTCACTAGTGGCAATGTTTATTTCTGATACCATGAATGTGATTGTTACTAGTAACAAAAGTCATTTTAGATATCAGAAATTACACTCCCAATTGTTGATATCAGAAATACATTTTCAGATATCAGAAATAACAAATGTAACATGCTGAAATATAATTACAGATATCAAGAATTAACATTTCAACGTAACAACTGAATTCTTAATATCAAGAATTCACTTTTTACTAGTAAGGTAATTATAGATATCAACAAAGGCAGTATATCTTCAATAATATTTTAACTAGTAAAAATACTTTTACAGATATCTAGAAATGCCATTTTACAGGTAAGAATAGCTGAGTTCATGAATATTAATGAGATCTGATTTCCCCACAATCCTCGTTTTAGCATCAGCATTGGCCAAAGATGGCGGAAGAACATCCACTCACAGAAATGGCTCCTCCTTTATTCGTTTAGTCAATGAAACATAAAAATAATATTATGTCTGATTTTTTTTTAAAATTGTTTAAAAAAGTAGTTTCATCCCATTTCTTTTTTATAGGCAACCCGGTCCTTCGGATAATTAAATGAAAAAATTAACAAGACATTAATTTGGCTATCAATTATTTTATCATTGTCATGAACGTAAAAAATATAACCATGTCGCTTTTTCATGTTTATTTTTGGTTTCATTAGACTTTCTTCTAATGCATAAAAAAATACAACCAAAATGAAAAATAAAACCTGTTTGTAAGTATTAGCTTGTGAACATTTACTACAAAATTAGGTAAAAACAGATAATGTGTCAAACAAAGTTTGAAAGTTTTGCTGGATTTTTTTTTTTATCATTCCATTTACATCATGGCTATAATACAGAATGAGTCGTTATGCTGCGTGCCCAAATTTGTGCTGGCATTTCTCCTTGATTAAAAGCGGGTGCATTA
Organism: Sinocyclocheilus anophthalmus; assembly: GCA_018155175.1. Lineage (NCBI taxonomy): Eukaryota > Metazoa > Chordata > Actinopteri > Cypriniformes > Cyprinidae > Sinocyclocheilus > Sinocyclocheilus anophthalmus. Next base: position 213,352 of record JADLZN010009398.1, on the reverse strand, counting down.
TGATGCAATGCTATTGTTTTTTTACTGTAAATTTTGCTGGATTATTATGTACACCGACAAGTTCTCATATGATGAGCCAGACTACTGTATTTACACTCTCTGCCTAATTCAGCTCAGATTTTCTTGACCAATGGGACCAAATGGATGCGTAAAATATGACATTATACACACTGTAATATGCTAATAACTTGCATTATTTTTATATAATAGACGAATGGACGAGCTCATAGAGACTGTAACTTCACATATCAGTTTCTGTGAGGATATGTGCATCCCCACCAGGTCATTCTTATCATTCAATAATGATAAACCGTGGTTTACTGGAAAACTCATGACAAAGAGGATGCTTACAGAAGTGTGGATAAAATCTTGTACAACCAGGCCAGAAAGAGACTGACAAAAGAGATCAGAGTGGATAAAAAAAGCTACTCTGAAAAGCTGAAAAAACAGTTTTCAGCCAACGACCCGGCATCAGTATGGACTGGTCTGAGGAACATCAGTAAGTACAAGACACCACCCCCACAGTCTGTGGAGAATCAACTATTGGCTGACGATCTGAATGTGTTCTACTGCTGATTCGAAAAGCCCAGTCTCTCACCTCACACCCGCTCTCATATATTTAATTTCAACATTTTATAACATATTTAATTATAATTATAACATATTTAATTTCCATTTAAGATTTTTTTAATTTTACATTGAATGTTTATAATTAATTTTATTTCAGCTTTATTTTAATTACTGAAAACTATTTTAATATTGTTAGTTATAGTTAACAATAACAACACTGGATGAGAATGGTGTAGTTAACCTAAAATTTTTTAAAAAAGGAACCACTGTGTGCCCTAAAATCAGCTGCTGAAAAACCAACAGGTCTGAAGTTTAAGTGCGTGGAAGTGTGTGTGAGGGTGTCCCACCCAAGAAACTACAATTAGCAAACAGGTATTAACACAGCATTTTATGTACCGCACAGAAAGCACATTCTAGGGTGCGTTAACGGGTGTGTGTTAACAAGGAAAAGTGTGTGACCATTTAAGGCTGATTTTGTTAGAGGAGTCTGCTAGGCACCTTTCTCTCTCTCTCTCATACACCGTGTTCTCAGTAGCTGGCGCTTGACTAGCTGAACAGCGTATCTGTGCCAAAACAGCTTCAAGAGTCCAAAATGAAGAAAATATTAGGAGAACAGACCCTGCATGTTATTTTTACCCGCAAAGAGACTACAGGGCTGACCCCAGAAAGCCAATGTGTGACATCATGTGTGTGTTAGACCAGGTAAGACCTTATTCAATAAGTCATGGCTTCCAATGACAGACATATGGGCTATCCAAGCACAATTCCACGCACTATTAGATTCAGAAATGTATCACAATGCAATTCATAATGCAATCCATGTACGCTGCATTCTCAGTGTGGCCACAAGAGGCGCTACAGCAGACATTAGCATAAACCTTTTCTTCTTCTATGGTCAATTTTCACTTTTCAGCATGTGAAAAAAAGATCTGAAAGGACACGTCCAATTAAAGCACCCGTAGCATGTGAAAAAAAGAAAAAAAACTTGATTTTATATTCACAATTGTATTTTTATTTCTCTTTTTTAAACATTGTTTTTTTTTAAATTATCAAATGTTTAATTATCTAACATACACACAAAAACTTGGCTTCAGCTGCCTCTAGCCATATATAGGCACAACAGCTACTGTAACTGTGTATCAGAGAGAGAAAGAGAAAGAGAGGGAGAGGGAGAGAGAGAGCGAGAGAGAGAGAGAGAGCGCGAGAGCGATAAAGAGCGAGAGAGAGAGAGAGAGAGAAGAGAGAGAGAGAGGGAGAGAGAGAGAGACAACACCACACACCACACCACACACACACTGAATTATAAATTGTTTGTAGAATTCTACGATTCTAAAACGTTAATTTTTTACTTTTTTAAATGTATATACATGTTTTTGTTGCATATATATCTGTTCTAGATTCAATGTAAACACTATGCTTTGGCAATACATTGTAACAATTGTCATGCCAATAAAGCACAAATTGAATTGAATTGAATGGGAGAGGGAGAGGGAGAGGGGGAGAGAGAGAGAGAGGGGGGGGGGGGGGGAGAGGGAGGGAGAGGGAGGGAGAGAGCGAGAGGGAGAGAGAGGGAGAGAGAGAGAGAGAGTGAGAGAGAGAGAGAGAGTGAGAGAGAGAGAGAGAGAGAGAGAGAGAAGAGGAAGAGATACATAGAGAGAGAGAGAGAGAGGAGAGAGCGAGAGAGAGAGAGAGAGAGAGAGAGGGGGTAGAGTTAGTGTGAGAGCGAGGAATAGAGAGAGAGAGAGAGAGAGAGAGAGAGAGAGGAGCGAGAT
>JADLZN010009398.1:0-208955 GCA_018155175.1 Sinocyclocheilus anophthalmus | reverse complement strand
AGAGAGGGAGAGGGGGGGAGAGGGGGGGGGGGAGAGGGAGAGAGAGAGACCCCTCTCCCTTTCTCTCTCTCTCCCTCTCCCTCTCTCTCTCTCACTCTTCTTCCCCCTCCATCATCCCTCTCCCCTCTCCCCCCCTTCCTAACCTCTCCTCTCTCTCGCCACTCTCTATCTCTCTCCCTCTCCTCTCCCCCTCCCTCTCCATCTCCCGCTCCCTCTCCCCCTCTCTCTCCCTCTCCCTCTCCCTCGCCCTCTCCCTCTCCCTCTCCCTCTGTGAAAAAAAAAATGGATTTTTTTTTAAAGAGGTTTTTTGTTTTTTTTTTTTTTTGTGTAGGGCTGCACAATTTTTGTAGCATTTAATAAAAGATAGTATAATAATAATCTGATTCTGTTACAATACCAATATTTATGTCTTTTCTTTCTTCATTTTCAAACGTTAAACCTTTAAACATTAAACATCAAGTTTTTATTTTGGTGGAGGAAATCTTTCTAAAAAAGTTTCTCTTTTTTGGCAGTTTTATAAACATTGCAAAGCTGGTGAAACAGGTGGTGCATGTTGCGTTCCTAAATGCATGTTACAAGCGAACCAAACTTCCAAAAGCCAAAAAGCTCTAGTGTGAATGTGCCAAGAGCAAGAAAGTCAAGTCAAAACGGCAAATTGCTGAGATTGCAATTTAACTAAGAGGTTAATCTGAAAGCACACTAGATCCATCTGAGACGGATTAAAACGCAGTCCCTGGCATTAATCCCATGAAACACATCAACGTGTATGTCACAGAGAGCAGAGATCACGGGTTCGACATCTATAGCTGATGGTCTTTCATCCAAAAATGGAAATTGTGTCATCATTTATTCACAGTCAAGTCATTTCAAACCAGTATGGCTCTCTTCGGCAGAACACCAAAGAGGGCAAGTTAAAGAATGTTGTTTGTCCACACAATGGATGGACTTCGGACCACTGAAGAATCAAGTCATACAGGTTTGGAATGACACAAGGGTGAGCAAATCATTATTTTCCCTTTAATTGCCACCATAAGAAGTTTTTCAAGTGCTCCACACATCCTCACCTATTTCCCTGGTTCCTTCTCTCCAAACTGTCTCCTTTACCCTTGGACGATGGCGTCTCCCTTCCACTCTCTTTCTCCAGTGAAGAAGACCCCAGTCCAGGTTGTGGTGTCCGCCTGCCATCCACCGGACCTCTCTGGATCCTCCCTTGACCCCTCAGCTCGGCCTCAGAACTCCTCCTCATGGCTTGGAGCTGCGCTAGAGGCACTATGTCACAGTCTTGAGGCCTGTGCCAGACCGTCTGCTGACTTGTGCAGTTGTAGTAGTAGAACCGATTGTTATTGCTGTCAAAAAGCTCCCACCACTGGTTGCCGTCCGACTGACGGACTGGGACGCCGGGCGGCAGTTCCCACCCGCACTCGCCGGTCAGCAGGTTGACGTACATGCGCTCCCTCGAGCGCGGCTCCACAATCTCCACCCAGTCAGACCTAGAGAGAGAGGACACATGGCTAATGTAGTCAGGATATGGGTGTAATAATGCAATCTGTAAAGAAAATCAAGCAAGTGGTTTTGTTTGCAGCTTATTTATAACGAAAATGCAGTGTAATAGAAAATCCCAGCTTGTGAAATAAACTAAATTTTAACAAAAGCAAATGTAAAATGAGAGTGGAGGTTCAGCTCAGGTCAGCAGAAGAAAATGTAATAGTATCTTAATGAGATATTTAGAAGATGCCTGCCTGCAACATCTAATCCATGTGTTTTAGTTCAACAGATTTACCCTTTTACAATGTAGACCTGTGATTTAGGGACTGTGGAGGAAGGAGCCTGTTATGTGTTGTTGGTTTTATCATTTTTATTTGAAGTTCAGAGTTTTATTTCCATGGCTGCGCTCCACTTTGCTTTTTTATGCCCTTCCCTCGCTAACTTCTCTCTGACTCATTGACTCGGCTGTTCAACATTGCATATGATGCATGAGGGTCCACTACTAGGGGAACATTTGCAATGGGTTCACTATAAAAAATGATCATGATTTTAACAGTAAAAGACTGTAAAAATGCTAAGGTAAAAAATGTTTGGTTAAAAACTGGTTAACAGTAGGTTTCTGTATGGTGAGTAACTGTAATAGATCTAACCTTTCATTTAATGTAATTTTACAATAAAATACTTTTAAATTTACAGTTTTTGAAAGTGAAAAAGAAAAGTCATTGTATCATTTACAGTGAAAAATTGTAAACTGACACGGCCAGAATTCCCTGCAAAACACTCCATATTTGATTTGACATTTTTATTGAAATAACTGTTTCTTTGTACATTAGGGTTTTATGCTACATCTAATGTTGTAAAATTAATGGTTATTGCGTTACTTTAGTGTCATGTGTGTTACCACGAGGTTGTTTAGTATTTGTGTGAATGACACTATGCACCTTCTATATATAAGTATTGCCCTCAGCTTGTGGAAAAGTTGTTTGTGATGAGCTTTGATTCATCATGTGACTTTCTCATCACCACCTGTTTTTGGTGGTTATAAGTGCATTAAACAGATATTAGTACTTCAGTAGATTGGTATATTAACATTATATTGTTAATGTAATATATATATTTTTTACTATAAATTGAAGTTCAATCTGTAAAACCTAAAATGTTGCTACAGTGTTTGTTTTTTTACAGTAAAGTTCTGGCAACCACAGCTGCTGTTTTTCATTGTAAATGTAACAATATTTTGTGTTAGTGTTGTTTGGGTTGTGGGTTTTTTGTATTGTTATTATTTATTTTTTTTAATTGTATTAATTTATAAAATAAATAATGTATGATATATAAAATTACACAAACAAATTGTACTATCCCTTTAAATCATTAACCATTCATATATATCCTATTTAGACTAAGGCAAGAGAGCACAAATAAGAGCATGATTCTCTGTGACTCTTTACTCTAACAGCAGAGGAGAGCTACAGCTGGCCCGCATACTTCCATACAGCCTCCACATAAGGAACAGGAGTGTGCAGGTGTGAGCCAAAAACCTTTCAACTTACAGTGACTTACCATGGTTCAAACTCAACACACACTCATGCATATGATGAACCTACAGCATCAATCACTCATCTCGCGGGATTTGTCATCAACACTGGAGATGTTCAGACATACATACAAAGACTCCCACAGTCTGTTTTTTGGAAAATGTAGTGAAACCGCTTCCCCGCATGTGAGTTTGGATGGGCTTTTATAGTCAGAACTGTTTAGGGGCGACCGGGCACACGGCCCAGAGACAAGAGCATGGCCTCGTGGGTAAGATAGGGATTCTGGCTCTCTGCCTCTTCAGCACAGCTCTAATCTTCCCTCACTAAGAGTTACAACAAAGGCTCTGAGGCTTGAGATTAACAAACATATCTTTCTCTGCTACAGATGGCCAACTGCACACAGGACGCACAAGAAACAGATATCAGCTCTGAGATTGCTTTAGAGCACTGTCTGACACGTTAAACTGTTACAGGAATTACATGGCTCAGAGAAACATCTAAAAAGCACCTGTTCAGTTCAAGCCAAAATGAAAAACCTGAATCGCACCTGTTGCATTCTTTCATTGCAGTTTTTCATTTTTGTCTGATTTTTAAATCTTTTCTTCACATGCTGGAAAACAAAATTTATCTATTCAGATTTATTATAAGAAAAAATCTTCCTAAATATTAAATAATTTCTTTGAACTAAATAAAATCAGTTAATTTAGATGATACCAAATAAAGCTTATGGTTAACTGCTAAATATCTGTACAAACTTTTTTTTTTTTGCGCAATTTTGTTCCTCCATCACATGCATGTACAACAAAATGACAATAACCATCGATCTAACTAATAGCTCTTAAAAAGGAAATCACTTTTAAATCTCTGAGGTTCTGTCAAATTTTGCTCTTAAAATATAAACAGACATGTGCAAATTAGTAGTGTGTTTGCATACACAGCAAAACTAGGGAAAGGAACCGCGACATTAAACCAATAACCACTACTGTTTAAAGGGGTCATATGATGTTTTTTAAAGATCATTATTTTGTGTATATGTTGACATGAATAGTTGGAAATGACTACTGTTTTTTTTAATTTTTTTTTTTTTTTATTCAAAAAACACATTATTTTTCAAATACTGAACATGATTGTAGGTCCTCTATGCCCCGCCTCACTCAAACGCTTCGTTTCTACAAAGTCCCTCCTTCCGACAAGCGCAGTCTGCTCTGATTGGCCAGTTGACCCAGTGCATTGTGATTGGCCGAACACCACAAACACACGTCAGAAATGTAACGCCCCTTACCAAAATCGCGAGCGTCATCTTTCAAAATAAATGCAAAGACAGAGCCTGAAAGGGAAACAGAGTCTCGTGACAGACACAATGATGAAGCTGGTCTCTCTCTCTCTCTCACACACACACACACACACACACACACACACACAGCTCTCTCTCTCTCTCGCACGCATGCACACACACACAAAGCTCTCTCTCGCTATCTCGCGCACACCACACAACACAACACACACACACGATGCGCTAAACTCCGCATTTGAACAGTCAATAGCAAATACTTAAACTATAACAAAACAGTAGCTGATTCAGAAAAGCACCAGATTGTCATAGCAAAGTCAGAATTACCTCCTCTCCTAGGTCAATGAAACGGTCATCCATAAAATGCATCACTGTACATCACAATCTTAAAGATTCCTAAATGCATCTACTTCTGGAAGGCCAAATAAAGTGCTTTTGCTTTCGTCTAGAAACACACAGCGTCTCCCTGACATGGCTGCTTCAGCACCTACGGTGGTTTCTGAAACCACGCCTTCTTTCTTTGCGTGAACATTTGGGCGGCATTATGCAAATATTTCCACATAGTGAGGTAGATATGCGGGTGCGTGTTAGAACGAGCCGTTTTAGGGGGGCGTGGCAGAGTCTTAACTTTGATAAAGTATATCTCTTTGGTTCTGAGACTTTAGTCTTTGCAACTTCAGGGATCTTATCTATGCACAATCAGCTTGTAACACTCCAAAGAGAAAGGAAAACTTGAAATCGCATCATATGACCACTTTAAGGCATTTACATGATCTTATACAGCAAATTATTAAGCATACAAAGTGTAAAAGGTGTTAGCAAAATTTCAGTAAACAATTCAGTGACTACAAAAAGTTATATTGTCCATAGGGAAAACCTGAATTCAAACTAAATCTGCATCTTTAGCCCTTATGAGAAATTCCCAATCATGCAGATTCCTACTGAAATGACTGGAAATGCCCACAAAAATTCACCAAGCAACAGTAAAATATGACCTTAAGACCGCATATGTAAATGCTCTCATTATTATATTAACAGTCCAGTCCTTATACAGTACTTCATATTGTGTCAACACATCAATCCAAATAAGTACAGCAATCCGAACTTTTCCAGCATGCTTTGACAATTCAGCGTCCCATATGCACCGAAACACCAAACAGCATCAGACTGTACCTGTAGGAACTACGTCACACTTCACCTTGTGCTGAAGTCATGAAGTCAATGTTCTGAATCCAAATCCACAAAGACACGCAACAGACTAGACCGGCTGAAAGCTGGGACAATCACCCTGCATGTGTGCAGCTTCCTCTTCTGACTCAAGGAGGCTACATGAGAAGAAGCATGTGTGTGTGTGTGATATCTACCTCCACTGTGAGGGTCTTTCCAGGACAGTGAGTCGTAAGCCCTACCCTATCCCAGCATGCACAGTAAGGGCCATCTGCTGTGTTTGGGGGTCAGCAGTGAGCTCATAGCGGCCCTGTAAACCTGACCACAAGCCCCTGACCCCACACACTCACATGACCAGAAGGACAAGAATAGAAACCCTTTGTGCTAAAAGGCACGTGTTTGGAGAAGAGAAAAGGAGTCTGTGAGATGATGAGACACAGAAAAATATAAAAAAGTTGTTGTGATCTGTGTGACTAACAGCGCATTCAAGTCATGCTGGGAAGACTGTATTTATGAGTTGAAAGCACATGAGCGGCACCACAAAGTCTTGAGTGGGAAACACTGCACTTTGTTTAAGCCTATATAGTTTCAAAATTGGATTCAAACGATTGTATTGCACAATTGCGATAGATCATATGACGATTAAATTTACTCCACCTTCATAAACTGAATAAAAACATAAAAAAAACAAATGCTAAATCACCATCTTGCTCTGACCAAAATAACGTGACGCCCTGATATCGTAATTACGACTTGAATGCACCACAAGTGCCCTTCTCCATGCGTTTAGACACCATGCACAGCTCAGATAGTGATGGGAGAAGCATTTTACGTTTTTCGAATCTCGCATCTCGAATCTTTTCAAAAAGCATCGCAAAATGATTAATTGTTTTGAAACGCTCAAAATGCTCACCTGCTGGTTCAAATGACATAAATGCAATGAAAACAGCCTTAAGTATGCACAAACACATGTTTTATAAACCAACAGCTAATGTTTTATTAAAAGTTTAATCTATTGCATGCAATTAACAAATCTTATACTATTAAATATTAAATGTATAATGTGTGTTATTGTATTAAATTGTAGGGCTTGTTTTGTTCGTTTTATGGAAAGCTTGGTTTATCGGGTCAATAAGAGACTACTAACTACATGTTTTTGTTTTTATTATAAAAATGCATCATTAAAAATGCATGCAATTGTATAATTCATGCATTTAGAGATCGCCCCCCTAGTGGAAAACCATTACAATTTCGAAACAGTTATGACGTAACAAAGAATTGTTTACTGAAACAAATGATTCGCAAAGGTTTCGAAGCTTCACGAAGCAGTGTTTTGAAAGCGCTCATTACTAAGTGCAGCATGTTATCATCGATCATTCTGAAGTCACTATGAAATACTGGCATTTTATAAAATAAACCAGATGCAGTTTCATCATTCATGTTATAAAATGTTGAAATCACTTTATTAGAACTGAGAGGCATAAGATTTGTTAAAATAAATTGAGGATGGATTATGTCTGATTGGTGCGTTTAATTGAGTGGGTTTGGGCTACTTGCAGTCCATGCACATGTTTACAGGTAAATTTAATAATCACAGAAAATATGTGGAGGGTTCTGAAAAGTTCTGGCCAACAGAAATCTTAGAGTTGCATGATGAAAACAGAGCCATATTGTTTGAGAAATACACAAGTACCCACTGACTAGATAAAGACTGTATTGAGCTGGTAAAAACACTCAGTATAAACTTTCACATGCGCTTTTGTATCTGTGTGTGCTTCAAAGAAAAATATGCGTGTCCTTTTGGAGACACTGCCACAAAACAGCCTGGAAATATCCCAGACTTTATTTTCTTTGCTTGCCTTTTGTGAGAAGGGGTCAGAGTGTCATTAATGAACATTTAACTTGTTAGAGAAACCATGTTAAATGCTTGTCTGCATATGAGATTCAGTGGTTGTATGTGGTCAGTCCTCTGAACATGTCCAGACATGCAGACAATGAAACAAGCTGTATAATAATAATAATAAAATAAGAAATCTGTGATATAAAATGTGTTATGTAATAAAAAATATTTTAATTTATTTTATTAAAAAAAAATATTTTGCACATATACAATTGACATCTACATGTCCTTTTTGACATTTCTCTTGAAAACAGTAAGTCAGACAAGACATTAGAGGTTTAATTATGAATTAGTGAAATGTAGTGCCATTTAATTTCAATAAGAAATGGGTCAAAATGGTTGTGTCAATTTTTTATTAGTTAAATTTAATAATAATATTTTGGCACATAACACATTTTACACAGTAATTTCGATAAATAAACTAAATAATTTACATTTTAATTTGTCTGAACTTCTTGTTTCAGTAGCACATTTTATATTTTATTTTATTATTTAAATAAAACAAACATTTATCTTGGTACATCATGCAATTTCATGGCTTCTCTAAATATTATAAATGGGCACCTCCAACCAATCAATTTCTAAAAAATCTAAAGCTGAAAAGCAAATATTTAAAAACCACCTGCTGTGATTATTTGTGTATGTGTGAATGTGTCCTTACGTGACAGTTTTTCTTTCATTTCTGTGGTCTGCACACAAACAGCAGGCTCTCAGGGCCTGACATGAGGACACGGCCCAAGTTAATTATATCCAGTATCATAAAGCCTTCGAGTAAACGACTGCTGGGAAACCCGCACTACATTTGAATGTGTATTTTAAATCTTCACAGTAAGTGACAAATCTATTTCTATCCTTATCTCTCTCTCCTAAAGAGCAAAGAAAGCCATCATGTTAACTTACTCCCGCATGGGAGGAGTGGGGAACACACACATGCTTTCTAACAGCGTGTAGTGCTAGCAAACACACACACACACACACACACACACCAGTAAACATGCAAATCACCCTCCAGCTTCACAGCTGTGCCTCTTCCCAGGGCAACTTGTCATCTGTTGAAAACTTTATCAGTGCGCTGAGGGAAGAATGGGCTGGATCTCTGGATGATTACGGTCAGCTCTGTTTGAGGATGTAAGGGCTTTTTTTAATCCTCCAGCACACTCCTCCATGGAGAATGACGCTCAGACGGGCTCCCGTGACTGTTTGGGATCAGATGAGTTTAGCATCTGATTTGTTTACACTGTGGATGCGGTTGGAAGCTGCACGCTACGGCAGCAGCATATGCATATGAGTGTGTAAACACTCACGTAATCACAGTGTCTATCAAATAGACATCTCTTCTTTTTATTCTACATCTGTCTTAATTTTACTATGAACACTTATGTTCACATTGGAAGCATGAAAGGTTCCTGTTAATTTGACAGCACACCCTGCTGTAAAGACTGGCTTAAACCAACATGAATTTGCATGCTGGATTACACTTGTTTCAGTTTTGAATCCAAACATGGATGTGAATGAGATTTAAGAGCTTTAGCAGAGGGGAAGATTAACAAAGAATAATGATTTACACTTTGGTCTGAGTCAGATATGGTGCTCGATTTTTGTGCTGATCCGTTAATTTAAAATGCACTTTAAAATATATTAAAAATATAATCCAGAGCATGTTATTAGTTTCTGAATTAAAATTTGTTTTGGCATGAAGCCAAAAAAGTCAGGCGGATACTACTATCCTGATATCATAAATCATTATAAAAATATCATATACATACAGTGGTGTGAAAAAGTCCTGTTTTTTATTTTTATTTTTTGCATGTTTGTCACACTTTAATGTTTCAGATCATCAAACTAATTTTAATATTACAAAAAAATAATGCAAGTAAATACAAAATACAGTATTTAAATGATTATTTATTTTATTAAGAGAAAAAAGCTGTCCAAACCTACATGGCCCTACATGAAAAATAATTGCCCCCTCCTGTTAAATCATGAAAGACCTGCAATTAACCACATTATTTTAGAAAAAAACTGAGTTAAATTTCACTAGCCACACCCAGACCTGATTACTGCCAGACCTGTTGAATCAAGAAATCACTTAAATAAAACCTGTCTGACAAAGTGAAGCATGCTTAAAGAGCAACACATTATGCCGTGATCTAAAAAAATTCAAGAACAGATGAGAATCAAAACAGTTGACATGTATCAGTCTGGAAAGAGTTATAAAGCCATTTCTAAGGATTTGGGACTCCAGCAAACCACGGTCATAGCCATTATCCACAAATTGAGAAAACATGGAACAATGGTGAACCTTCCCAGGAATGGCCGGCCTACCAAAATTACTCCAAGGAGCGCAACGACGACTCATCCAGGAGGTCATAAAAGAACCAAGAACAACATCTAAAGAACTGCAGGCCTCACTTGCCTCAATTAAGGTCAGTGTTCATGATTCAACAATAAGAAAGAGACTGGGCAAAAACGGCATCCATGGGAGAGTTCCAAGGCAAAAGCCACTGCTGACCAAAAAGAACACAAAGGCTCATCTCTCATTTGCCAAAAAATATCTTGATTATCCCCAAGAATTTTGGGCAAATATTCTGTGGACTGATGAGACAAAAGTTGAACTTTTTGGAAGGTGTGTGTCCCGTTACATCTGGCGTAAAACCAACACAGCATTTCATAAAAAGAACATCATACCAACAGTCAAACATGGTGGTGGTAGTGTGATGATCTGGGGCTGCTTTGCAGCTTCAGGACCTGGACAACTTGCCATAATTGACGGAACCATGAATTCTGCACTCTATCAGAAAATCCTGAAGGAGAATGTCCGGCCGTCAGTTTGTGACCTCAAGCTCAAGCGCACTTGGGTTATGTAGCAGGACAATGATCCCAAACACACCAGCAAGTCCACCTCTGAATGGCTAAAAAAAAACTAAATTAAGGTTTTGGAGTGGCCAAATCAAAGTCCAGACTTAAATCCGATTAAGATGCTTAAACAGTCCATTCATGCTCGAAAACCCTCCAATGTGGCTGAATTAAAACAATTCTGCAAAGAAGAGAAGAATTCCTCCACAGCGATGTGAAAGACACATTGCCAGTTATCACAAACACTTGACCGCAGTTGTTGCTGCAAAGGGTGGCACAAACAGTTATTAGATTTAGGGGGCAACTACTTTTTCACATAGTGCCAGGTAGGTTTGGACAGCTTTTTCCCCTTAATAAAATAAATAATAATTAAAAAACTGCATTTTGTATTTACTTGCATTATCTTTGTGTAATATTAAAATTTGTTTGATGATCTGAATCTTTTAAGTGTGACAAATATGCAAAAAATTTAAAAAACAGGAAGGGGGCCAACACTTTTTCACACCACTGTATATATAAACCTAAAACAGGAAATTATATAAATATAAGATAATTTGACCTTTTTAATGACAAGGCAAAGTTAGTTAAAAATGCCAAAAATGATATTTATCGTTCAACTTGACAGTTACACCAGATTACATTTTTAGAGTCATTAAATATAATATTTCTTGAAAATGCTATAAAAGTAGAGGTCAACCGATTGATCAGCCGGCCGATTAATCGGGCCGATTTGTGGCATTTTTTAATTAATCGGCATCGACCGATTGTGCTGCAAATTAGGCCGATTTATAGGCAGGCGCATCTGCAGGCAGCTAAGCGTTGTCGTGGGACGCTGTACCGGAGAATCTCTCTCCCTCAGAGGCTGCGTGAGACGGAGCAGCTCACACTCTGCAGCCGCACCTTGTTCACACGCAGCTTCAGCTAATGATGGCAGGGCAAAACAGACCGTTTCAAAAGCATAATTACGTTTTACCCTACTAGAATTGATGCCGGAAAGTTATCATATTCCTAAGTACAAGTCTACTATAGGCTATTTTTCCTTCAAAAGAGCAGTTTACTCCTCTTCAGCGGACACGATGAGCTACAGGAGATGCGTCGAGCCGTGTGACAGGTTCATCGCAGGAGGAGACAATCACAACAGGAGCATGCAATGCTTGGGCTATAGCGGTGCTAAGCAGCCTTTCTGACTGTTAACACTGCGATAACCTGCGGCTAAAAGTATTGCGCTCGAGGCTCGCGGTCTTCTCTAAGAAAGTAGGCCTCGCGTCTAACCCCCACTATCCCGTTTCTGCGGTTGCCGAGGCGCCGCACGAGATGGTCGCTTGGGGTGAGCCGTGCTCATGGAGAGTGAGACGATGGAGTTTTCTCCCTTCCTCTCGCTCTCTCCAGGCCCGGCGCAAAATCTGGCCCAGTCGAAACTGGACAACCGATTTTTGTCTAGCCGCACTCCGTCTCAGCACTGTAGGCCTCTCCCTTTCTTCCAAGACCTCCACCAAGATGTTTCAAGGTCCTGGAAACAATCTTTTTTGGCGCGTATTACAAATCCTGCTGCCGTTGATTTTGACACAGTTTCCAAAATGGCGGAACACGGCTATGCGGCGATGCCGGCCGTAGAAGAGACTCTCGCGGCACATCTCGCGACGAACTGGCTCCGTCTTGGAAGTCACATCCCCTGTTGCCGCCGAAGCAGTGTAGGACTACTTCCACTTTGGTCAGGAAATCTTACATGGCCGCAGGACAGGCCGCAGCCACGCTTCATTCTATGGGTGCACTCCAGGCTTATAAAGCAGATGTGCTTAAGAAGCTGGATGAGGGGGAAGGCCTGACCCCGGAGGCTGTTAAAGAACTAATGCGAGTTATGGATGTAGCGCTTAGAGCTACCAAGCACACGGCTCGAGCAGTGGGCAGGTACATGGCAGGTTGGTGTCAGTTGAGCGCCACTTAGCCACTCTCAGGACATAAGAAAAGGACAAACCTTTCTTTTGGATGCCCCCATTTCTAATGACTGTCTGTTCGGGGATTCGGTCACGACTGTTGTGGAAAAGTTCTGGGCAGCGAAACAGCAGTCTGCAGCATTTCGTCAGCTCATCCTGTGCAGGGCTAGGGAAGTGGAGCACCAACCACCTGTTTCGTTCACGCTCGTCCTCTTTGCAGTGCCCTCGCGAGGTCCAGCGGCGTGAGCCATCGCCTATGGCAACCCCTCATAAAGGACTGGGGTCCTAGGTCTCGCCCACACCAACGTAAATGGATAGACCTGAGTTTGATGGCCAAGGCCTCTCGTTCTCATGCTCATAGTAGTAGTTCCTGATTTCTTTGCCCCCCTTCGGAGGCCAGGTCCTCCTTTGGAGAGTTTGGACAAACCGCACAAGCGTATTCGCCTCTCTCATTGTGGCCTCCCGGCTCAGATCTTAACTGTCCTGCCGCATTCTGCACCTCGGGCAGTAAAATCAGGTGACGGCTTCATGAAACGCGGTAGCCCAGCATGTGCTACCTATTTTTGCAGACGCCAGCGGATTTTTGCAATCAGGAGATGTCCTGGCACCTGTAGTTCAGCTGTTAAATCCAAACATCGAACGAATAGAGCCCCTGGCAGACTATTGGGCCACGTGGAGACGCCTGCCCGAGATCTTGCAATGGGTACTACGTACTATTCGTAGTCACCAAAAAATTTAAAATAAAAAGAAATGAAATGTGTGAACTTTGACTTATAGCAGTGTCCAGTGTTTACCATACATTGATTTATCTGTGGTGGCCTGTCACAATATCAAAACTGACTGGCACAAATAGATTTTCCAAAAGGCTTATACTTCGTTGAATAAACTGAGCACTGCACGTTTCAAAATTAAAATGCAGTGCGAGTGTTTTTATATGAATGTATCTTTGAAAAGAACTGACTGTCTTCAGAAAAGCTTTGATGTCATTTTCATTTCATCTATCCTGTAATGCCTGAAAGTAGCATTTGTGAGCTGCCGGGCTGATTTGATTATAGTCGTTACCGGAGAAACCGCTATATCTCCCACTCCAACAGCGCCTCCTGCTGGCAGAGAATGTATTTGCATTTGCAAGTCTGTGGAAAACACTGGTGTCTGTCAGCAAACAAACAAAAAGCATGCTTCAGAACTTTTTGAAGTTTTGAGAAGGGGCTTAAGTTTTGAGCCACGTAGGCCTATTATCACTATGAATTAGACTACTACTACTACTTTTACTATCTTGTACCCTGCAATAATAATTTACTCAAACTCTCTTTTATGAGATGAAGGGGGGGAAAAAATCGGCCAAAAAAAATCGGTATCACATATCGGCTGCCCTGATTTCTAAATATCGGCATCGGCCAGAGAAAAACCGGTCGACCTCTATATAAAAGTATTTCAAAACCATATGAACCACACATGATGAATATAAAGAGCACATTTTCAAGAACCTGGCACATGTGTTTAGATTTCTTAAAGATTTTTCTTTTTCTTATCACGCATCATAAGGCTTCAGAAGACTTGAAATACTGTACACAAATTGCAAGGACTACTTTCACAGTGTTTTTATGGTGATTTTGTCAGTTCTTCAACCTGGTCGCTGATAGCTATGTTTAAAATCAGCTGGAACTCTGTTATCTCAACCTCTTAAACGTACTACATTTCTCTCCAGGTTCCTTTGTGTGCACTTGGAACACTACATCCTTTTGTAAAAATGAAACCGTGGTAAACAACAGACAATACATGACAAGTACCTCTAAAAACACTAGAGGCAGGCGGGAGGAAAACCATTTAAATTAGTATGCTCAGTCTAACAAACACTGCTCTGAAAGGTGATTTATTTGTACGGGATGTGCCTTCAGATGGCCAAATCATTACCTGTGGGACGTAACTGTGTAAATCTCAAATCAGGTCTGTTTTGCTATATGAGAGTGGAGTTGAGTCAAAGCCAGATAGACAGTCTCACATCTAAGCTGACTCACGTAACACTTCAGTGTGCGTATGAATATGCATTTATAAAAATGTCAGTGCTTTTCTAATACACAACCATTCAACACTACTCTGTCTCTGTCACTTTTATGCAGTTCAGTTCCAGTGTGTTTTATTGGCATGATAGGAACTGGTTAAACAACTTTACAGTTTATAAAACCCTGCAAATACAGTGCAAGTGAAGGGAAATACTAACACATATAATAATGAAATAATAAACAAGCTGCATAATGATAATAAAACTGGAAAGAACAATAATGGGCATAACTGTAATTTGCAGACTATAAAGTCGATCAAGACTAGTCTTACACAACCAGACTTTTATTAGCATGAAGTCTGTCCCACTTTAGTTTATTCTGGCCAGGAACCACACACTCTGACCGGAAGGGCTTGTCTGATTGACATATGGTGATGGTGAATCTGAAATGTGCTCGAGGATATCTAGTTTATGAGCTCAAAACCAACAGCTGTATAAGTTCCCCTCTATAGTAGGTAAAGCTGTAGGTGTGGGATGTTGTGTTATAAGGTAATTGAAACAGGCCCACCTGTTCTTCTCACTTTTAGAACTTAACATTATGTAAAAACACAAACACAGCACTTACACACACACACACACACACACACACACACACACACACACCAACACACACAGCATTTTACACTAGGCCATCTGCCTCTGTTTTGAATGATGTTTCCTGTCCTACTCACTGTTTTGAATGGTGCTCGCTGACCTTCCTTTTTGACATCACAGCAGAAACAAATCTTCTCCAAACCACACACACACACCCACCCATAGACTTCTATTGTTTTTTATTACAAAGATAAATACTGTAACCTAACCCACACACTAAAATCGGCTGCATCTGTAGCATTTTTATTTTTTCAAAAAAAAAAAAAATTTATATAAATTTTAAACAAATGAGGATTCCCCCAATTTTTTTTCTTTTAATTGAACTGTTTATTGGACTTTAGCTCATACTCTGAAAAAAAATGAGCAACATATGCATTTGGTGCCGTTTCTGGTATTTATATGGCCAAAAATTAAGATAGATTCTGATAGCTTGTAATGTGAATCATTGAGATCTTTATAATAATATAGCAGACTACTTATGTACTGTACATTAAATATAAATATCAGTTGATCTCCCAATAATGTCTTAGTAAGATGATACTTTGTCATTTAGTTTTATAATCAAAGCAACACATAATGTGGGAGCAAAACATATAATGCAATATAACATGATGATAGCGAGAAGAACAAATAAATGTTCCTAATATATGATAAATCATGTTTAAATGTGAGTTTCAAACATTATGTATGAATCAATCCAGTAAGTAATCAACTTGAAATATTTCTAACAATATAAAAGTTATTATGTTTACTTTATAAAAAAAGATTTCACAGCAAAAAGACACGAGTATCACACCCTGATAACTATATAATGCCACTAAAAGGTCTTTTATTTGCTAAAAAATAAAGTATACGACCAATCACGTGACAGATGGCAAGTAGTAGATTGTGTGCAACAGGTTCTTCAGCAAAGTTGATCATGCTGATAATTTAGAGGCCAGAAATTTGCTACAGTAGGCTTCATAGGGTTAAAAGGTTGGATTAACGTTAAATGGTGGATTCCTGGACGTCGCCTGTGATTTTTCCCATAAAGAGAATACGAGATATGGCATGCAGTCAGAAGTGAAGACACAGTGCATTTTGGGTATGTTTTGGAAAGATGATATTGTGAGTGTTTACATTTCTGTCAGGCATGTTGTGTCTTCAAAGAAAGTGGAATCAACCCACCCCTGCTTTACCAGTGAACTGTGTATTAACACGCTTTGTGTTGTGCAAATCAAGCATAAACTCCTCTATCTCTACGTTATGTAAACAGCATTCATACACCCATAGCCATAAGAGAGATATATAATTGATGCCAGAGGAATCGTCATAAGGAATATCTCTGGGATGTGATTGGCAAGATCAAACAACCTTTCGTTTAGTGTGTGAGTTATGGAACGGCAGATCGCTTCAGATTATGAAGGCTATGTGTGTTTGTGAGCTGAGCGCTGTGTGTGGTCTAGAGGAGAGGAATGCTTACTGCTGTGACTGAAGGGCAATCCCTATCCACTCACTCACCTCCAAGGACACCTCAGAACATTCCAGAGCAGAGCACTTTGACCTGTGTGTCACTGCCAGAACTCTGTCTGTGTGTGTGTGTGTGTGTGTGTGTGTGTGTGTGTTGTTCAAACAGATAGTAGTAGTCTTTTAAGCCAAGACCTGAGGCACACGGACACACCTCTGATCCAGCCTTGCTCAGTTCAAATTTCAAGATTTCAAAATAAATTTTACTGGCATGATGAAACCGGTTTTAAGTAGATTTAATGGTGCTTGTTAAGGCAAGCTTCACTATTAATATTGCTCAAGCTTAGAGTTGACGTTCAAAATCTGTAAGACTTCTGTAGAACACACAGGAAGACATTTTGAAGACTTTTTTTGTCCATACAATGAAAGTCAATGGGGTCCAAAACAAAATTGGACACCATTCGGTATGTTTACATTAATTTTCATCAGTCCGATTTCAGATTCTAAAACACTGCATTCTAATATTCATTCACATGTGCATTACATGCATTCAGCACCCAACTGACACACTCAGAACCAGAGAATAGATCATTGCTGTTTTTTACCTTGATGATAGATCTAAAAAGAGAGCTGAATACATGTTAGAAGCACTTTTTAGCAAATACTAAATATTCAGTCTCCTCCACTAACCAACTCAAAAGACGTGAGGCGTGAATTCACACATTTGTAAGATGTAAAATATATGTAAACAAACATATCACAGCAAGTATGTTTGAATCAAATTGAGAGAAAATTATTGGATTCAAGCGTTTGCTTATTTTTTTTCCTATTAATCAGTTTGTGTAAGGTCTATACCACTTCTTTCAATCCGACTGGAATTTAATTCAGATCAAGCTCAATCAGAACTACATATATGACAGCTTTTCAGTCTGAGCAATGAATCTTTTTATTTTACAAATTGTTTATTATAAACAGTTTATTTTGGTATATATAAGCAGTTATAGACTTAAAAACAAAGTGGAATTATTCAAAATTTCTTCTTTTATGTTCTGCAGAAGAAAGTAAGTCTTGACGGTTAATAAATGATGACAATTTTATTAAAGATCTGAAGAAACCCAAGTATTACATTTTGCATGTATTTATCTCTATTTTACCAGTCATTCTTTGACAAAACCCATCTGACACTGCTCCACAACCTGACAAGCCGTTTGCTATGAACCAGCCGGATTGGTCCTGACCAAACTCTGGGCTTTTGTGATTGGTCGATCTTCCATCACTCCCTAACTGGCTTAGTTTATTCACACCACTGTGAAAGTCAATAAATGTCTCCACAGGCAGCCATTCAATCACCTCCAGCCATTTGGACTGCTGCTGCTTCCGTGTAAGTGTGTGTGTGTGTGGTGGTGTGTGTGTGTGTTTCTGTAAAGGGTGGAGCCGTTTACAAGAACCAACCTGCCACTTGTAAAACAAATGGGTGGTAAGAGATGAAAAGTCAGTTTGGAGTGTTGCTCGATGCCATGCTGTTGCAGTTCACCTGCTAACACAGAGAATACACTCACGGGCCAGAGCTCAAACAAAACTGCCTTTTATACAGCAAAACCTCAGGCTCAGATCATAAATGCCAAATCTAAAATAAATCTCATAAAAATGAAACTCACACACTTTTCTTTTAAAACCTAATACAGAGACCCTTCAGAAAACCCCAAAGTGTGAGTGTGTGGGTATTCATTCTTTGTTAACTAACAAACTAATCTGGGCATATCTGACATGCTTCACTGTTATACATTTACAAAGAAAGAACGCAGCTCTTAATGTTTCTAATGTTTGTACAAACACACTCTCCAGGCAGCAGCTGAACAGGCCAAAAACTAAACAACACAGATTTGATCAAACATTTAAAAATGTAACAATTGCATCAAAGTGTAAATAATTTAATATGTGATCATTTATATGTATATTATTATATTCATGTGTATTATATTGCTATAAATATAAAGAAATTGATATTGGCTCTTAAATAATTGACATATTGGTTTTACTTAAACATTGGTTGGTTGTGCGATTAGATTTTACTTTCACACAATTAATAATTAATTAAAATTAAGAATTACTTTGTAGTATCAAAATAAAACGTATGGATAATTTAATATTTAATCAATATGTTTTTCATGATTACGTACAAAGTTCCATTTAGTGTATAGATGTATAAAAATATTCAATAATAAAAAAAAATTCTAGGTTGTTATTAAACTGTCATCAAATAAATAGTGTAAACCATTTCATGCAATTAACGTTTTTGCAACGTTTTACTTAATTTAACACACACACACTTATTATTAAACTATTATTAAATAAAAGGTGTAATCATTTAATACCAACCATGCTTTTTTAACCTGCTTTACTTTCCTAATTTGCATTCTGTGGTATTATATTACCCATTTACCTGCACAATGTGTTTTGCAAACACGATTTCAAAGCTGAAATACTACACCGCTATAACACACCAGCTGTTGATTATTATATTCATCATTAAGTCATTTGCACATTTATCACCATGTTCTTATACACTGTTTATATAACAAACATAGCTGTTACATTCACAAGTTTAAATGCCACATGTTCATAATGTATATAATCTTTTGAGTGATCCAGATTAAACAGATTGAGTAAATAGATTAGACTGCATATGGAAGGGCTTGAGAATGAGGCTCAACTGGAGCTCTGATTTACAGTCTTTGGACTACTAAATAAATTCAGGTAAACAGAGACTTATATTTGATTGACGTGCATAAACCTCTATAACTACATTTAGTAAACATTAATAATATGCAACTAGGTATGAGACTGCAATGGCAATTGCATTAGTTAATATTATTAAAGAGTTCATCCAAAAATTGAACCCTTTCTCACCCTAACGTCGTTCCAAACCTTTATAACTCTCTTTCTGTGGAACACAGAAGATATTTTGAAGAATAATAGAACACTTTTGGTTCCCATTGACTTCCATTTTATGGACAAAAAATACAACAGAAGTCAATCGGGATTAAAACTTTGGTTATCAACATTCCTCAAATGATCCTCAAATGATCTCACGACTTGAGGGTGAGTAGGCTAAATGATAACAGAATTAGCTTTTATTTTTGGGTAAACTACCCTTTTAAAGTATAACTGATGAATTTGCGTTAGAAATACGAGTGATAATTAATGCCATTAGTGGTTCATTAAGCCCACTGACATATGAAACTTCTAGAAGCCTACAATGAATGCTACAAACTGACAAACTCTCTGGCCAATCCAATCAGGAGGCTCGGGAAACTAGCGAATGTTAACGCTTCAAAGGGTTACACGAAATGACAGACAACTTAAATTATAATAAAAATTGGGAGGTTTTTCCCAGCTGTCCATCTCCAAATGTACAGCAAGTGTGTCCACACCACGCCAAGACCTCTTCACATCTTCCCGTCTCTTCCACGCATGCTCAAATGATACTCAATACACAAGAGACCTCCAGTCGGGTCTAAATATATCAGTGTTTGACTGTATCTGGTGAACAGTACGCTGCCAAAGCCTGTGTTTCCTGGAGATGATGGACAACAGCATTTGTGATGCTCTGGAGCTCCATATCAGACATGAAAAGGCCATCATCTGTTTTCCATACTACATCTCTCATTGCATCACTCCACTGTGGTTTACATAGGACTGAACGCACCATATGGACTGTATTTACATGCATTTACGTGTTGAAGGATATGCAAATTAAGCCAGAATTACATCATACCTTTGCAGAGCGTAAAGATTATTCAGACTAATCTTAAAAAAAACACACAACAGATTTATCTTTTATCTCACAGAATGAGCTTCATGATGATTGATGCTCCAGCATTCTCATGCACATGTGCATTAAACAGATCACTCTAGAAACACAGAGGTCATCATGAAGGTTAATTAACACGTTTGATGAAGAGGGCCAGGTGTGAACTCTCTTACTTTTACATTTGCTGACTTCTAGCACATCTGCCTCCAGCTGGGGACCTCAGAGGGTAAACGTACTTCAGGAAAGTTCCACCCTCTCTCTGCTTATTCAGTAGGTGAAATACAATCTTGTGTGTCCTTATGAGCCCGGCTTGATCAAAAAGAGAAAAAGCCCACCTGCTGTTGCCATTCATTGTATATGCATCCTAGTCATTCAGTGTATCAGTCTGTTATGTCTGTGTGTGTGGACTGGGAAAGGTCATGATATTCATAATAAATAATTTTTTAAAAATGCATGATTACATGAGCTGAAGGCACCATGATGTGGTGACACTAGACTTCGTTGCATATCTTTATACAGTATATGCCTGATTATAAAGTTCATTTTCATTGTTTTAAGCTGTTAAGATATAAAAATGAAATTTAAAAAATTTACACAAATTTTGCTATAGAGATTTTTGTTTTCCATTGGTTATGTAATATTTACTTGTGCTGCTAATTTCCCCTATTTTACATTCAGATTACCTATTCACATGACCTATACGGTATTCTAACGTTAAAACCCTTAATAATAATAATAATTTAAATTACACTTATAAAATGTGCTCTTCAATAAATCTCAGAATATTGCACTTTATAGTGTTGTGATGACTAAATTCACTTGTGGCATTTAAAATGATTGATTTTAGTTTTTAATTTTTCTATTAGACAAAAGAATATAAAAGTTTATTATAGCCCATAACAGGGGGAAAAAAAAACAAATAAAAAAAATTTTACTTATGTGATAGTCATGCCAGGATGTTACTATCAGTAATACATCGTGTTCCAACCAAAGTTTTTAGACAAAATATGAATAGGCTTCACTTTTCCAGTCATGCAGAACGACTGCATACGTTTTTTTTTTTTATCACTTTATAGAGATTGCTGGGGAGGATGTTAAATTGTTTGTCAGATACAAATCCTTGAAAACAGAAGAATATACAAAAAATATACACTGTGCGTACGATAAATACGTATGACATTCCTCAGCCTACTCTCTGACTGAAAAAAAATGAAAATGTACTGGTAATTTTCTGCCAGGACATTATCCATTCATTTTAAAGACATGTCTATTAACCATAAACACAATGCAACAAAGTGCAAAACTCCAAATACAGAAAAGACACCAGTAAAAATCGATATAGAAAATGCATTCATATTAATACAGTTGAGCCCTATTTTTACAGATTGCTTTTTTCCTCCAAAAAAAGAAAGACATAAAACCTACTAGACTCAATAATAATGTGACAGTTTAACAGCTTGTATAACATTTTCATGGATGTGTAAAAGACCTGTGAAAGTAAAACAGTTCTCCCCATCATAAGAGCAAAAACACATTGACAGGAGAGAGAGAAGGGCCTCAGAGAAGGAAAACCTGAACGGCGAACGACAAAGTGTCCAACCTGGGGACATACCGTCAACACGACCGCATGCTTAGAGAGATGGGAAGAAAGCAAGAAGAAAAAAAAACAGAAGAAAGAAACGGAAAAACAGTCCACTGAATATCTGCAATCTCTCTTCAGGGGGCTGTATAAAATTGTGATTGTGACTAAATCTTCTAGAGCAATTCTGACACAAAATGTGTTTCCTCTAGATGAGCCTAAACTGCTGATGGTGTGGCCTCATAGTGGATGAGATGCAATACAAGAGTTTGAAGATGAAAGGAGAAGTAGCAAGTTACGGGACAGGATGTGGGAACAGAGAGCGTGCTTTTGCTGCCGAACCAAACAGATGAGAGAGGGGAGAGAAGAAAGAAATCTACGAGATATAGAGTAGGACTGAAGTTCAGTGTAGAGGCAGTAGATTGCTGCCAGGACACCATCGTCGTCAGTCATTCCAACTGGCACATGCACGAAGTACAAGCCTAGTGGTGCCTTTCGGACTGAGTTGTGTTAAGTTTATAGCCATTTTCTCACACTCATGCACCGTAAGCCAATGACGCCATCACAAGAGACAAGCTACGAAAAAAAACCCTAGGAAGCCAGGTCACAGTGTTCATTCCCGTCGATGATTAATCAAGAGGAGAAGACTTGAGTGGGTTTCATAGTCCAGAAAGCAGCAGAAATTTACGAGGATTAACCACAGCCTGCTCCAACTCCCATTCGAGAGCATACGCTAAGCAAATTCATCATAAACTATTCATTAGCAAAATCAATACGAGTGTTAGAAACCGGGTATTGATTTGAGTAAAGGGAAATTCATCAGAAATTCAACTTTCTGTCAGCATTTACCATGCATTTGTTCTGCTAAACATGACGTTCTTTTTTTCTTGGAGCATAGAAGAGGAAGCTGAGCGGAGCTGTGATTGTTTTCCATATAATGAAGTTCCTACATGACTCTCTTCAAACGTAAAAGTAAATGGGACTGGTAGAGGCAACGTGTTGCGATTAAATAAAAAGAAATATTTACTCGGACGTTAAGAATGAACATGGCACCGTGTTATTTCATGCATACAGCTTTGATTCCGTAGTGTTAAGTGTTGTTTCAGAGAAAAGAAACATAGATATATTGAGCTGTCTCATGTGTAAATGAACCAGTGCCGTCTTTCACTCTGAGAATTGGCCGACCGACAGCGTGTGTTTTGCATATCTAATTTGGACACTAGACTTGCCCGACACTTGTTGGATTTGTTTAATGTTTGATAAATAGTAGGAAAATTCAGTAGATAATGAAATTTGTTATTTGCGTTTAAATACTCTGTTGTATAGAGTTTTATTATTGCAAAATGTTTGTAGTGCTAATATTTTTATGTAATAATCAGCACCAATAAAAAAAAAACGTTTTTATAGTCACATTTGCACACTGAGCGTAAAAACTGGGAATTGTGTGCCACGAAAAACTCTACTTTTTTTAAACCTTCCATCTGCATCTTACTCAAAAGCATTTGAGTTTGTTGTTTAAAAGAGTTAACCCTAAGTGCAAAACAACCAATTGTCAGGTTTGTTCCAACTTGTCAACTCTAAAGGGATGGTTTGTTGAAAACGTCAATTAGTCAGCATTTTTAATAAAATTAGTTTTTTTTAGTTTCATGCAGAATGCCACTTCCCAACAAACTAACTTTGTGCTAGTCTAGAATTAATCTATGAAGAAGTACTTTTTTCCCATGTGGGGGGTAAATTTACCAGATGAAAAAAAAATAAGGTCTCTGTGTGTGTGTGCATGTTTTTGTGGTTTATGAGGACACAAATTTGTGTAATGACATGGGTATGACAGGTATTATAAGGAGAAGGTGGCTTATGAGGACATTACCCCATGTCCCAATTTTTCAAAACGCTTAAATCATACAGAGTGAGTTTTTTTGAAAAAGTAAAAATGCACAAAGTTTCCTGAAAGGGGTAGGTTTAGGTGTAGGGTTGTGTAGGGCAATAGCACATACAGTTTGTACGGTATAAAAACCATTACACCTATGGAGAGCAAACCAGACGTGTGTGTGTGTGTATGTGTGTGTGTTGTGTGTGTGTGTGTATATATATACAGTGTAAAGTAAGTAGGTAGACAGTAAGCAAGCAAAGCTTGGCATCCACACACACACACACAGCGAAATTCAAAATGAATACAATTAGAAACCCCGGGTAAAGACTGGCGGGCCTGTCGTTCTGATGTTTTTTTCCGAGGTGTCAAAAAGTGACTTACAGTAGTCCTGTAGTCTAGTCCATCCAGGCTCGCTATGCAAAATTAAACGCCCTCATTTAATAGCAGTCTATATCTGATGTCTGAGTTTTAAAGAATACCGTGAATGACGTCTGGGATAAGAAAAGGTGGGCTTTGTTCCAGGCCTAGCAGCTCCAGACCATAACCTGCATTTATAGAACACTTTCTAAAACAGGTACATGTTCACACACACACACACACACACACACAGTCTAATTTACAAGGAAAAACATACAATGGCGATCACCCCAATTGCGCTAAGTGACTACGGACCTGCCATAGTACAGGTCAGTCCAGAAACAAACACAGCATTCAGATCCACTAAAGTCTCGCAGGTCATCTTCCTGAGAACCTACATGCTGCTTTAGCACGCTTTTCCTGGGGACGGGCTGAGAGGGGAATTACATATGAATGGTCTGGGAAAGCATTGGGCGGAACAAAAAAAAGGGGCAAAAGAAAGACAACAAAGGAAGAAAGTTATTCTGGGAAAAATAAGTAAAAACACGGAGAACATAAAAGAAATGAAAATTTGTGCATTGGGTGTGTGTGTGTGTGTGTGTATCAGTCGTTATGTTTTCATAAAAGATTAAGCATTTCTTACATCCATTTCTGCTGCATTTAAAAATTTATTCATTAAAATAATTAAACTATATTTCTTAAAATTAATACATTTAAATAGTACAGTCTACTTGAGTTTGTTTCTTCATCTGGACAGATTTGGAGAAATTTAGCATTATATCACTTGCTCACCAATGGATCTTCTATAGTGATCAGGGGGGTGCTGTGTTCAGAATGAGAGTCCAAACAGTGATTATTAAAAACAGAAACCAATCAATTTTTTAGCTTTTGCTCCGGCTAAAAATATAGAGTCTCTAGAATTTACAACATTGCTTTCTGCATGTGAAAAAAGTCATCTCGTCACGGATCAGGAGAGAAATAGAACAAATCAAGCACGTTACAAAGGGTCGCAAAACGTACTTTTGATGTAAGAGGACAAAAGGGGATGGACTTGTCACTGGCGGACCGCGCAATTGTAGTTATGGATACTGGACTGGTATTTTAGCTAGAAGTCAAGTCAAGTCAAGTCAAGTCTGCTTTATTGTCAATTCTTCCACATGTACAGCACATACACACAGAGAAATGAATAGAAGCGATGATTTAAAGTTAAAATGCATTAATGATGGATTTGTTTCTTACAAACGCACAGCATTCTAGTCTCACCCCTGTGAGTCTTTGTCTTGGAATAGACATTAATTTATGGACTGGAGTGGTGTGAATTATTTGTGGATTATTATGATGTTTTTATCAGCTGTTTGGACTCTCATTCTGACGGTGCCTGTTCATTGCAGAGGATCCATTGGTGAGCAAACATAAAGGTAGCGAAATTTTCCCAAATCTGTTCCCGTGAGGAATACTCAGAATCATCTACATCTTGGATGGCCAGAGGATGAGTACATTTCCAGCTAATTTTTATATTTTTGTGAACTATCCTTTAAAATAGCAAGCACTTACATCTATATTAGCTGGGAAAAAGCCCTCAAATGATGAGTAAATGTTCCCCCTCAATGTTTACAGGCCGGCATGAAGCATGTCTTTTCATCAGTTTTCCTCATTTTCTAAACTCAGACAGACAGGCACAAGCAAGCACATTTTGAGAGCGATGATGGTGACTTCTAGAACAGACCTTCTGCAATAGAATATGAAACGGTGAGTCAGATCCCATCAGCACGACCCCAGAGGAAGGGCCCACTTCATCTGTTGTGCTGTCGGCTAGAGTTTCACCAGAGAGCTTCACACCACACACTCTCCTCACGCACACAGTAACTGATAGGATGATCTAAAACCGACAGCCACCCACTCCTGTCTTCCTTTCCTAATTTAAACGGCAGCTGGATTAACAGTCTTGGTGAAATAACGGTAAACTCCCACAGAGTTACAGCAGGCCAGTATGGCTTGAAATTGGATAAACATATACCTCAATTTGACAGTAGCACTGATGCATTTTAACCCAAATACACTAACGACATGCAATTTCAGTCGTTTAGTTTTTATTTCCACTCAGTTTACGAGAGTTGAGTCATGCTCAAGCAATTAGCTAGTTGCTATTGCTAATGTGGCCTCGCCCATAATTAAAGAAATTAGCATTCCAACATTAGCGTGTGAGCTAGCCACACTCCCTGACCACGGACAATGGTAGTGTTTGTGAAAATGGCCTGGTTCCCATTCACTGTTAATGAGTGAGATGCCTGATTAGGGATCTCAGAGCAGCACAGATCCATATTCCTGCCCCGAAGGTTAAAGGGTAACGCATGGGGCAGTAGCATTTTACTTTAACGCCTTCTGTTGCTAAATTCAGTGGTAACTGATAGACAGCAAACTCCGGCCATCCAAGACGTAGGTGCCTTTTTTCTCGAGTAGAACAGGAAATATTTTTAGGTGAAAACGTGGTCCTTCGTGATTCATAAAATGCAAGTCAGCAGCTGCAAGTTATGAGAATAAAAAAGCACAAAATTCATACCTGTGGCCCCTGTTTTATGACCACGTCTCCGTCTTCTGTTCAGAATAAAGCTTGCACATGGGAACTGAGTCAAATTTGATGGTCCTTATGAAGCCCAAAACGACGTCGCTTTGTGCAAGAAACACAACATGAGGGAGATTTTCATGATTCTCCATGCAATTAGCTCTTTCTAGGCCTGTGGCCATGTACGATCCTTTAGGGTTTCTCCGTGTGATGGCTGGAAGAAGAGATTGTTGGATCAGGTATAGGGTTGGGTGTTTCAGATTTCATATTGATTCAGATTCACAAATGATCTTGATACGTATTGATTCCAATTTTGATTCAATTCAATTTTATATCAGTTAATTTGGTTACATATCAAGTACAATACATGTCGATTTTCCTTAAGGATAAGTCTCTCTCAATTAAAACTGTAAACTACTCAAAGAACCCTGTCAGTAGATACAATATAAAAAAAAGTAACAACAGTCCAAATTTAAAAATAAAAAATATAGTGCATTATAGCAAAAGATCCTCTCTAGAGTTGTTTTTTTCTAGCTGACTATTGAGCTATGGAAAGTAAAGCGCAACCATTACTGACATATTGCGTTTACATAGCCGGTTCATTGAAATGTCTTTCCACAGTTGAAACACTGAAATGTTGGAACATCAGAAAATGTTGCAAGCTGAATTCAAACTTGAATTGCCCAAATACGCTAACCAAGGAGTATGGGTCTCGGAAAAAAACACACAACAAGCGTTGAGGCAACAGGTCAATATTGCGCATGATAATGCTAAGTGTTTTTCCTCATCAAGGCTTACAATTCAGCCAGACTGGAGGTTATGCCAAAATATAACGTGATGTAGTAGACTTAGTTTTAGATCTCTCACTAAAGCTGTGAAGTAAGAAAAAAAAAACTCCGAAGACAGGAAATGCGATGGCGTTAAATACCTTAATAATTTTTAAATATGTTTAGTTAAAGCCGCCGCACTGAGGCTAATTTGTGGTACACTGTGGCCTATAACCTTTTTGTCATTTTTTAGTATCAATCCACAGCCTCTCAACTGCCCGACAGAGACAGCAGGAAGGGAAGAGGAACGGTATGGATGAGAGCAAAGGACAGACGTGCTATTCTCCATCCTCCACGCTGAGCCCAACCAGTTCGAACAGGCTGAGGTCACTGGAGAAATTTAAACTGTGACTCAATCAGAAAGGAAAAACCTCAAGAAGAAATAGGGGGAAAAAAATACACAAAAGGTGAATGTGGCAGATGTATATCCACCAGTCAACAAGAGTACCAGCAGATGTTGGTAACCAAACAGTTACTTGTCACCACTGATTTTTTTTTCTTACTATGGAAGTCAATGGGGACTATTTTAAACTGTTGGTTACCAACTCTTCCCCCCCCCCCTAAAAAAAAAAAAATTGTATGTGTATATATATGGTAAATATTTCTCAAAAAACTAATAAAGGAACTAAATAAAACTATTTTAATAAAAAAAAAAAGAATACATTTATTTTAAAAAAGCAAGAAAAAAATAAAAATTTGCCTACAAAAAAATGCAATGTCTGTTTTTTTTTTGTTTTTTTAAGCACGAAACACATTCTTTGTGTTATTAAACTGCACCATGGGATGAGAAGAGTGACCTAATTCATTTGCTCAAGAGCTTGTTCCCATGACTTCCTCTATGACTTCACGGTCTCATTCTGGCCAGAAGTGTTCACTGATTGGTCAAAATATCATCAGTGAAATATTTACTCAGCAAACAGTACAGCACAATACCTTACATATTAACATTTCTCCAGACCTTCAGCTGCCAGTCACAACATCAGTCCATCAACCAGCCAACGGTTGTCAAGGGAATTTCAGTTGCCCCATTCTTAGTGATTAGAAGAGCAGGATATTGAACGTGAATGAAAAGTCAAGCTTTCTACTGACTATATAAAGATGTTTCATCCAGAACTAAGTGCAACTTGTTGGATCACTGTGTGACTGCATTCTCTGGCAATATTTAAACATGCAAATCTTCACAAAGTGAAAGATTACACTTAAATCAAGCACATTCCTTAATCTGAACACACATTCGGGATTGCCTGGCCCACAGTTCTCTCAGGTCGTGACCACTCTTATCAGGCAGATGAGGAACTTCAGCGTGGAACGGCTGGCCGGGTGTAAGAGGTGGATCAGAGGACAAGTGTGAGTGTTTCAGATGGGTCCGGCTGATTCGGAAAAGTGCATTAGAACAGATGGGGAACGTCTTGTGTTGATTAGGGAATACTGATGAAAACACACTCAATTTCTGCCAGTCTCATTAAATGAAGCTTTTCAACAGGGATTTAGCAGGGACTTAAAAGACTAAAGCACGGAGATAAACCTCCAGGGCAGGTGTGTGTGTGCGTGTGTGCGTTGTGTGCTTGTCCCCCTGTTGTATTTCCCCAAGCGACTACAGCCTCACTCATCCGAGGTAAAGAGCATGTGGTGAGCTTCCTTGAGAACTAAAAAAAAGAGAGACTTGGTGCTACTGACTGGTATGTACATTACAGGCTCTCCTGAAACATAAAGACCACTGAGAACTGAAAAGCAGTGGTGGGCTAACACTAATGTCTCTTACAGTTGGTTTCTTGTGGTTATTTGGTGGAAAAAATAGGGCAATATCTTGAAGTTTATCATACATACATACATACATACAGTATATTTATGTAATGAAGTGTTTGGGTATTTCTGAGTAAAGCAAAACACCCAACAAAACAGCAGACGAAACCCATGACACCCCAGAAAGGGAAAAATCTCGTTTGCCCTGGTTATGAAAATTAAAAAAGATTTTGCCAAGGATAATGAATTGCATAATAATAAGACCAGGGATGTTTATTTAAAAAGTAGAACGTATCAATTTTGAATTCACAATGTTTTTAAATAAAAATATTATTTCAGTTTTACTACTTTAAATTTTCACTTTTAATTCAATGAGTTACTTACTGTTTTTTGTAATTATTTGTGAAATTTATTAGTAATTTCTAAATTAAATTTGTTTAAAAGTAAATCCTAGACCAATGTTTTTCAATGTATGTCAACAAACTCTCATGGCAATTCATAACTATTTTACATTTTAGCAAACGTAATGTTTTTTTTTTCTACAAAACCCTACATTTATTAAATATCCAACATCATAAAAAAAAAAAACAATCTCTTTTAGAGGCTCCTGCAGTGATATTGGAAGACAAAGAATCCCCCCCCTCCACCACCTCTATTGCCAATTTCATTTTGTTTTTCGGCAGAATATTATGCAATATGAAAAAAAAATCAAATAAATCACCAGATGACTTGAATAGCTCTATTTGGAAAAAATAAAAATATCAATGATTGGGATGATTTTGTAGGTGAGTAAAACAGCATAGAAAATAAGCAAATTACAAGATAAATATAAAAGAACAAAGGTACAAATGAAATAAACAGTGCTTTATTTTTTCAGGAAAATATAGAATTAATCAAATGTAAAATAGCATTGCATTTTCTTCACTGTATAAATTAAATATAATAAATCTGTTTTAATGCAACGAAAGTGATTTTTCTCTGTGTTTTGTTTGATTAACATTCATAACACAGAAAGCAACACTGAACTGCTGTGAACCAATATACTGTTACACATCCATTTTCTTTCTCAATTGTTTACCTTCACCTAAGCCATAAGCAGCTGTGTTTACAAGGATACTTGCAGAGGCATGCATTTTGACATAATTTCTCACGTATGTGTCATTATTAGACGTGGAAGTGAACGGAATTCAGAGTTCACATGCATCTGCGTGGCTCACACTGTCTACACTGGACGCGAGCGGCGCACGGGTGCGACGCGACAAATACTATAGAACCCATTTTAAAGCCAGTGATGCTGTTCACCGATCTAAATGGTATGCACACGGCGACGAGGTCTACGGCCAGCGACAAACACGACAAATCCCAGACAGTAAACTGATGCCTCGTTCTCTTTATGACATACTGACATAAAGTCTGTAGCGACCCGGCTGTGGTTGGTGGTTATTTGGTGGAACCACGGACAGCTGGCGGGTCGGTGACAGACACGGTGTCTTGGTGCTGATTGCAAAGAAAAAATATCGTATTAATTTTAAGATCTACGAGACGCATAACTAAGCAGTTCGCACATCTGCGATGTGACTATGCGGTTTATGCGCACATGAATATCGCTCTTTAATTTTAAATTGGACGAATCATTCAATATGCTAATTTGGTAAAACATAATTCTCTCTTTAAATCAAATCTACAAATTATGGTTTTCTCTCTTAAATCAAATGGTAAATTTAATTTGATACCACCAATCCGTGAAGTAGTTTTCTATTTTTAAATCAAGTCGTACGAATCCATTCAATATCACCAATTCATAAAATAGTTACGTTTTCTCTCTTTAAAACAGATTGTACAAATTTATTCGATTACTGACAATTGGTAGAAGTAAGTAGTTGTTTGCTTTTAAAGGGGTCATATGATGCGATTCAATTTTTCCTTTCTCTTTGAAGTATTAAAAGCTCTTGGTGCATAAAGAAGATCTGTAAAATTGCAACGACTAAAGTCTCAAATCCAAAGAAATAATCTTTATAAAAGTTAAGAGTAGCCACACCTACCTAAAAAGGCTATTCGTACCGCCCACACGATGTCCTACGTCACTGTATGTGTGAAGATTTGTGCCCAACAACCGCCCAAATTGTCATAGCAAAGAAGACAGAAAGGAGTAACTTTATTCTTCCGCTGTAGTATTCCTGTTGCCATGTCCATGAAGGCACGTTATTTCGTTGTATGAACGCGAAACGACTTGTTATGGAACCTTACAAAAGAGGCGATACTTGCCTGTCAATGCCGGAGCTGGATCCTGTGCTGGTCTGCTGACAAAAATACAACAAATTTCGCTGCGGGATCGCCAGACGGGCTTTCCCATGGACGAAGCGGAGTCGCCCCGGGTCTCACAGGGTTGCCGCAAGCCTCCTGAGGCCAATCCACCGCCGCGCCCTTATTAAGCCCGACGCCTCTGCTCACATAGGCTGCCGCCCGCTCACTCTACCCTCCGGCCGTTCCGCACTTATCCCCCGGCCTCGGCTACTCGTTAGGCCACCGTGTGTGACGCTTGTTTCGATTGTGAAAGGCGGAAACTACGTGGTTTGTACTTCCAAAAATGGCCACGACTAGAAATCAGTGGTTAAATTATATTTGCAACACTGTTCCAGAACAGTACAACCAAAATATTCAGATGTGTGCAGAACATTTTATGGAGGACTGTTTACTGATCATGGTAGAGTAGACTACAATGCCGGCTGCTCCGACTCACAGACTGTAAGTACGTTTTCTATATTTAAAGAGTTTTTATATTACGTTTTTTATATTTTATATATTTAAAGCATGTTTTTTGGGCAGTGTAGAGTAGGGCTTGTTGTTGTTTGTCATTTCTCCGATCACAAAATGCAGACATGGTTTTATGTTTACCCGGTACCAGAGTAGCACGTAAGTGAGATCAAGAGAGTGTCTTAAGTCAATATAATCCATAATTATGTCCCCACTGGATGCAACGAATGCCTCGTTTATAATGGGTTTTCATGTTTTTGAATCATTGCTCCGGCCTGACAGGGCATCATCACAATATGGTAAGGGGAGTAACATTTTCATCACACGCTTGAGGTATTCGGCCAATCATAACGCACTGGATAGCTGGCCAATCAGAGCACACCTTGCTTTTCAGAACAATGATGGGGAATGAGCTTCTAAATCGACACGTTTCAGAAAGGCGGGGCACAGAGGAGAAACAATAATGTACAGTACGTGGAAAATAATGTGTTTTTTTAACCTTAAACCGCATAAACACATTTCATTACACCAAATGCACAAAATAATGTTCTTTTTAGCAACATCATATGACCCCTTTAAATCAAATCATACAAATTCGATATCACCAAAAAAAAGTTACTTTTCCTTCTTTAAAATCAAATCGTATATATTTATTTGATATCGCCAATTTGAAAAGCAGCTGTTTTCTCTTTTTAAATCAAATCGTAGAAATTCATTTGATAATGCCAATTCATAAAGTAGTTGTTTTTTTTCACTTTAAATTAAATTGTACAAATTCATTCAATATCACCTATTTGTAAAATAGTTATGTTATCAGGCCGACGTGTGTCCGTTTTTAAGAGAGTTTCAGCAGTTCAGCAGAGTGAATCTGACCAGTAAAGAAAACTCCACCTTGCTAGAGGGAGAGCCGAGTTAGATTTGGAGCGCTGTCTGGCTCAGTTTCCTATCATCTCAGTGGGGGTTGTGAGTTATTTTCAGACAGCCGCAGACATGCCCTACTGTGCACTTAATGACTGCCACTACAGGCTAAACGCTTTTACTTTAGCGCTATTGGGTTAATATTCAGCAGATACCCACCTACTCTGGGAAAGCTGCTTTAAAACGTGACTCAGAGAGAATGTGCACGTTTAGTGTGCCAGTGAAGCCATCTACACACAGACACAGAATGTAGGGGTCATATGTGTTAGCGTTGTTTGAGAAGTGATTCTCAACAGAGCTCTTCATTAATTTACAATGGCTATTAAAATGATTTACAAAGAGTCTTTTATGACTAATGTGTTCGACAGCACGCTGTAAAAAACACTGAATGGTTTGCAGACACTCAGAACAGAGCAGAGATCTGTGCTGGATGAAGCGGTTATCTAGTATGCCTTTGAAAATCCAAAACTGCTGTCAGCGACCACACATACACACTTTAATACAATATGAAACTATAGTGTTGTTAATGTTAACTAAAACTAAAATTATTAAAAACAATTTTTGTTGTTTTTAAATAAAGCTGAAAAAATTTATTATAAACATTAAATGAAGAAATAACTTTAATATGGTGCCTCTGCAGTAAAATAAGTACAAAAATTACTAAAACTAGAACTGAAATAAAAATAAAGCTAAACAAAAAAGACAAAAACACATACAATTTGTAAACTAAAATTAAATAGAAATGCTACAAAAATAAAATAAACTAATACTATAATGGTACAGAAATATAATAAAAATTTAAATATTAGGGCTGTCAAATGATTAATGGCGATTAACCACGATACAAAAATTACAAAAAATGGTTTACTAATATATAACTGTGTACTGTGTTATTCTTATGTCTATAAACCATAAACACCACACAGCAGATATAATTTAAGTAAAAATGATTGTTACACTCTATTTATAGATATATTTATATATAATATAACGTTATATGAAATATATACATAGAAATATTTCAACATATATGCAGTATGTATGTGTGTATTTATACATGCATAATAATATACACAGTAATGCACATATATTATGTAAACAGAAACTTTTATTTTGGATGTGATTAATCGCGATTAATCGTTTGACATCACTATAAACATATAAAATAAAGCATATCCTATATATAGTTACTGACAAATGAACTGGTTGTTTATATCCTTTGCCTTTCCATTACATCTAACTTTTGTTAAATTATTAGGGATGGGTCCTGTTAGATGACTAACAACCTACTAGTCAACTGACCAATCAATTAGTGACATTTAATTTAAAAACATGTCTTTTGTAAATGCCTCCTGATGGTAGTCAGATGAACCCAAAATTAGCCTCATTTAAGGGCTTCCTTTTAAGGTCGCAAAGAAGCAGAAAACTTTCTGTACATTTTTGGAAAATTTCCAGGACTTTTTGCAAACTTTCAGAAAATGTTTTGCCCCTTTGAAACCCTACTTCCTTTATACTGTTAAATAAAATACAATAAAAATATAATCTAAAACATAGACAATATAAATATATAAATATAATATAATATAATTGCATGGACTCTAATGAGGCTAAATGGTTGCACAAAGACACAAACGAGCATGTTTCTTATTAAAACAATAAGCCAAATCAAACAAAAGTGAAAGAAATCAATCATCATCATAATCATAATTACACAATAGAATTTGCCTGATATGGCCAAAGATGTGCTCTCGACATTGAGAAACACACCTTTCCAGTTCTCTGGAAGAATCACGAAGGTCCCATGAACAGTTGAAAGTCTTCTAAAACTCTTCTGGGAAGAGTTTCCTAAACTGGCCAACAGGAAGACAGCATGGGGAGAGGCAGCTTTGTGTTGTGTTTAGGCCTCTCTCCAGTAATACTACAAGTGAATGGAAGAGGCCAAGATATATCATCTCACACAGAAACCCTACAGTTACAGCTGAGCCAAGCTTGCATTGAAAACACACACCCACAAACTCATTTTCCATCTGATCTGGCCCACATCTATCACAAATGGCCATTTAATTTCAACAATCTTTCTGCCATTCCATATTAAGTCCTAAAGCATGGAACAGTGAACACAACCAACATCTGTTCAAAAGATTTACTCATAAACTTCATACAGAATCTGCTTATTTATAAATATAGACTGTAAAATAAAAAAAATCCAAAACCTCTTAGAGGTCAGAACCAGAGAAATATCTTGATGTTTCCATCAGGGACAAGGCATTTGTTTTGGGTTCCTCAGATGTTTTCTAGCAGTGCCAAGCCAATTTGTAATTTCATCAGAGAAGATCCAAAAAGCAACTAGTAATTAAGGCTTTACCACAAACCAATAAGAGCTCCAACATTTCTTTCAAGCAACTACAAAGTTAGATCAACGTTGCTATAGAAACACAGAGCCAATAGGGTAAGACTGTTGCCCAACACATGTCTCTTGGTGATGGGAAACAGAAAGCAAGGGATGTGTTAAAGTGGCACATAACACAAACAAATGCATTTCTTTACAAGTGATCCTATCAAAATTAACATGGCAACCCTAAACACATCTCGGATGAACATATGGATAAGGTCACATCAATTTAAAGGATTAGTTAACTTTCTAGAATAAAACATTTGCTGATAATTTACTGTCATGTCATCCAAGATGTCCATGTCTTTCTTTCTTCAGTCAAAAAGAAATTATGGTTTTTGAGGAAAACATTCCAGGAATTTTCTCCATATAGTGGACTTCAATGGCGGAAGTACCCACCCAGTATTTACACAGCGATTGTGCAAGTTGGAGTTTTGAAGTTGGAGGAGAAAATGAGATTACGTTTTTCGCTCTACTCTACCTTTTTGAACCAAAGTACACAGAAGAAGCATGATCTTTCCAATGTGATTACGTAATGCGTGAAGACACGCTTGCACATCACAGAGCTAGTGGAAGGTATATACAAATTTTTTTTTTTTTAGAAAATGGGCAATCGTTTTGCTAGATAAGACCATTATTCCTCGGCTGAGATCGTGTAGAACCCTTAGAAGCTGCATTGAAACTGCAATTTGGAACTTCAACCCATTGATCCCCACTAAGTCCACTTATTGAGAAAATTCCTGAAATGTTTTCCTCAAAAACCTTAATTTCTTTGCAACTGAAAAAAGAAAGACATGAGCATCTTGGATGACATGGGGGTGAGTAAATTATCAGAAAACTATCCTTTATATCATTCCAAGTGCAAATTTAAAGAAGTAGTTATTAAAACGTTAATTTTCAGACATTTAAAGGAAATATGTAATTTTCGGCGCTAGAGGGCGCGTATTCAAAATAAACAGAAACAAAGACGTAGTTAGATGACGCCGTGACTGAGTGTGGAATCATGGGAGTTGTTGTCTTCATCCCCACAGCCAATGCAATCTGACGGGACTTGGGCAGAAATCATGTTCATGGATGAGCTAATGATTTATTAACATAGTAGAATGAAGCAGGGTGAGGCTGAAAGCCGTCGAAGCGAAATGAGGCTGCTGAACGAGCGCGACACACGGCTCGAAAGCAGCGGAGCTTTTATTATGCCACAGTCGACCGCTTCCGCTCCTTCCGGTCGTGCGTATGTGGGGTAAAGCAGCGCTGTTTTATCATACTAGATACTGAAAGTTTGAAAGTTCCGTTATTATGCTTCGCTGTGCGGTCGTCACCGGTCTAATAAAGCGCACAACATATTAAAGCGTCTTTGGTGTTTCCATGTTTTCTACAAAACCGGAAATCGAGGGGTTATGACGTCATTGGCAGGCGACACAATGACACTATGGACACGGTCCGTGTCACTAGTTACAATTGCTTATTTCTCTGGATTTAAACATTCTTCGAAACATTTGGGTTAATGTCAGTACACAAGTCAGCAAAATATATAACACTGTTCTAGTGGTTTTTGGATATTTGAATAAAAAAATCTTACATATTGTGCCTTTAACGTCAAACACTGATTAGATTTGAAAGCAGACGTGCATATTTTGAGCAAATAAATAATATCTTGAAAACTTTAGCTGTGTCCCAATTCAGAGGCTAAACACTTCAAAGGATGTGAAGTTAAAAGGCTGCTATAAAAAATGCATCTTTAGGAAGAATTTTAAACTGCTTTAAACTGTCTAAAATCTAATCTAAAAAATCTTTAGAAATTCATGTACACTGAAAACCAATACACTTAAAAGGGCAATCTGGCATTTTACTCTCAAAAATAAATAAACGAATAAATAAAATAAATAAAATGTCCTGCTGTCACCATCGCGCAACGAAATTTGGGATAATCTGGGCCACAAAAGATCCATTTGTTGTGTCCTTCATGTTCCAGGACACACAGATCGCATTTCAAGAAGCCTTCGAAATGGTTTTTCAAATGTAGCCTTCAAAAGACACAATCTCTGAATTGGGATACGACTTTTGTGTGATCAGCAGAAGTCTGCTTGAGAAGACTTGGAATATAGTAAATAAGCTGCATGGACTACTTTTGTGTTGCTTGTTTTGTCATTTTTGAAGCCAAGCAGCCATCGTCCCCATTCACTTTAACTATCTGGAAAACAGCAGCTTGGGCATTCTTCAAAATTACTCCTTTTGTGTTTTAAAGAAGAAAAAAAACTTTGGGGTTTAGAACAAATTGGGAGTGAGAAAATGATGGCAGAATTTCCATTTTAGCTAAACTAATCCTTCGGTTCGCTAATTTATAAATAATTAATGCATGGACAACTAAGTGTGCAAGCAATTGGGACACATTATCAAACTTTCAGTCTCCAGTCTAATAGTAACTCCATATGGCTTTGTGAATATTTCAATAGTTCAGAAAAGCTGTCAGTGTTTGTCCTGGCTTCAGAGGAGGTCTTTGAGTATGCAAAGGGATATGGCATTGCAACATGATTAATAAAACATGCCAAAATATAGTTCAGGTATCTATATTTTACTTAGTGTCGAACTTCAATGAAATGGGTGTTGTCCATTTTTTCCTTTTTCTTTTATTAGCTGTTTAAAGGGGTCATATGACGTTGCTAAAAAGAACATTATTTTGTGTATTTGGTGTAATGAAATGTGTTTATGCGGTTTAAGGTTAAAAAACACATTATTTTCCACATACTGTACATTATTGTTTCTCATCTATGCCCCGCCTTTTTGAAACGCGTCAATTTTTACAAAACTCATCGGTCTGAAAAGCGAGGTGTGCTCTGATTGGCCAGCTATCCAGTGCGTTGTGATTGGCCGAATACCTCAAGCGTGTGACGGAAATGTTACGCCCCTACCATACTGGGATACATACATGACGAAGTGGATAGCATCCTCTTTTGGAAGACCAAACAAAGTAGTTTCGCTTTCACAACAAAAAACACAGCGGCCTAGTGTGAGCGAAAGCCCGCTTAGCGTGAGCCTTGAACCTGTCACGATTTAGCTGAGGCGGCGGGGTCGAGAACGGCGGTCCCGGCGAAGGAGCTGTGAAAACGGTGAAAGCCGATCTGGCGATCCACAGCACGATGTTGATGTATTCCCTCAGCGACCAGCATGGATCAGCTCCAGGCATGACGAAACGGATATTGTCCTCTTTTGGAAGACCAAACAAAGTAGTTTCGCTTTCACAACTAAGCACACAGCGTCTTCACGACATGGCTGCAGCAACAACAATATTACAGCGAGAATAAAAGTTATGCCTTTTTTCTTTGCGTGAACATTTGGGCTGCGTTATGCAAATCTTCCCACATAGTGATGTAGACATGT
This sequence comes from Sinocyclocheilus anophthalmus, assembly GCA_018155175.1. NCBI lineage: Eukaryota > Metazoa > Chordata > Actinopteri > Cypriniformes > Cyprinidae > Sinocyclocheilus > Sinocyclocheilus anophthalmus. The sequence continues at coordinate 170,490 of JADLZN010009398.1, read as the reverse complement.
GGGGGCGTGTTAGAATGAGCCGTTTTAGGCGTGGCTGACTCTTAACTTTTAACTTTTATCTCTTTGGATTTGAGACTTTAGTCTTTGCAACTTTACAGATCTTCTTTATGCACCAAGAGCTTGTAACACTCCAAAGAGAAAGGAAAAATTGAAATCGCATCATATGACCCCTTTAAATATTTTGTCAGACAAGCAATGACTTCAAGTGTTAATAAACTGCATTGTGTCATCTAAAGCAAAATTCAAACAAAATAAATGTTGAAAAAGTAACCAGGTAAAAGGTGACAGGGTTGACAGTTTTAAAGTTAATTTATCATTATTAGCATCCATCTCAATGTCAAATCAGTACAAAGTGTGTTTTATTCTGATAATATGCAATGAATGCTGATATTTCACCACATATCCAGTTTACAATGATTACTTGTCATCACGGTAATTTTGATGGCTATTTAAAATCATCCACTACTGATAAACAAAATGTAAGATAAAATGATAAAAAGACAACACGTGCTTATAATGTATTTTTTAATCTATGGATATGTAAATCGTTGTAATAAAGGAAGGTTACAAGGGAAAGAGAATAGTAACAAGGTTAACAATATATATATATATATAATGTAAGACAGAAACAGAGCAAAAAGGCAACATGGACAATGTAAAAATATATTAAATTAAATAAAAACAAACTACAAAAATAAAAATCTATTAGATTTGTGTAAAAACTGAAAATACTGAAAGTTGCTGTCTGTTTTGTATTGGTAAAGTCATTGTTTAAATGTGTGTAATTACCCTGACAGTTCTTAAGTTAATTTATATACTAATTAAATAACTTTAAAATTGATAAGCAACATCATAATCGGTTTCAAACTAGTTTTCACTGAACTTTGACCATGCAAACACTGTTTGAACATCTCAGTCCGTGCGTAAGACTTTATAAACACAGCAACAGCATAACCTGATGTAGTTTGTATTTCATTTAATCAAAACATCCCACTAATGTGACATCCAGACCCCCGATACAATGAACAAACATAGTTTCTATTTCAAAGTTACCCACGCGATTCACCATCAGCAAACTGAGCTCAACAGCATAGTGCAACTGCAACATGTTTCCACAACTCAGCAAAATGATCCATCTTACCTTCTGTCAGCCATGTTCCTCACATTGTTTGGACTAATGGAAGTGAAAGCAGTGAGATGTGTCCTCTGGCAGAAACTGCGCAGACTGCACTGAGGCTGTGAATGTGGAGTTCAGGCTTTCTGTCCCGCAGGAGTTTGAGGCAGACAGTGGAGTGGGTTATTCCCCCGCCCTCTTCAGCAAGGGCCATGCATGCTCGAGTAATCTGATCTCCACCGCAGCCTGCTGGAGTTTCACTGAGGCGGGATGGGTGAGTTTGACGCGTGGCGCCATCTGCTGGCGAGTCTTGGTAGTACAAGCTGCCCGCTTTGTCACTATGGCGCTGAATACAAAATAACAAAGGTTTTATTTATTTTTATATCACAATTCAGATTTTTTTTCTCTCGCAATTTTGACGTTACATCTCGCAATTCTGACCTTTTCCCCTCAGAATTGTGATATAAACTAAACTAAATATAAACGGGCAGTGGTGAGAAATTCACAAGTCAGAAATGCGAGATATGAACTCGCAATTGCGAGTTATAAAGTCAGAATTGTGAGAGATTAGGCATGGGCCGGTATGAGATTTTGACGGTATGATAACCTTAAGCAAAAATATCACGGTTTCACGGTATCACGGTATTGTCGTTACAGCTCTAAAATGTGTTCTTTTTAAATGACTGGGTAAAAAAAACAAAAAACACTGAACACAATATATTTAGTTTTTGAGCAACATACAGAATATTGGGAACAGTAGAATTTGTTTATTTTTCTTTGATTTGTTTCCTAAAAAGAAGAAAAATATAGACTGACATCTTTATCTAACCTAAATCTGTAATTACAGTTATTTAATTTTAGTTATATAATTCCTATACATATCATTTATATCATTTCATATCATTTAGTTATATAATTTCATATACATAATTTGAATTAATAATAACCCAATTTGAAGCAAAAACAGAATGTTCTGACTAGTGTTGTGAAATTATACTGCATGCCTGAATGAAGCAAACAGAAGAAGCTCTGAATGAGACGCAGATTCACTCTCTGACAGCAGGCGGCGCTTCTGGAACAGCAGATACAGTCTTTCCTTAGGTACCGCTGTTAACACAGCAGCACTGCTGAAACACTGCTTTATATGAACTATACAGAGATGAGATTAAAAGAAAATACCACGTAAACTTTTCTGAAGACAGTCAGTTCCCCTCAGAAACACATTCATATAAACCCCCAAATCAATATTGAGGATTAGTTCGTGCATCATGAACAGTGAGTGATGTGCCTGCTACAGTATTTTTCTCTGCTGCCTCTGTGGCTTTGTGCGGCTCATAAAACTGTATCAGAAGTTTAAACCGACTGTCTTTAAAACGCATGCAAATAAGCTTTAAGCACGACAGACATGATCATCAAAACCAAACTGATGTTTTGGCACTGGTGGAGCATCCAAGGCACGAGCTATAAAAAAGGGGGCGGGGAGAAGCAGCTCATTTGCATTTGAAGATACATCCATTTCCACTTCCAGTCCTCCACTCAAAATGGGCATTTTCAAAATGATATAATAAATGATCTGTGGGGTATTATGAGCCGAAACTTCACAGGCACACTCTGGGGACACCAGAGACATATATTACATATTGTACTAGACATCATTCTATCCCCTTTTAAACATAACCCTGCATATCACAAGGTAACACATGGCACAAACTTGTTGGGAAAAAAGACCAATACAAAGTAATTTGGGCATTCAACACTTTATTCACAAAGTAATGAGCACTATCAAATGTTCACTGGTAAACCAAAACGAAAGATATAGGTATGATAAATCTATAGAACTTTACAAGACTTTGTTAAAACCATCTCATCTTTTTTTTTTAATTCCTATTCCCAAAAAAAGTGCCAAAGGAACATTTCTCCTTCTCTCCAAGTTGTCTCCTATCCTCCAGTTTATGCACAGTACATCTTTACAATAATTATGGTGGTATTTAAAACAACCATACACAATCTCAGACAAAACTGCTTTTAGTACAGCCACGAGAGGTGAGGGGTGGATGTTGTACATTGATATGAAATATGTGAACACAATGACCTGTGCTGATGAAGTATCCCAGAGTAAGTGGACTGATCAGGGATCAGATTATTACCCTCTTGAACAATAGAATCACAATCATCAAAGAACCAAACTGATCTCAAAACAGGGATGGATGAAATACATCAGGAAGGTGGATTAATAATTAAAAAAATCTTAGATATGTCACCATAACAAACTGAATATGTGTATTAAAGAACTGTTAAAATATGCAGCATAAATAAACCTGAAGCTGGAGTGAAATCTTTATGTCTGGTGGTCAGTTTAGCTTCAAATGTGTAATAAAAATATCCTTTAACCATTTACATTGCAAACACATTAAAATACATACATCCATTTAATATTTTTGCTCTGATATTAGTAGCATTGTGTACAGCAAAGGTTTTAAGAACAAGCTAAGGTTACAAATATGACGTGGCATGTTCGGTACATCAAAATTTCGTTCTCAATCTGCTTGGGGAAACCATACAATTTTGTCAAATACAAATAATGACCGATACATCAAATTAACTGTTTTTCTTTCTTTTTTGTTTTTGTGGTTAGTTGGTTCAACTCATTATGCTGCAATAACAGCAAAGAAATTGTAAGAAATTTAGATTTTATTTCTATTGAACAAAGAAACTGTCCAATATTTAAGATTAAACTAAATAATACTATAACATACACTGGGAGCAACAAATGAAATCAGAATGCTCTCAAATTCACTTTTGACTTCAGATACAGCGTGTTCACACTCACACAGCACACAAACACACATTCGTCATTGACCTGTTTGAGGTTTTGTTCAGTGAAGGCTGTAAAAGACATCATCCCAAAAAGTGAGACACCCTCTGGAGACACCAAAATGAGAAAAGCAGCCATCAAGAATAATGGTGCAAAACCGGTTTCAAACTGAATCAAGTATGAACGGTCACAACAACTCAATCGTTGTGAAGTTTTACTGCTATGAATTTTAACCCCCAACCTTCCCAAATCCCATCAAAAAAAGATGAAAGAATAAAAATAGAGTAAATAATCTAAGTTAAAAGATAAAAATGTGCTCTGTTCAAAGCCTAGCCGATCTTATGGACAAGTTGGGAAAACAGTCCAACTGTAGACGGAAATGTCGCTGGGTGTCGCTGCGCTTCTGAGGCCAGTCCATAATGGAGCGAGGGAACATATGGGAGAAGAAAAACAAACCGAAGGACTGTACGCTGGCATTAAACAGCCTCTTTCTTCACTTCCATCAAATTTAGAAGTTTTCTGCGATGTCTCTCTGAGGAGGGACGGTATGAGAGAGGAACGTTACATGAGAGTCAAACCGTTTCCTGCAAAATGTCATTGCAGTCACAGTGGGCGGAGCTTAACCTTCCTGTCCGTCTCTGAACAAACTCCTCCTCTTCCTCCTCATCATCGTCCCTCCCTTCTATTTGTTTGTCCCCTTTCAGTTCTCCAAGAGGAGTGTCCCAGCCCGCAGGTCGCATGGGATGTGATGAAGGCGAAGGAGGAGAAGAAGAAGAGGGACGTTCCACTTGGTTTAGCCCCAAAACATCTCTTAAGACCTCAGCGCCAGCTTCCTTCAATAAAAGAGCGGGCGTGGCCAGAGTGGTCAGGTAGATGGCTGAAGCAGATTGGCTGGAGGACACCAGGGCGTGGCCTCTTCCTGTTTGTCTGTCGTCAGGGCGGCGTGGAGAGTACGGTTGGTTGTCATTGCTGAGAAGCGTGAACATGTGGTCCACGGAGCGGCTGAAATGAGCCCAGTCCTCGAGGCTGAGGGTGAAGTTGAGTTTGAGATCGTAGGCGTGCTCATCAAGTCTGTACAAAGGTTCAAGTTCGGACCAGTTCGGCTCGCCGGGAAACATGTTGGTGTCTTCCGGGACGTCCTCGTTCCATGAGTTATCCTTCCCATCCTTCCCATATCTGTCCTCTGTGGGGGAACACGGCCAAAAATGTTAAACATTTTCGTCCAGCGACGAAACAATTTAAGGCACTCATTAAAAGTGGATGCATCAAAATAGAGATGGATGCTTGTGATTGGAAAATAAACTACAATAAAAAAAAAAAAAACCTGAAAAGGCTTGTGATGGTGAAGGAAGAACGTAAATGTTTCAGGTTTCAAATGAAATGAGGTGAAGATGATGGGGGGGCGTGTGATGGGAATCTTCCCTCGTGCTCAGAAACAAAACTGCTATTTTTCCAAACAGTTTCCATGCAGATAGACGCCTCTACAAACTAATGCTGTATCATGCAGGCCAGGCAGATGCATTCAAGAGAAAGGAAATTAAAGAGAGAGGGAGAGAACTGTGATTCAGACAAGGTAGTGGCTTGGTGGCATTGTATCCTACGGACGAGAAGCAGAATTATTATCCAAACTCACAGCGATTTGGAGACAGGCTTCCTCACTTTAGGCCATTTCCGGCGCTGAAACTGCCTAATGCGACAAGCAATGATAAGACAAACTGTTACCCCGCCCCCAAACTCAAGCATGTGATAGAGACACAGCCAATCAGAGAATTTAAAGGCTTTCACATTCACTCAACACCCAAGGCTGAATACATGCAAGGCACAAAACAGGGCTAGAGAGAGGGAGACAAAACAAGAGAGGCAAAGACACCAAGACAGAGAGTACAGAATCTGAAGGAGAAGACATCTGATCTGTCAAGGAAGTAACTGGGAGTTTAAATGTTTGCAATTGGACCCACATACTGAGTGGGTGGGTTTGGTTGGTCATGAGGTTTGTAAGAACTAACTAGCTTAGAAAAAGGTCCATATATTTACACTACCGATCACAAGTTTGAGTTGGTTTGATTTTTTAAATATTTTTTGAAAGAAGTCTCCTATGCTCACCAGGGCTCCATTTATTTGATCAAAAATTCAGGAAAAACAGTAATATTGTGAAATATCATTACAATTGATATATTTTAGTATATGAATATATTTTGAACGTATTAATATATTTTAAAACTTAATTTATTCCTTTGATGCAAAGCTGATTTTTCAGCATCTTTACTCCAGTCTTCAGGTGTCACATGATCCTTCAGAAATCATATGCCGAACAGTTGTGCTGCTAAATATTATTTTGTGGAAACTTTTTTTTTTTTTAACTGAAGAATAAAGCTCAAAAGAACAACATGTATTTGGAATAGAAATCTTAATAATGCATCCTTGCTAAATAAAATTATATATAATATATATAAGTCCTACTGACGGTAGTGTGATATTAATAATCAATCCTATATGTGATAATACATTTATCCCTAGGCTGGTCATTTATTAATCATATATGGTCTTCCATTCTCTTGAAATCCATTTTGCATGCATAAAATGTTAGATTTAGACTTAGTTATTGTTTAATTGTATTATTTTTGTTGTTGTTGATTATGTTTTTCTGTTGGAACAGGCAGACTGTAATTAATACTTCAACTTCTTTCTCAGTTTGTGAAAATGACAGAGATTGTTATTGCTTTTACTGATTAATCAGTGCCACCAGTTAACAATTTCAGTTTTTTTCTTTCTCCATTTCTTGTACATAATTCACATTTTGAAAATAACAATACTATAAATCATCAGTGTGTTGTTCACTGAAAAAAATGATACTACATTTTTTAAAGGTAAGTGGTTGCAAACAATTTTTTTTGAACTACATTAAAAAAAATGTTGAAAGTCAGTCAACTAAATTGGTTTATTTAAATGTAGCTAAAATAAATTGATTGCAACCACTTACCTTAAAAAAAGGGTAAATTTAATGAATATTTTTTTTCAGTGTAGGGAATTATTGATTTGATTAAATAATCATTAAATATAACAGTTATTACCTTTATTTTATAGTATGTGGAAAATGTTCCTTCATATTATTGATTTAAAAAAAAATTATAGTCAGATTAATTCTTCAATGTGTTCCCACCTTAATTATCAGTATCTGCAAAATGTATCTGCCAATCTCTAAAAACAAGCAAAAGTTGTGTTTACAGGAAAACCCTTACAATTAAAGTATGTGGCGCAAAGACAGGATACTCTGTGCTCAGTAACTTACACATAATAAATATAAGGATAACAGAAAGAGACTTTACATGCAGAATACCTACAGCTTAGTAACTGGAAGTTCATCCACCTAGAGTAATAGTCTCTTCATTAAAGGGTGTTTTAGACAGCTGTATAACTCAAATAAGGCAGTTCTGTACAGAGGAATTAATATAATTGCTTTTAGAGATACCAGAATATCTTGTCCCAAAGACTTCCATTGTATGTGCATTATAGCAGTGGTTCCCAACCCTGGTCCTGGAGGCACCCCAACACTGCACGTTTTGCATGTCTCCTTAATCAAACACCTGATTCAGGTCATCAGCTCACTAGTAGAGACTTCAAGACCCGAAATTGGTGTGTCAGAGAAAGGAGACATGCAAAATGTGCAGTGTTGGGGTGCCTCCAGGACCAGGGTTGGGAACCGCTGCATTCTAGTATACTAGATTTTCATTTTTACAAACTGAAGAATGAGTCATTATTATGACTATAGATTAGAACTTTTATTTAACATGAAACATTCCTTTAACAGCAAACTGACATCAAATCGGTTCTAGTCTCTGCGTCATCCTCTATGACAGAATGTCTTCTCCTTGATTTCACATTGAGGAGTGAATTCCTGTGATGCCTTTAGGTGTGTGTGATGTGCATCAGACTATTCAACATTCATTTAAGCTCCAAGCTGTCTACAACAGAACTGCAGAAGTGGATTAGTATCTTCATCCAAAATACTCTCACAGTAGCCTTCTAGTCTACAACGGGGTTAAATTCATTTGGCAGTGATACCTGTATTCATCATAGCTGCTTCTCTCTTTACCCCCTGAAGAAGAGACAATATCATTAGTTAGAGAGTGTAAAAACAATATGATGTAGAGCCCCATTAATGTTTAAGATCCTCACGGAAGCATCACTGGAAAAACAACTCTGGGCTTCTGTCCAAGGGTCATGTGGAAGGTCGCAGTGCCAAGATAAGATCATCCATTGTTGTGGATGGAGTTGCAAGGGTCGGAATAAATGAGCTTGATAAAAGTCATCTTTTGGAAAATGATGAATCTGCAGGCTCAATATGCAGATGCAGAATATTAATGTTCATCTTAAGCTGATAAATCCCTTTCAGATGACTTTCATGCACAATAAAACCTCAACCGACTTTTTATGGTAAGCTCAATCTGTTCTGTAAAACTGCGTCAAAGTCAAACAATGCTAAATGTAAATACCAAACTGCAACTAACAATATAGTCGTGCACAGTTCGCAAAAGAAATAAGTTGATCAACTTTCAGAAGGAAGAAAAAGCAATTCCCATGCTTGTTAATAACAAAGATCAAGTGTCTAAGAAATATTTACAATAAAAATATACAATATGTGGCGAAACTATTTAACACATAAGAAAATATGAGCTTGACTACAAAAAAAAAAGAAAAAAAAGGATATTTTGCTGTTGATGCACTACTCTTCAAACATTTGGAGCCAGCAAGTTTTTTTGATTGAAAATTAAATTAAATTAAATTATATCTTGGCAGCTGAAAATACCTTTTCAATACAAAAGTTTAAAACTTTTATTTTAAACTGTAATAATAAACTTCTTTCAAACACATTAACTATCTTGTCCCCACCACCCCATCTGAACAGTTGTGTATTTAAACAAAGAAAAAAAATCAACCTTTCTATGCATTTTTATTTGTATTTTATTATTATTCGTTTTGGTTTTTTGTTGTTGTTGTTGTTGTTGTTTATTATTATTATTATGATTTTGACCAAGCAGTTCATGCTAAAATAAATCACCTTTGTCCACAAACATTTTAAGTTTTCATTCTACTCTTGCATTTTTATGTGACCTTTTGAGAAATGTAATCAGATTGCAGGCACCGGTGAGTTCCTTTAACACGAGCTGTCCTTGAGTTCATTTCGAGTGAATCAATAAGTGACTCAATAAATGTGCCTCTTCTGTTTTTATCACTGGAATGATCACTTCCGCTAAAAACGAATTTCAGTCACGTCCGTGTGAGTTTGATGACTTTGAGAGCAAGGACTACATGTCAGATACAACTGAGGACATACCATCCTCAGACAGCATGCTGTGTGGCACATGTTTACCCTTCAGGACAGCAGCTCAGGAGGTGACGGTACGAGTATCTGTTTGCATATAAAACAAGGAAGACAGGAAGCAAGGCAGGGCCAGGGATCAGGTGAGGATGATGATGATGAAGATGTGAAATTCCTGTTATCCTTTGCCTTGGTCCTTTCAGAGGGAAATGTGTGTGTGTGTGTGTGTGTGTGTGTGTCTGGCACATGTATTAGTCAGTGTGTTGCAAGCTCTGTGCTGGATGCCTAGAAGATGAATGCATCGTGTGGTATGTGTGTGTGTGTGTGTGTGTGCTGCGGAGGTATTTTCACCTATATGAGTGTGTGTGTGACTCACCGAAGTCGAGGCTGCGTGTGCGAGGGTTACACTGCTTGTGTCCCTTACAGCCCCTGAGCTCCATGAGCTGAACATGCAGCTGATTGAGAACATACCGGTCCAGTGTGTTCACTGCATTCACCAACTATACACACACAGAGAGATGCAACATAACACAGACATTAATATAACATTCATTTTTAGTGACATTTTTGACTAAATATTGTTGCAGTATAAAAAAGCATTTGAATTTCCAATTTCTGTTACCATTTCAATACTTATTTTGCGAAAATGTTTTTGTTTTGTTTTTAATTTGTCAAAAATTGTGCCGTAATTTCTGCCACAGCAAAACAGTTTTGCCCCTAGTAAAGTGTTTTGTGTTCTTGTTGACTAATGTGACACCAGTAGACAACAGAAGATGAAAATGTCACATGATGAATGGAGGAAACAAACAAACAAAAAAAAGTAAATACTACATATAAGCAGAATTATTTTATTTGTAATTGTTTTAATTATGCAAAAAAAAAAACATAGAAAACATGAAACATGAGCTACGAAATTAGCCTCGGCAAAACAAAAGAGTTTGCCATTTTAAAAGTTCAAAAGGCCATTCGCAAGAATGTTGTGATACAATAATCTGAGATGTAGTGTATATGACACTATGATTCAAATATTCATGAGAATACAGAAGAAGAAAAAAAAACTGAATTCTCATTAAATGAATGTATGTTCACTGTTGGACACTGTTAGTCAAAATAAACTAATGTGAGTGTGAAAAGTGTGTTTTAAGAAATTATTTCTGTTAATAATAATAATTTATTTTTCTTCATAATAATTAATAATCAACAATTAATTATTACATTAATATAATTAATAATTTCCTATTAATTTTCAACACGGCAAAATGTGCCTACAGTTGAAGAAACACAAGTCATCCATCGAGATTTGACTTGATGGTTGATGTCAGGCTATGATATTTTTGATCAATATTATTTTCCCCTGTCCATGTGGCCGTGATTAAGAAATTGTTTTCAGAGGCAGAATAAGTTATTACACTGTGAAGAATGATTCTGCTTTTTTTCTTTAAATAATGCACTGATGAATAGTGTACACTAAGAGTAGGACCATTTATTAGGAAAGTAAACATGGTCCATGGTGATTTGATGTTGTCTTTATATACAGCATGATCACTGACCTGATACGGATCCGTGTTGATGTCAAAGTACTCCAGAAATCCAGTGGCAAATTCACAGAACAGGAAGTTGTGTGTCTCATTAATGGTCCTCATGCACCAGTAGGTGTTATTATTGGCACTAGTGCACGCACAAAACGGCCCCACTGGAAACAAAGATGAAATCGTGTGAGACACATCAATGCAGTCAACACATTCTCACTCATAGCTCGTCACATATGAACGCTTGGTGTCACTTTTTGAACAAATCTGGCCTTCTCTTTAGCTTCTTTTTTCAATGTGCAGGGAACCCCATTACTTCAACTGTTTGCCTTATGCATCAGATCCAGATGCATTTAATTCTTTGCATGCAGTTGTAAAAGCAATATTTTTTACAGTGTGTGTGTGTGTGTGTCTTACATGTCCAGAATGGAGCGGTCTGCCAGTGCTGGTTGTCGTGTGTGAAGCAGGTGAGGCCAGGCATGCTGCAGGTGTCATTGTTACGCAGGCGCTTCAGTAACTTCCTCAGCTTCTTCCTGCGCTTTTGTTCCAACAACAACCAGGCCTTTTTATCCTTCTCCTGTCCTTTCCTACAGAGACAGAGAGAATCATCAAAACCATAATCATGCATACATATGTATACATACACTCAGACACAAAAACCCACCTGAAGGGATGGACACCTCCTGCTTTGAATTTCCTCAGCTTACTCTTGTACTTGGATTTGTAACTAAAAGAGAAGAAAAATTAAGTGAGCCATCACCAAATAGGATTATAACCAGCATATATTAAAATAATTAATGCATAAATAATGTATATAATGTACTGTATAAGTAATAATTTCTGTAACATACAGTATCTATTAATTACATATTACAATTTATATTTGATAACATGTTTGTGTAATTCATTTCAATATATATATATATTAATATTTAATATAAAATGTATTTTATTATGTATTTCATTTGTTGTATGGAATTATACATTACATTAAAGACATTCATTATTGATTTAAGTATTAAAAATTAAAGGATCATAATAGTTTAATGTAATTTATTGGAATTTAATGAATGATTATTAAAAATATGAATGAATCTGAATGAATCTGACAAATACAGAACACCAGTAAAGAGATAATAAGAGACAGATGTGACTCTCACTAGTATTTGTTGCAGTCGCACTCTTCAGGTCGAGCCTTTTTCAGGTGACCTCTGACCTCACGAAGGTTTTTAATCTTCGTCTGGAGTGTTTCGATCTGGGAAAAGAAATGATAATGTACATAACGATATAACTTATGCAATATAAATGTACAGAATTAAAGTTGGAAGACTGGGAATATGATACATGAGTATTTTTTAAAAATCTTTTTTGAGCTTACAGCTGGTCATTGTTTACTTTTTGTTCACAACTTTCTACTAAACATCCCCTTTTATATTCCACAGAATTCATACAGATTTGAAACAAAATGCATGTGAGCAAATCATAAGTGTGTCATACTTCGTGGTCGATGTGGAGCTTGTGGTCCTTCCATGCTTGCAGCGATTTGTACAGACCAACGTCACATTTTACTGTATCATTGGCCAAAATGAAACATCTGAAACACACACACACACACACACACACACACACACACACACACACACATTCTCTTTGATGCATATACTCCCTCTTTGGTCCGTCATGTGTCTCTATTGAAGCACACACACTCTCACTCCTCACCTGTGGGACTTTTAATAGAGGAGGGCACAGCAGGCTGTTGCTGGTGTCTGGCTACTGCAGTGGTTTCCCACACCACGGACTCCTCCTCTCTGCGGTGTCTGCCCGATGCAGAGGTTCTGGGGCCTGAGGTCTGTATTCATATCCAGTCCACTGCGGTACCTCTCCTCCCATCTCCCTGTAAACAGCCGGGGCAAGCGTTTCCTGGCGTAAGCTCTCAGGGATTTCATTCTGTCAATCAAATGCAGCTTGCCATTATCACTTTTCAAGGACAAAATTTTTTTTTTTTTTCATATTAGATACTATATTAGATATAGAGACCTTTGTTTTTTTTTTGAAAATTGTCATGAACCTTTTTATATAGTAACGAAATTCTGCTCAACGAACCCTGATTTGATTTGTTTCCCCCCCCCTCCCCCCCCAAAAAAAAAAAAAAAAAAAAAAAAAAAAAATTATATACTATATATAATATATATATATATTAACAAATCAAGTCAGAATTTGTTTACATATTAAAAATTTCATGACAATTCTGATCATATTAATGAGAAGTCCATTTTCTTTTACGCCCCACCTCCACTAGAGGGCAGCAGAGGCACAGAGAATAATTCAGCTAATGCCTCCTGCATGATTTTTTGGAGGACTTGTTGCTGCATGTGTTTGTAGCTCAGTATCTAGTCATACTCACTCTTTTTGGAGTACAGTTTATTCTTGGAGAAGGTGCTCAGTCTGTAGCTTGTGGGTTCACAATTGCAGCCTTGAGGCTCAGAGTTCACGCTGGCATCAGTGCTCATGCTCTGCAGATAAATCTGTGATTTGATGCTGGATACAGACGGCTTCCGCACTGCAGACAGACTGGCCATGCCTTTGCATTTAGACAACCTCAGCTTTCCTGTGGCGTCTTCAACACACTGCCACTTCTGCAGACACACAGACAAAGAGGGACATTGTGCAGTTTTACTCTCAAAGATGATTCATATACAGTAACAAAAGGTACGGTATTGCCACAGTTGCTTGGACATGGTGCCAGGATAATATCATGATTTTTCTTTAAAGGTACCAAGATAATATTTTATCATACAAAAACATGATGCAAAAGTACAGTAGCATTACCATATGATACCATAGAAAGCCAGCTCTCTTGATGTGACTCGAGGCAAAATATCTTACGCGTTCTTATCAAATATTCTTAGCTCGTTCCTCTGTGACTGAACTGTATTTGACAGCGTCTGCTCACGAACACAATTTGTTTGACACCATCAACACCCATTAACTTTTCGCCGTGATGACTGTGTGCGTGGATGAGTGTGCTTATACGCCGGAAGTAACGGTGAAAATTAACCCCCCGCCTGGTGTCGGCATTTTTACTCAGCTGTAATTATCACAAATCCACCTCGTTAAAAGCCTCGTTAATGAGGAACATAAGTAACAGAGCGCTTAGGGCTGCACACTATCAGAGAGATGAGGGGAACATGCCTTTCTTTTTAGTCGCCTTTCTAGTGGCCTTGTAGTTAAAGACATGGCTGGTAAATGAAAGAAGCTATGAGGGCCAATCCAGCATTTTGTTCCAGGTGCTATTTTATATCACCACAAAATGTAGACTGTGTTATTGCACAGCTCTATATGTAAAGTTTGATATACAGTGGGTACGGAAAGTATTCAGACCCCCTTAAATTTTTCACTCTTTGTGATATTGCAGCCATTTGCTAAAATCATTTCAGTTATTTTTTTTCCCTCATTAATGTACACACAGCACCCCATATTGACAGAAAAACACAGAATTGTTGACATTTTTGCAGATTTATTAAAAAAGAAAAACTGAAATATCACATGGTCCTAAGTATTCAGACCCTTTGCTCAGTATTTAGTAGAAGCACCCTTTTGATCTAATACAGCCATGAGTCTTTTTGGGAAAGATGCAACAAGTTTTTCACACCTGGATTTGGGGATCCTCTGCCATTCCTCCTTGTAGATCCTCTCCAGTTCTGTCAGGTTGGATGGTAAACGTTGGTGGACAGCCATTTTTAGGTCTCTGCAGAGATGCTTAATTGGGTTTAAGTCAGGGCTCTGGCAGGGGCATTTAAGAACAGTCACAGAGTTGTTGTGAACCACTCCTTCGTTATTTTAGCTGTGTGCTTAGGGTCATTGTCTTGTTGGAAGGTAAACCTTCGGCCCAGTCTGAGGTCCTGAGCACTCTGGAGAAGGTTTTCGTCCAGGATATCCCTGTACTTGGCCGCATTCATCTTTCCCTCGATCTTTCCCTCGATTGTCGTCCAGTCCCTGCAGCTGAAAAACACCCCCAAAGCATTATGCTGCCACCACCATGCTTCACTGTTGGGACTGGATTGACAGGTGATGATCATTGCCTGGTTTTCCTCCAACACATCCGCTTCGAATTAAGGCCAAAGTTCTATCTTGGGGTCTCGATCAACTCATACGAACTCTATTTCCCACCATCTCAAACTCCATTTGGGCTTTCATGTGTCTTGCACTGAGGAGAGGCTTCCGTCGGGCCACTCTGCCATCAAGCCCCGACTGGTGGAGGGCTGCAGTAGATGTTTGACTTCTACAACTTTCCTACATCTCCCGCTGCTCTCTGGGCTCTCAGCCACATGATCTTGGGTTCTTCTTTACCTCTCTCACCAAGGCTCTTCTTCCCTGATAGCTCAGTTTGGCCGGACGCCCAGCTCTTGGAAGGGTTCTGGTCGTCCCAAACGTTTTTATGGAGGCCACTGTGCTCTTAGGACCTTAAGTGCAGCAGAAATTTTTTTGTAACCTTGGCCAGATCTGTGCCTTGCCACAATTCTGTCTCTGAGCTCTTCAGGCAGTTCCTTTGACCTCATGATTCTCATTTGCTCTGACATGCACTGTGAGCTGTAAGGTCTTATATAGACATGTGTGTGGCTTTTCTAATCAAGTCCAATCAGTATAATCAGACACAGTTGGACTCAAATGAAGGTGTGTAGAACCATCTCAAGGATGATCATAAGAAATGGACAGCACCTGAGTTAAATATATAGTGTCACAGCAAAGGGTCTGAATACTTAGGACCATGTGATATTTCAGTTTTTCTTTTTTAATAAATCTGCAAAAATTTCAACAATTCTGTGTTTTTTCTGTCAATATGGGGTGCTGTGTGTACATTAATGAGAAAAAAAAATTTACTTTTTGATTTTAGCAAATGGCTGCAATATTAACAAAGAGTGAAAAATTTAAGGGGGTCTGAATACTTTCCGTACCCACTGTATATACTGTATATATATCATATCCCACTTACCCGCATACATACAGTATACTCATGTAAATCTATATAGCAAATTTCAACTCCATGACTTTTATATTTATTGCATAACGTAACAATATTATTGCCGAATATATAAAGTTGGATGTGCATAATATCCAACTTTATCTGCAGACATACATTATACTGCATACATACATTATGTAAAGTGCATATACTATATTGCAAAAACCAGCTCTAATCGACTAAATGCAGATGTAAAGCATGATTTCTGTAAAGTAAAACTACTTGTGTAACAATGTGTATTATGCAAATAAATCTGAGTAAATGTACTGCACTAAAAAAATATATATTTTCTCATAAAATAAATATTTTACAAAGTACTTTGGAATGTAAAATTGCTATAAAATCAAAGCCATGTATCTAACTCGGTTATGTTCCAAATTTGAAGGTGATATCACAAAAAAAAAAAAAGAGGTTCCTGTGAGATTTTAGATTCCCGTTATATCAAAAATAGTCTCCGGGTGACACTCATACTCCATTTAACTTTTTGATGCATTTCCCTGTCAAAAAGTTATACATTTCTGTCACAGTATTACTTCTACCACAAAATAATCACCAAATATGGAACCTTGAGACTCCAAAAAGTTTTGATTATAAAATATTGTAGCAAATTTTGTAACATGGCACTTGACACTGCTCACTTGGGAGAGGAGCCCGCCAAAAGAATTTAAAGTATCATTTTCATAGTAACAAAATAGTTTTCACAAGATTAATTTTAAGTGTTTAAGCTTTCAAAATATATCTAATTTAGGATGATTAGCGTGACAGTTAAGAGGTTAAAGGGATATTTCACCCAAAAATGAAAATTCTGTCATTTACTCATCCTCATGTCAATCCAAACCTGTATGAATTTCTTTTTTCTGTTGTACACACAAGAAAATATTTTGAAAAATGTAACCAAAGAGTTGATGGTAGCCATTGACTTCCATAGTATTGAACAAAATACAATGGAAAAACATGCCAGCAACTGTCTGGCTACCAACATTCTTTAAACGAGAGGTGGAAATTATGACGGAATTTAATTTTGGGGTGAACTATCTCTTTAAGTAAATAAGGTGTTAAAACAATGCAGATAGCATGTGCACACAAACAACACTTTCGGTAGGTGCAATTTTCCCTTTTTCTTGGTTTGAAAGTTAGACGTTTTTCTTGCTTGCAAAAGTGTGATGTAGTAACGACAGACTTTCCTTGATCAAAGCAGAAAAGCAGATGGACGAATAAAGCCTGACATAAAAAACGAAAGAAAGAGAGGGAGAAAAGAGAAAGGGATGGAGAGAATGTAATGCAGGAACGGGCTGCAGGTCCCTGGAGGACTATACAGTGGCCAGTCTTGTTAGAGTGAAAGTTGAGAGCATGAAATTTCAGGTGTCCGCTCTGACAGCTCGACATCTCTCTGTTCTCACTTGTTCTGTTTCATAGATGGCTCACACACCCACAACACACACACACCACACACACACACACACACACACACCCACACACACACACACCACACACTCACAGATACTTTACTTGTGAGGGTCTATACTGACAAAGTATGCCAAAAAGTATTACCATGTTTATGGACATAGTGTCATGGTAATATTATGGTTAAGTACCTTCAGTGTAGTACCTCTGTAATTACATACTATACTAATGGTTAAAAGTTTGCAAAAAATAAGATTTATAAGAAAATATTGCTCGCCAAGGCTGCATTTATTTGATAAAAACAGTAATATCGTGAAATATTTATTACAATTTAAAATAACTGTTTTTGTGGAAATTTATTTTAGAATGTAATTTATTCCTGTGATGGTAAAGCTGAATTTTCAGCATCATTACTCCAGTCTTCAGTGTCACATGATCCTTCAGAAATCATTCTAATATGCTGATCTGCTGCTCAAGAAACATTTCTTATTATTATTATTATTATTAACACCAACATTCAAAAGTTTGGGATAAGATAAAAAATAAAACTTGTATTCAGCAAGGATTCATTAAAATGTTTAAAAGTGAAATAAAGACTTTATAATGTACAAATGTTCCTATTCAAATATCCGGTTTCTTTTGAACCTTCTATTCATCAATGAATCCTGAACAAAAATATAGCATATTATTATTTTATCATTATTGCTGTTGCTGTTTACTATTATTGTTTTTACTGTATTTGTTTTATTTAAAAATACAGTTTTGGTGAGCACAATACACTTTATGAACTATTAAAAATAATAAACATATCAATGTACAGTATTGTTAAAAATATGAAAATGTTATGGTGTTTTTCCTGGGTGGTGGGCAGTAGTATTTCACAGACGTGCTGGTTCTGATGGCATTAGCTGGTGAAGGCATAGCTAATGAATATTTATTATGTTATGCACAAACGATTGAACATGAGATGTTAGTGTTTTAAATAGTCTATGTGACATATTGAGGTCAGCAGTAGAGTTCTTGCTCATTTGCAAGTCAAACTGAAAGGCAAACAATAACATTATGATGTGGAATGTCCAAAAATCATCTACACAGCAATTTCACTAGCACATCAAGTTGCTACTTGTGACATTTCGTTTGATAACTTCATCTCTGCTGCTCTGAATGCATGCATCAACAAACCAATGTTTGAAACACTGGACTCCTGCTAATGTGGAGTAGTGGATTGCTGCCTATATATATATAGAGATAATATTTAATATTGTACATAGATTGTCCGAAGATAAATATTCTTCTGTATGTACAGGTATGTTGTTGTACCTGACCGATCTGTTCACATGGCGTCTGGTACTCTGCACGCTGGCACAGGTCTTTAACACGCTGGTATTTGGGCAGGTAGTTTTCCTCCTGGGCCATATCCTTCCCATCATTCAACACTTTATGCAGCAGTTTTCTGTCACCAGAGATGAAGAGAAAAACCTCATGTTATCTGAATAAACAGACACTGACCTTTCACACCAAAAACCCAGAGCTCTCCGGCTGTTTTCACATTTAATTTGCGCTGACTCACCCTCTCTCCACCAGGAACGAGTCCCTCCACACTTTTCCTTTCTTGTTGAGCTGGAACCTGCAATTAGGAGAGACGGATGGAAATTGATCTACCGGCTTTGGTACTGATCACCTGGAACAGCAAATTGTCCAGAAATGGGCCGTTTCTCAGTGGACTCAAACGATGACTAAATGCAACAAGTTGAGGCTGAGATTGAAAAATAGTGAAAAAATCGTAATGCTGAAAAACTGAAACCCAGCCTGCAATTTAAAGTGTTTTTTCTTCCCCTCTACTATCCCTGATGAAAAACAGAAGGAGATGTGGAGGTGAGGAAACACAAGTGCTCTGTGCACCTCCTGACCTTCTCTGCAGATATGAGCTATCGATCGGCGCTCTCACACACCCTCTCTGATCTCCGCAGGAGTTTCTGCCAGATTTAGGAGTGTTCTGGCTGGCCTTTTCTCCTATTCAGACTCCTATTGTTAGTGGTACATGCTAAGGCATCATCAGTTCACAAACTCCAAAGCCAAAGTTATGCGTACTTTGCCCCATGCCATTTGTGTTTTGGACATGAATGATACTAAATTATGGGGTTTATTGAAAAGTGGTGTACTATTGGGTCATAATGATAATAATAATAAAAAAACGAGAAAAAAAAGGATAAATTCAATACTATTTTAAGTAGCAACAAACTGAGCTAGCCTTGCTTGTCATAGAAAGGTCAAATTATCTAATATTTATATGACTTACTGACGCTGACACAGCCATGAGGGTCCGCAGGGTCCTTGCTATGAAATCATTTATTGTTTTATGTTTTAAAGGGGGTCATATGATGCGATTTCAATTTTTCTCTTTCTCTTTGGAGTGTTACAAGCTCTTGGTGCATAAAGAAGATTTGTAAAGTTGCAAAGACTAAAGTCTCAAATCCAAAGAGATATTCTTTATAAAAGTTAAGATTCAGCCACGCCCTCCTAAAATGGCTCATTCTAACATGCCCCCACATATCTACCTCACAATGTGGAAATATTAGCATAATGCCGCCCAAATGGGCATGCAAAGAAAGAAGGCGTGGTTTCAGTAACCGCAGTTAGTGTTGAAGCAGCATGTCAGGGAGACGCTGTGTGTTTCAGTGCGAAAGCAAAAGCACTTTATTTGGCCTTCCGGAAGTAGATGCAATTAGGAATCATTGGTTAAGATTTATTTACAACAGAACAGCACAACCCAGATGTTCGAATTTGTGCAACGCATTTTATGGACGACAGTTTTTTGAACCTAAGAGTACAAGGCTGGCTGTGCACAAAGGCTCTTTATAAAAAAAAAAAGGGTAAATTCCAACTTTGCTATGACAATCTGGTGCTTCTGAATCAGCGACTAAGTATGTTTTGTTATTAGTTTAAGTTTTGTGCAGCGCAGAGTAACGCGTCGTGTGTGTGTGTGTGTGTGTGTGTGAGGGGAACAGGGTCACATCACAGCAGAGTGAACTGTCTGTCAGAAATCATAGCACGTCAGCTGTCTTAACCGTGGCTTGTGCAAACACATACCAGCTTCATCACTTTGTCTGTCACAAGACTCTGTTCCCCTTTCTGGTTTGAACTGATGGTAAAACTAACGACATTTTTTACTGTCTTGATATTTACTTTGAAAGCTGAAGCTCGCGATTATGGTAAGGGGCGTTACATTTCCGACACGTGCTTGTGGTTTTTGGCCAATCACAATGCACTGGGTCCGCTGGCCAATCAGAGCAGACTGCACTAGTCAAAGGAGGGGGCTTTGTTGAAAAATACGCGTTTGAGAGAGGCGAGGCATAGAGGACCTACAATAATGTACAGTATTTGAAAAACAATGAGTTTTTTGAATATTAAAGCATGTCAACATATTCTGTTACACCAAATACACAAAATAATGATCTTTAAAATAGCATCATATGACCCCTTTAACGTTCTGTTATGTTGGTTATACCACTTTGATCTAGATGACAAAAGCCTGTTTATTAATCAATTATGTAAGCCTGTTTCTGCCACTGAATAAAAAACAAAACAATGTAATTGCTATTTTTATCTCAAAATTCTGACTTTTTTTCTCGCAGTTGTGAGTTGACATCTTGCCGTTCAGATTTATTTTCTCAGAATCACGAGTTATAAAGTCAGAATTGTTTGATATAAACTCCCACTTCTGACATTTCTCTCAGAATTGTGAGATAAAAACTCACAACACAACTCACTAACACTGGGTGTTATAAAGTCAGAACTGCGATTTTTGCCAAAAAAATTCTCTGAGACAAAGCCGCATTGCGAGATATAAACTCGCAATTGTAAAAAAATTTTCTATTTTTTCCCCTCAGAATTGGACTTTACAACTCGCAGTTGAGAGTTTATATTTCACAATTCTAAGAAAAGCCAGAATTGTGAGATAAAAAGTGAGAATTCTCAGAAAAATAGAATTTCAAGATATAAACCCGCAATTACGAGACAAAAGAGGTTATCTCACAATTCTGACTTTTTTCTTGCATTTGTGAGTTTATATCATGCAATTCTGAGAAAAAAAGACTACATTGTGAGATAAAGAGCTGCAATTACCCTGTTTTATTTTTTATTCAGTGGCAGAAATAGGCTTCCATAATAAACAGAGAAGCAGTTTAAGCTAGATAATTTTAAAGAAATAATATTCTTAAAAAATTACCAACTTCTACTTTCTTTTCAAGAATTTGATTCAGTGAATGAGGCTTTTTCATTATGACATCAAGACAGTTATATCGCTTTATAACCCCCAAAAATATCAGAAAATATTCTGAAATTAAAACAAGCTCATCATAGACAATGCGTATTCAAATTATTGCATGTATGTAATGTATTTTTAGTTAGGGATGAGCAATATGGCAAAAATATCACCACAATTTTTAGTTTTTTCAAACAGGATCACGATTTATGTTCACTATTCTTTTTGATGTTGGTTTTTGCACGTTAATGAGCAGCGCAACAAAACTAATTTCCATGTTTAAGGAAATATAGCCCTACAACAAAGTATAAAAGAAGAAATAAAACGGTGGGTTATATGACCAAAATCATATTTCACTTTATTTTATTTCAATAATAATACAAAAACAGACACTGCACTGTCATAAAACATAGCTGTAAAGTCAGTTTGTGGACACAGTTTAATCATTCACGATTTACTATCATCATATCACAAACGCTTATTATTAGTCATATTTAGTACCAGAATATCTTGGGGATAGGTTTATTCAACCACCTAGTAAACACCCAGAGACCCTACCAACTGTTTTGAGATGCCCTCGAAACCAACAAGAACACCTCAGCACGTGGAAGCTGATGAAATATAGAGGTCCTTGTTTAATTAGTGTCTATCTGAGCTGATTGAGAGCACAAGGGAAGTGCAAGCCCGCTGATGAAATATAGAGGTCCTTGTTTAATTAGTGTCTATCTGAGCTGATTGAGAGCACAAGGGAAGTGCAAGCCCTCCATCTCCCTGCCAGTTATTTTTCCTGAAAGCCCCTCTTCCCCGTCCCCCCCCCACCTCCTGCTGAGATATGCATCTCTTCCTCTCATCTGAAATAAAAGAGGTACGCGGGCTAGCGGAAGAGTGCAGAGATGAGATTTCAGCAGGTGTCATGGTGATGAGGGGGGCTCTGTGCCAGTAGGATGCCTGGCAGACCGCCATCTGCTGCCACTCAATGACAATGAAGTGAGGCGAGGTGCTGTTCAAACTGCTCTGAATGCAATGTGTCATTATCCTCAGGAACCTCAGCATTACAAACTGATCAAGTAATACAGTGAACTAACTAGTGCTGTTCACTCTTAAAAATAAAGGTTCCAAAAGGGTGTTTTTGATGTGATGCACCATAATTAAGAACCATATTCGGTTCCCCAAAGAACCTTTCAGTGAACAGTTCCTACAAGAACCATTTTGAAAGCATTTGTGACCCTGGAGCACAAAACCATTCTTAAGTCGCTGGGGTATATTTGTAGCAATAGCCAAAAATACATTGTATGGATCAAAATTATCGATTTCGATTTTCTTTTATGCCAAAAATCAGTAGGATATTAAGTAATGATCATGTTCCATGAAGATATTTTGTAAATTTCCTACTGTAACTTTCTAAACCTAATTTTTGATTATAATATGCATTGTAGAAGAACTTCATTTGGTACAATTTAAAGCGATTTTTTTTTTTTTTCCCCTCAATATTTCGATTTTTTTCCTCCCTCAGTTTCCAGATTTTCAAATAGTTGTATCTCGACCAAATATTGTCCGATCCTAACAAACCATACATCAATGGAAAGCTTATTTATTCAGCTTTCAGTTGATGAAAAAAAAAAAAAAAAAAATATCAATCTCAATTTCGGAAAATTGACCCTTATGACTGGTTTTGTGGTCCATGGTCACATTTTAAAAACCGAAATAACTTTTTTTCGACTATAAAGAACCTTTTCTGCATTTGAAAGGTTCCATGGATGTTCGAGGTTCTTCATAGAACCATTGATGCCAATAAAGAACCTTTATTTTTAAGTGTTGATTCTGCCTGATAATATAACACTGAGGAGCGAATTATTAAGCAGCCGTGCAACTTTTGCATGTGCTAACCAAGCGGCAACATCCCGCTCTCTCTCGTGAAGCCAACAAGGAAGTGACTTAAACTGTAATTCGTCAACTGGCCGCTAGAGGCTGGCTGCAAAAGGGAGTCAATCCTATAGACTCCTCATGTTAAAATTCCTAACTTTACAGCAGAAAAAAACATGTTTACAGCCTGGTTCAAAAAATGTGAATAATAGTATTGATCAATAAACTCACGTAGCACGTCCACTGTCCACAATCCAGTCAAGTGGACAAAATTAACAAGCACCGTATATTATTTCCCCTTCCTTTTCAGAAATACTCAACATAACAAAAAAAAAAAACCTGGCAGACTTCAGGAGACATCCTCACCTGTTCATCATGCGGTCTGTGTCCAGGAGCTTGAGGATGGACTTGCCGTCCATGTCTGGGGGAACGTCCATCCCTGCGATGTCCAGGATGGTGGGTGCCAAGTCTATGTTCAACACGATGTGGGGGTTGCTATGGAAACAGGAGAGGGGGGTTGCCATTTGACATAATGGTCAGAAACCAGACGAGCAACACGTGAACACCGAATGATAATAAGATACAGACAGTGAGAGAAATAGAGATCCAGGACTTTCTCTAAATGGAATACAGCTGTACTCCTACTAAATATAGAATTTTCTTAAACGTAGTATGTAATATACTTTTGTAATGTGTATCTGAAATGTTATCATTCACTGAGGCGGTGTGCAGTGACAGGTGGGCAAATTTCCTCATTTCTACAAATGTACATATATCGATGTACACTTGTTCCCTATGCCATTTGCCATTGCCTTGTCTTTCAGATTTGGGGTGCCATTGGGCAATCAGATGCACACTGAGTGTCCATGAGCAAAGATGGCAGCATGCAGGTCACATACTAGCAGGGCTGCAAGTGCCATCTGAGCAACTGTCATTGTGATAAATGTGAACGCTAACGCAGTAGTTTTCAAACCTTTTGACTGTCCAAGACAATATTGCGAGATATTTTCAAGTGCTTCTGCTGTAATGACAAAGCTGCTTGTTTTGATTAAAATAATGATAAAATACTTTAGAATAATTGTATCAGATTATATACTTAGAAAGAAAATTATAATAAATAATTTAATTATGTCATAAAATGTCAAATTTACTTCATAATGAACAATCAATGAATGAATGAACCTAATAATGATTTAACTGTTCTAAAATAAAATGATAACATAATGTAAACAAAATCTGAAATGTTACTAACGAAATAAAATAAATTAAGTTACTAAAATACAAAAACTAAACTTAATAAAAGACTATTACATTTTTTTAGAAGTATAAAAAAATATTTAAAAACCCGAATTATTTACTTATCGTATTAACTTGAGAAAAATTAATAAAATAATTATAATATGTAAAATATCCAATATGCATTCTATAATTTCAGAAGATTCAGAACTGAATGTTCTTCAGAGTGATTTTTGGGATTCAAATTATTTTAAACGCACAATGGTAATTTCTACCCCCCCCCCCCCCCCCCCCAAAAAGATCTTGACATAACTAGAAAATGTGTATTCATCCTAGACATTTCTGACTTTCATGAATCTGATTACTTCCATGATTGTCCGGTCTAGAAATCACACTTACAATTCCCTCATATATTTATTGTTTGAATCCTGTTCTTATATAAAATGACAAATACAAATTATCATAAGTGATTTTGTCATTGTTTTTTATTTTATATTATATTCTTCTTTTTCTGAAAATTGTTTTGATTTTTTCTTTTTTTTCAAAGTACTTTTAATTTTTGTAAAGCTCTTTGAGATGCAACTTTTAAAGGCCCTATATAAAGTCAAGTTTATTATTATTATTATCATCATCATCTTTTTAGCTGTTTTAGTTTATTTTAAAGCTTGTTTTGTCCTATTTTGAATCATCTTGTGGCCCCCTTGTAAGTGTGCTGAGGCCCCTGGTTGAGAAGAACTGAGCTAACAGAGAATTCTATTATAAACCTCTTTGCCTGACACATTAAACATTCACCTTCTGATGCTGAAGAACACATCAAACCCCATCAACGTGCCTAACTGAAGCTGCTCATTTTGATTTAAAAAATGATTCAAAACTGATGAGTGTCAATTTTAACTGACCATTTCAAATCCTGTGAAGTCAGTGGACTGAAACTCAGTGGAGATTATTCCGATCACATCCGCTCAGTTTTCAAAAAGTAAATTAGGCTCATCTCTCTCTCTCTCTCTCTCTCTCTCTCTTTCTCTCTCTCTCTCTCTCTCTCTCTCTCTCTTTTTATTGCCTGAAGGCTCATCTGATGTTGAACTGGCCCCAGCTGTGCCTTTCTCACCCCGAGTCTCCAGCCAAACTCTTTATCCTCTTTTCTGTGCCTTTCATTCACAGTAAAAAGTCTTGTGGTCTTCACATGAGTGGTCTTTACTACTGTTAATCAGCTTTTCTGAGAAAGAGAGAAGCCAGATCACACAGCAGTGGTAAACCAGACTAGTGACTAATGATATTAAATGCTGATGAGCGAAAGAGAGAGCTCTGGTCTGGTGCTCCGGTGGGGATGCAGGTTCAAATATGGCCTGCAACATGTGCTGATTTCATTCTCTCTCTCTTTGGACATTGGACATTGGAAAGTCATTAAAACCCCATAAATCAAGTTTAGACCTCATTTAAGAGTAACTTTGGCCTCTGTACAAAAACCATTACCATAACAAAGATGAATTACTATAGACATAAATGTTATATTAAATTATCTAATTATATAGGTTACTAAATATATACTTTTTTGGAAATAATCTTTGTAAGCTTTACTTTTGAATTATATATTATATAAAAATGTTGTATTTATATAAATAAATATATGAATAAATATAAATATAGACTTATCATGGTACTACCATCTAAAACCACTATGCTATTTGAGGGTTGTCTTTGGCTCGTCTCTTGGATGGCGTCATGGCATACACACTCACATGCCTCCTGCCTCCACATTTGGGCCGCGGATGTAAAAGGGAACTCTGATGTCAAACTCATAGGGCATGGATTTCCCCTTGACCAGGCCGAACTGACCGATGTGGTATCCGTGGTCAGCCGTGTAGATCACAAATGTGTTGTCCAGCTCCCCAGTGTCCACCAACATGTTGTATATCTGCATTCAGACAGAAGAAACATAACAATGGCAGAATAAATTATAAGGAACAACAGCCTTTTTGTGGTTGCGGTCAAACAAAAATTCTGGAGAAAAAACAGACAAAAGCATCATGGGACTTTTTAGTGTGAATCCAAGAGAATGCCTGGTGCCTGGCCTTATATGTGCCTGGCTTGATGAAATTTCATTTTCTGAGCCAGACTGACATTTACTTACATGAATGAATGACTGAATGGATGGATGGATGGATTGATGGATGGATGGATGGATGAATGGATGAATGAATAAATGGATGAATGGATGAATGGATGAATGGATGGATGAATGGATGGATGAATGGATGGATGATGGATGATGGATGATGGATGGATGATGGATGAATGATGGATGGATGGATGGATGGATGGATGGATGGATGGATGAATGAATGAATGAATGGATAGATGAATGAATGAATGGGTAGATGGATGGATGGATGAATGAATGGATAGATGGATGAATGGATGGATGGATGGATGGATGATAGATGATGGATAGATGATGGATGGATGGATGAATGGACGGATGGATGGATGAATGGATGAATGAAAGAATGGATGAATGAATGAATGAATGGATGGATGAATGAATTAATTAATTAATGTGAAATGGACCACTGGACTCAGTGTTACTGTTCACTGAAACAATTAAAAATAATTTTGTTAATTGAAATTAAGCTGACATCAATTAAAAATATATGAAAAATTGCCTAGCAACTACTGAAATAAAAAAAGTACTAAAATTATAAAAATTCATAAAAATAGACATTAAAAATAAATAATTACAGTATTTAAAAAAATATATATTTTACAGACAAAACAATAATAATAAAATGATAAAAACACAAAAACCCTAAAACTTTAAACTGAAATATTAAAATACAAGCTTATTCAGAACATTAATACTGTAAATACCATAACAAAACATAATTAATATTAAAACATCAATGATTGCAATATCACGTACCGTAGTACTTTAATATTGTTTAAAGTGCCTTAAAGTGTTAGAAAATGTAGAAAAGTGTTAGAATTATTCAGTACCATGGAATCTATGGAGTAAAGGTAGGAAATGTCTTAAGAACATGATTCATACATCAAAATAAAAAAATAAAAAATATAAAAAATATAAAAATATAAAATTAAAAAAATATTGGCATTTTGGCAAATATTTGCATAACATGTATAACTGATGTACCTTCTCCACACTATCATCCACAGACAGCAGGGTTTGCAGTCTCTTGCGCTGCAGTACGTTGGTGAACTCCATGTGAATGGGCTTCATGGGGCCGGTGTAGCGCATAATCCAGTGTTTGTCTGGATTAGGGGCGTAGTTATAACTGGGTGTTCTGAATGGAGAAGAAAAGAGTCACTGTCAGAAGACCTGCTGAAGCATAACTGAGGGAAATCGAGAGAGTTTTCAGAGCGTTTCGAGACACTGTTTGTCGACTCTGTTCTGCTGATGTCGGAGGAAAGCACACAGACAGATTTTGACAGCTGGGATGTGTCTGCGTGAATGTGTGAAGGTGCGTCTGTGTGTGTTTGCATGGTCAGAATTACAAATGACAGCAATCGACTGTGTGCTTTCTCTCCCGTCTCCTCAGAAATGACACATTGGAATTTTACAGTCTCATGGTTTCTCAGGCGCTGACTGACAGACTGACATTCTGTGAATGTAATGGTTGTTCAACCATTATTCAGGGATAAAAAGAGAGAGAAGTGTTTGTAGCTTCTCCTGCTCGCTCCTGTGACAGGTGTGAGAGGCCTATTAGAAACAAACAGCACTTACACTCCATGCCTTTACAGTTGTGATTAAAAGCCCCCAGCTCTGTTGCTTACTGCCATTACTTAAAGTCCTTCTACAGACAAATCAATGTGAGCCTCATCGCACTTACCTGCTGCCTGGCCTTGTTTTGAGGGTGCCGTATATTTAAACTGATAGCAAATTAGCGACAACAAAGGACGATGTAACTCTCTGTCTCTATTTAGTTGATCTATTTCTGTACTGGGACCTGAAAAAATGTGTACTGCTGTTCCTTTGACACTTGTTTCTTTTCCTTTTTTTAGTGTCTATACAATAGCTCTGATTCAAAACTAAATGTGCTCTCTTCTTAGACATACAGTGGGTACGGAAAGTATTCAGACCCCCTTCAATTTTTCACTCTTTGTTATATTGCAGCCATTTGCTAAAATCATTTAAGTTAATTTTTTTTCCTCATTAATGTACACACAGCACCCCATATTGACAGAAAAACACAGAATTGTTGACATTTTTGCAAATTTATTAAAAAAGAAAAACTGAAATATCACATGGTCCTAAGTATTCAGACCCTTTGCTGTGACACTCATATATTTAACTCAGGTGCTGTCCATTTCTTCTGATCATCCTTGAGATGGTTCTACACCTTCATTTTAGTCCAGCTGTGTTTGATTATACTGATGGACTTGATTAGGAAAGCCACACACCTGTCTATATACGACCTTACAGCTCACATTGCATGTCAGAGCAAATTAGAACATGAGTCAAAGGAACTGCCTGAAGAGCTCAGAGACAATTGTGGCAAGGCACAGATCTGGCCAAGGTTACAAAAATTTTCTGCTGCACTTAAGGTTCCTAGAGCACAGTGGCTCCATATCCTTAAATGGAAGACGTTTGGGACGACCAGAACCCTTCCTAGAGCTGCCCGTCCGCTCAAACTGAGCTATCGGGGGAGAAGACCTTGGTGAGAGAGGTAAAGAAGACCCCAAAGATCACTGTGGCTGAGCCCCAGAGATGCAGTCAGGAGATGGGAGAAATTTATAGAAAGTCAACCATCACTGCAGCCCTCCCCAGTCGGGGTTTTATGGCAGAGTGGCCCGACGGAAGCCTCTCTTCTGTGCAAGACACATGAAAGCCCGCATGTAGTTGTGAGATGGTGAGAAATAAGATGCTCTGGTCTGATGAGACCAAGATAGAACTTTTTTGGCCTTAATTCTAAGCGGTATGTGTGGAGAAAACCAGGCACTGCTCATCATCTGTCTAATACAGTCCCAACAGTGAAACATGGT
This sequence comes from Sinocyclocheilus anophthalmus, assembly GCA_018155175.1. Classification (NCBI taxonomy): domain Eukaryota; kingdom Metazoa; phylum Chordata; class Actinopteri; order Cypriniformes; family Cyprinidae; genus Sinocyclocheilus; species Sinocyclocheilus anophthalmus. The sequence continues at coordinate 140,924 of JADLZN010009398.1, read as the reverse complement.
GGTGGCAGCATCATGCTGTGGGGTGTTTTTCAGCTGCAGGGACAGGACGACTGGTTGCAATCGAGGGAAAGATAATGCGGCCAAGTACAGGGATATCCTGACGAAAACCTTCTCCAGAGTGCTCATGACCTCAGACTGGGCCGAAGGTTTACAATGACCCTAAGCACACAGCTAAATAACGAAGGAGTGGCTTCACAACACTCTGTGACTGTTCTTGAATGGCCCAGCCAGAGCCCTGACTTAAACCAATTTAGCATCTCTGGAGAGACCTAAAAATGTCTGTCCACCAATGTTTACCATCCAACTTGACAGAACTGGAGAGGTTCTGCAAGGAGGAATGGCAGAGGATCCTTAAATCCAGGTGTGAAAAACTTGTTGCCTCTTTCCCAAAAAGACTCATGGCTGTATTAGATCAAAAGGGTGCTTCTACTAAATACTGATCAAAGGGTCTGAATACTTAGGACCATGTGATATTTCAGTTTTTTCTTTTTTAATAAATTTGCAAAAATTTCAACAATTCTGTGTTGTTCTGTCAATATGGGGTGCTGTGTGTACATTAATGAGGGGAAAAATTTACTTAAATGATTTTAGCATATGGCTGCAATATCACAAAGAGTGAACAATTTAAGGGGGTCTGAATACTTTCCGTACCCACTGTATTTTAAGGTAACAAAATATGACATATTTTAATTAATATTTCCCTACTGCTGTTCCAAATGCTAAGAAATAGTGGGGATTTTGATTCATCTGTAATTTGAATGATTTTACTAAAAATATTAATTGAGATTAATTTAATGATTCACTCATTGACCTATTCTAGATTAAATTCTATTGATGGTACTGTTTTTCCTGCATTTTATAAAATCCCAGTTTATTAATTTATTTCACGAACATGATGCTTCATTCATTGTTGCTCTGGTCGCGTTTTAACCTAATAAGACGCGTTTTTTTCGATCCAGTCAACAGTAAACCGGGCCTAAAACGTTTTGAGCGTGTCCACTTTGGACCACTTCCAGAGCTGAAAACACATTAAACCGGATTGGTTTTGTTGGGTCTCTCTTACGTGGTCGAATGTGTTAAAATGGGCAAAAAAGGCCTTTTCTGCATTTTACCAAAACACACGGATTGCAGTCAAAATCACAGCTGCTTTCTTTATCCTTTTTGATTCACTTCCTTTCCCGATTGCTCGGTTTTGTTCAATCAATAGTGTTTCTGCACTGCACTCGTTCAAGATAAACAGAACCCAGTAAACAGAATAGGCCTAGTAGATAAATATTTTATTCAATACAGAAAAGTTTTGAGTAATATAGTTCTAATCTGATTCACCCATATGTGTATGTATTTTTTTTTTGGCATATTGATTACCCTTTGTATAACCACAGTTTTACTACAAATACCATGATTAAAACGATAACCTGCTGAAAAAAACCTGCTAAAACCAGCCTAAGTCCTCTGTATTTTTAAGCTTATTAAGGCACTAGCTTAGCAAACATGCTAATGCCAGACTGGAATTGAAACAGAAAAGTCGATTTTAAATATAATATTCCACACATAAAAGTGTTGAGTAAAAATAGTTCTAACCTGATTCACAACACTATTTCACAAAATATTTGTATCCTATGTGTTTTTAGGTTTATCAAGACATTAGCAACATACTAATGTAAAACTTAAGTGGATTTAACGGTACAAGGAGTAAATAGAAATATTTTATAAATAAAGATAAATAAAAAATCAGTTCTTTTTACAATAAACAATATTTCACATCAGGACTAATATTGTGTGTAGGCTATGCTCTATAATTTCTTATAGACTACCAGATAGAATTAATTGTTTGTATTGCGTCTCTGGTGTTGTTGACGTGGAGGATGCTACTGCTACACAGTTGCTGCCGATCTAGAGTGCTCAAATAAATAACATGAGATTCCATCACGGTTAGAATCAGCCTCAGAAGGCAGATGTACGGTGACAGAGAAGTCTTAAACAAAATCACAATTCTGAAAACAAAATAACAAATTACAAACGCAAATGCAAGTCTAAAAAAAACAAAATAACAATTCAGAAAGCACAACAACAAGTCAGAAAACATTATAACAAGTCAGAAAACACAATGACAAATCCGAAAACAAATTAACAAGTCAGGAAACACAATGACAAATTCGAAAACAAAGAAGTCAGAAAACACAACAAAATCAGACAAACCGGAAGAGGTAGGTATAGTTTGAGACAGCACCATTGGTTTGGGATTACTGACTGCTGACTGGACGAGACATCTGTCAATGTATACAGGGAAGAACCAGCCGTAGAACAGCAGAGTCGTGGTAGAAAGTGCGGAGATGGTATAAATAGCTCAGTTTAAATGTATTGTATCAATTGCCCTCACTGTGGAATAAAAAATACATAGTGCATATTTACATTTAGTTAAAAGTGGCTGTAAATCATCAGCTCCAGTGGCGCAGATGGATAAATGCGGGTCGTTGGCTTTTTGACACAATCGACCCGGGTTCGATCCCACCTTTTGCCAAACTTTGTTTTCTCCCTTTTCAAATCTCGTATCACATCGTAAAGGCATTTATTTTCAATAAAAATTAAGGAAATAATCAAAAAGTTGGGTAGGGTTATGGTAGGTGTAGGGAGGGCTTTATTGTGCCAATAAGGTGGCATCCATTTAATAATTAAAATGATAATTTACACTCAATACGTTATTACTGCATACTGTTTTATAATGTACTACAATACTGAAGTGCAGATAATTGCCACTATTTGCAACAAGTAGTATACATGATAGTAGAAATCCTGCTATTTTAACAGTGTAAATAGGTATTTGCACTTAGAAATTATTGCTAAAAATACTGCTATTTTCAATTAGTGTAAATAGAATCCATTGCTAAAACGAGATTTGAAAAGGGAGGGAAAAAAAGTTCGGCAAAAGGCGGGATCGAACCCGGGTCGATGGCGTCAAAAAGCCAACTATACACATTTATCCATCTGCACCACTGGAACTGATGAATTACAACCACTTTTAACTAAATGTAAATAGACATCCCGTATTTTTTATTCCAGAGTAAGGGCAATTCATACAATACATTTAAACTGAGCTACTTTAATACCATCTCCGAACTTTCTACCACGACTCTGCTGTTCTTCGGCTGGTCCTTCCCTTTATTGATTGACAGATGTCTCGTTTAGTCAGCGGTGAGTAATCCCAAACCAAACTATCTCAAACTATACCTACCTCTTCCAGTTTGTCTGATTTGTCGTTGTGTTTCTGACTTGTTATTTTGTTTTCGAATTTGTCATTGTGTTTTGTGAATTGTTATAATATTTCCTGAATTGTTGTTGTGCTTTCTGAATTGTTAATTTGTTTTTTAGACTTGCATTTGCGTTTGTAATTTGTTATTTTGTTTTCAGAATTGTGATTTGTTTTGCACTTCTCGGTCACCGTACAGCTGCCTATGTAGACAGTAAACAGCATATTCGCTCTCTGTCTCTCTCTCTCTCGGTTTATCTTCTTTATTGGTCTACATCTAATCCTTTTAATCCTCTCAAAACGCTCTTTCTCCCTATCTTGTTCTTTTCCGATCATATTTTCATTATTCTCTCCATCACAGGAGTGATGGAGATGAAACAGGTGCAGCGGGATCACGTGGCGATGAGAACGGGGGGATTTTCCCACCGAATAATATACACTCTCTGACTGTCTGTGAGGATTTGGACAATATCTCTGCAGTGGCCTTGCGCCAGTCTGAGGGGCAACGAGGGGTTAATTACATACAGCACTGGATGAGGGCAAGAAGCAGAGAAGTACAGGACTAGCGGGAGGCCATTATGGTCGGTGGAGGGTGGTTTGCAACGGAGAGAATGAGGGCAGTCTCAGGAATTTTTCATGGGATGTTAAGAGAGGAATTCTGGGGCATTCTCTCCTGACAGCAAGAGAATGATACATGCATATGAATGCATGTGTGGAGCACGGCCATTTTTTATGGCTACAGGGGTGAAAAAAGTGACATATTTCTTTGCAATATAGGTACAATCAGACAGGTGGTGATGTTATAGAGGTGGATGTGAATCATAAATCATGTTTAATTAAGAGTTTGTGTGCAAAAAGAGACTGGCGAGCAAAACAGGAGCAAGGCTGTTTGTTTTTTATTGGTGAAAGCGAGATGACATCAGAAAAATAATAAAAGCACATTAAATTCCAGACTCTCTGACTCGAGCAGTTACTTTGAAGGGATGATGGATGTTTATGTGAGTCATAAAGTGGGCAGGTTTGCATCTCCTGGTTTATATCTACTCTAATGGTGAATCAAACGCATGTTAAACAGAAAGCTATCACACGCGCACACACACACCACACAAACACACACACACACACACCCACACACAACACACACACACCACACCACACCACACACACACACAAACACACACACAACAAACTGTTTGAAGAGCTTTCCCATTTACTAATTAAAAAATGGATTTATTCACTATTTGTGTTTCTCCCAGCTTGAGAAGAATGTGCATGCTTGTGAACATTCTGTCTGATTTCATTCCTGACGCCTCAATATTTCAGGAAAGACAGTAATATTAATTGACAGTACTGTATCTCTTTGCTCTCTCCCTCTCTTTTTCTTGCTTGAATGTGAGAGAAATGGGAGCTCATGGTTGTGTGGTTTTGTGCTTAGACACACAATGTCCTGAAAGCAAATCGAATCTGAGAGACAGACAGACAGTGAGAGAATTTAGTACATTAGAGGCTTTTTGTTTTCTCATTTGTGGTGTGAGATAATACATCTGTGTATGTGTGCTGTCGGATGTATCTGGGGCATGAAAAATATATTCTATACAAGTACATTAATGTAAATCTTCAAGCTTATTTTTTTATGTGTTGTTCTATATGTATGAAATATGTCAGTATGCAATTTATAGTGCATTGTAAGTATGTGGTCAGTTATTTCTTTCAGGTTCATGTACTGAGCAAGGAAGTTTACTGTAGTTAACTGTTAACGTTTATAGCGAGCTGAATAATAACTTCTGGTTTATTAGAACTGAAATTTGAAGCCCTTCTTAATCCTTGTATCATTCGATCATTCGTTTTTTGATTTAATATTGAAAGTAGAAAAATGAGAAAACAGATCCTGAAACAAGAATTCAGCTCAATTTTCAGTTTTTCGTTCGGGGGTAGAAAAATGAATAAACAGCTTGAATATTCAATATCTACATGTGGGCGGGAATTAAATGCCCCTTTCAGCTGATTGGTCAGCCAAAGATCAAACCGTGCCATCATCAGTTCTTCCGCAGTTCCGCGAGGCAGAATAATAGTCCTCCGCTGCTGCAGGTGTACGGATTCTTGATGTGTTTATTGCAACTACATTTCATTTTTTTCTCATCAAACAACCAGACAAATAAATGGCTCGACAACTCATACTGGGGCAGAGTCTAGACAGGGCTTTCTTCTGTGTAGATATAAATTCTATGCTTTTGCATCAGCTGGGCGTGTCAGTATATGACGGCTGTCATAGCCTACCCTGGTCGCCCAGTAAGTTTGTTTATTTAATTAATTAATTAATTAATTACTTTTGAATTAAATATTTAAACACTAATACAAAAAAGAATGAATAATGCATTGACTTGGGTATATAATAGGCCCATAACATTCATTCTATCTGACAATCCTAGAACAACAGAGATGTACTCTTCTAACTTTTATAATGTAGCCTTTGGTTTTATTAAAATCGATTATATTTGAGATCTCAACAGGATATGCGATTGTGCGGGGCACGAGCCCCACATATACATTCAGAACCCTTGGTAACCACGAGATGCATATGAAAAAAAAAAAAGTGGTCACCATTCTCTGCCATTAAATGGGCAAGTGTGAGCAGCAGGACATTGTGTGTGTGTTTTTCGAAAAAGGAAGGTAATAAGCCTTTAGAATAGGTGAGTATACTATTTAGTAAAAACTAAATAGCACACAAATGCGACTACAATCAAGCACAGACAAGTAGGCCTACTGAAGTGTACAGGAAATATGCAGCAGTCATAACTGATTTTGCTGTGTGAGTTCATTTAATTAATATTGAGTAGACCTATTAATTGATGTTCACTTAGATTTTTTTTCCTCAGGAGGGGAAATAATACTCTGTCATTTATAGTCATATGGTAAAATGAATATTTTGTGTACATTCAAGATGACAACAGAATGTCATGCCTTTCAAAAATAAAGAAAACAATAGAATGTGCCGCTTCAGCACGTCTCGGTCTCCTTGAGCATTTTTTTGGTGCACACCACAAACATGAACCAATATACACAGCAAATACTTGATGCACCTACTTTAAAAGTATACATATATACATCATACAAGTCACGTTGGAATAAATCACTATGTATCATGATAAAAAAATGTGACTTTACAGTCTGGAAAATAAGGTAGGCTATAGCAAATTATTTCGCGGACCCTCTGGCACTTTGAGAACCGCTGGTCTACACAGAAGAAAGCCCTGTCTAAACTCTGCCCCAGTACGAGTTGTGTCGAGCTATTTATTTGTCTGGTTGATTAATGAGAAAAAGATTAAATGTAGTTGCAATAAATGCATCAAGAATCCATACACCTGCAGCAGCGGAGGACTATTATTCTGCCGCGCAGAACTGCGGAAGAACTGATGATGGCACGGTTTGATCTTAAGCTGACCAATCAGCAGAAAGGGGCGTTTAATTCCCGCCCACATGTACAAATCGAATATTCAAGCTGTTTATTCATTTTTCTACCCCTGAACGAAAAACGGAAAATTAGGCTGAATTATTGTTTTAGGGGATGAAAAAAAGAAAAATGAGCTGTTTTCAAATTTTTCTACTTTCAATATTAAATAAAAAAATTAGTGAACAAATGATACACGGATTCTTCTTGCTCTTGATTGATTTGATGTGTTTCTGCCACAAAAATGAAAGGAGAAGAGTATATTTTCATATGCCATTCGCATGTTTATTTCACAGAAAAGTATAAAATTTTTCTGTTTTTTTTCTGTTTGAAGAATTGTACTTTAAACATTTTTACAAGTTTACAAATTTATTTTAAGAAATGTAAATTATATAAATTTCACGTATATTTAATTTTTAACTACCTTCTTGAGCAGATTTTCATGAATCTGACCTCTGCCCAGGGATTTCCTGTATCTAGAGGTTGAATTTATGAGGTTACCGGGCAAAACAGTAGACATGGAGAACTATAAAATGAGATTTTGAGATTACTTGGTGTACACAGAGAGAGAGAGAGTGGGGTCCTAGAGATTTAGCAAATCCAGCTACCTAAAAACAACTGCATCACGTGTAGACAGGATTTAACCTAGACTATGTGAGTGTGTACAAATATGCTTTTCATCATCATGTATGTACTCGGCATGTGTGTGATTGTGTGTGTGTGAAGAATGGCAGGAGGATTACAGACCCTGGGAAAAGGCATAGACAGAGACAGGAGGATTTATCTGCTGGAGGGACAGAAATGGAGGGATGAGATGAATGAAGGGAGAGAAAGAGACATTGAAAAAAAGGTCTGGTACCAGCTGGTGGCCAATTAGCAAGAGAGCAGGAGAAACCGGCAGAGAAAGCGAGTGTGTGTGTGTCTGTGGGTACATTAGCGTGAACCGAAGAGGACTATTTCCATTATAACATCTCTATCGAGTAGCACTTGAGTGACAGAAATAGAGAAAAGTGCAGTAAGATTTATATTCACAGTGTTATCCATGATTTCCAGCTGTTTCTCTGCTCTAATCCTATTCATCTCCACTACCACTGACCCTTTTCATGTTTTTGTGTATGTACAATGGAGTCCAGAAGTCTGAGACCTCAATGAAAAATAGATTTTTTTTTCTTAAAATAAAATGTAAAAATTATGAAATATTTGCAACCCAGAAACATAAAGAATAATAATGAATATAGATGCAAGCAGCAATTAAGGAGCCAGGCACTACAGAAGCATGCAAGGCTGCGAGCATCAGACCAACAGCAGCAATGAGTAATTGAAGTCAATTTAAGATGATTTTATTCAAAATGTAGTAATATGTGATAGAATTGAATGGTTTATCACTTTGAACAATAGGCGGCGCTGTTACCAAATTGATGTGGTGTGTTCAGTGTGAAATGACAATAGCACACACAAAGTTTGGTGTCAATATATCATAACTTTGCAGAGTTACAGCCTCAGATTTGTTTATGTGTTAATATTGTAATAACATTTTGTCTATCGAAACGAAATCCATAACTTTTTGCCAGCATGGTCTAAAAAGTTGAATTTGGTGAATATCGGATAACGTTTTAGGAGGAGTTTGAAAAAATACGTTTTCAAAGAAAAACTAAATGGCGGACAGGAAGCTTGGCTGATTATGGCATAATTTGTATTAATGTTCTCAGCTGCCCTAAAACCTTTTTTAGTACCTTCAAGGCATGGTGTTGAAGACACATACAGAGTTTTGTAATATTACGCCAATGCGAACAAAATTCAAAATAGCCGACGCCCAAAATGGCCAACATGAGAAAATTGGGTATGGTCTACCCAATCTACAAATACCAGTTTTATGATTTTTGGCTAATCCGCTCAGAAATTATAAGCAAAAAAGCCATTTTTCATATCTCTCAAACCACTAGAAGGCGCTGTGCAGAAACTGTACCCTCCGGTCATGGATATTATAACACACACTGAGTTTGGTCCCAATACGCTACAACGTGTTTTTACAACTAATCAGATTTTCTTCTATTGAAGCTCAAGATGCTTTTTGGATCATCCCAAATGATTCAGTTTTTACACACACTGGTGGAGTTCATGCAAATTTAGTGATGTTTCCATAAAGACGAAAAAGAGACCAAGCAAATACCAATACTAAGACATTCTGCAATTCAACAGTTTTTCAGATAAAATTTTGAAATTAAATGTTATGCAATGGAAGTTTGGACTCACATGTGCTGTGAAGCGTTGGGGAAGGCAGTGGTGTACTGAGGGGCCGCGTCCTCTGGGCCATGAGGGGCGGCGTGACTGATCACCATCATGATGGGTCGGTGAGGGTAGATCTTCTTTGACATGCGGAAGTAACTGATGCTGTCATTGGTTATGAGATCTGTCAGGTAGTCCTACAGGAGGTACAGAGATCTGATCATTAATCTACTAATTTAAAATATTTCAGTCTCAGTTATTCAAAAGTTTATCACGTACACACAAAAAACCCACTCATAAGCAACTTTTCTGTTGTCACAGAGCTTGAATGTCAGCCCCTTAGATGAGACTGATGAACCCTGACAAAAGACACTGAAATGTGAGAGAGAGCCAATGAGAGAAAGAGAGTGAGAGACAGACAGAAAAGGGTCTGACTTTGTTATAAATCAGACTAACAAGAATATCAGTCAAACTGTTCAAGAACGGATGAAGATATGACAAGAAATGAAGAAAAGGTGATGCAATTTGAAAAGACGAGGTTCCACTTGATTGGCCACCTTGCACACACACCTTTGAGTATTCAAATCCATGTTTCTCTCGGACACCATTCCTGCACAGAGTGTAGTTGTAGAAGCGGGAATTCTTCACCATGGCGACCCATTCCTTCCAGCCCGGAGGAATGTAAGTACCATTATACTCATTCAGATACTTCCCAAAGAATGCTGAGAAAACACAAACACAAAAGGGTATAGTTATCATAAAGAAAATAGAGTGTAGAAGAGAGCAAAGTAGAGCATAGAGCAGTATAATAAAATACAGCAGTGTAGAGTACACTGTAAAAAAAACAAATGTTGAGAAAACTTAAAAGTTTAAGGCAACCAGGTTGAGGAGATTTTGTTTTTGTAGGACATTTTTAGTTTGTTTAAACTTTTTGTTGTAGAAACTGAAAACAACAAGTTGAGAAAATTAAAAAAACTCCTGAAGCTGGTTGCCTTAAACTCTTAAGTTTTCTCAGCTTTTGATTTTTTTTTTATACAGTAGAATAGAGCAGTGTTGAGTACACCAGAGTAGAATAGAGAGCAGAACAGAGCAGAGTGAAGAATAGTAGAGGAAGGTACAGCAGAGTACAGGAAAGTAGAATAAAGCTGAGTAGAGTATAACATGATAGAGTTGAGTAAAACAGTATAAGGAAAATAGAATACAGTAGAATAGAAGAGTAGAAAAGTGTATAATACAGTTGAGTAGAGTAGAACGGAAAACAGTTCAACAGAGTAAAGTGCAACAGAATAGAGTAGAGAACGGTAGAGTAGAACAGTGCAAAACAGAGTAGAGCACAGTTGAGTATAAAAGAGTACAGTGAGGTAGAGGTGAGTATAGTAGAACATAGTAGAATAGAATGGAGTTCAATAGAGTATAGTACAACAGAATAGAGCAAAACAGCATATAACAGAGTAGAGGTAAAGTTGTGGTAAAGTCGAGTAGAGCAGAAAAAAGTAGAATAGAGTATAGTATAATAAAGTATTTTAGTATGTTAGTATAAAATAGTATGTAAAACATATAAGTAGAAAACCATATTGTACAGTTGAATAGAGCAGAACAGAATAGAACACAGAAGAATAGAATGAGGTAGAGCAGAAAAACAGTAAAACAGAGTAGAGTAGATAATTCAATCGAGTAAAGTAAAACAATAGAGTAAAACAGAGGAGAATATGGTAGAGTAGAAGTACGGTAAAGTATGGTAGAGTACAGCAGAGTAGAATGTATTATTGTAGAAAAGCATAGAGTGGAACAGAATAGAACAAAATAAAGCTGAGCAGAGTAATGCAGAGCAAAGCACAGCACAGTAGAGTCTGGTAAAATAGAGCTTAGCAAAGTAGAACAGAGTAGAGTAGAATTGTGTATTGGTATAGTTGAGTAGAGATAAACAAAATGGAGAAGAATATGGCAAAACAGAGTAGAACAGAATAGAGTAGAATAGAATAGAACAGAATAGAATATGGAGAAGATCAGAGTAAGGAAGAGCAGCATAGAGAACAGTAGGTATGATAAATAGTCTAGAAGAGTAGAATTGAGCTGTGTAGGACTCTGTAGAGTACAATAAAGTAGTGTAAACTTTTTATACTAAAAATACATTGCACATTTAAAATACAGTGGGAATATAGACAGAACCTGCATATAGAGAAATAGAAGACAGGGAGCTAAGTGAAGATGGATGATTATTTGTGTTGGAAATGTTACATTAGAGAGGATGTTGGTCAGAGCCGGTCTCTCTCCAAGAGGAAGTGTGCTCTAATGGATCACTGTTACCACTAAAAGCCTGACTCACTGCCATGTGTGTGTGTGTGTGTGTGTGCAGGCACAACATTCACAGCTGGTCATGCTATGTTTACATGCACATGGTAGTTTTGCCTGATGTCTATGTCACAAACAGAAAACATCACACACAACACACACACACACACACACACACACACACACACACACACACACACACACACACACACACACACACTTATACAAAACCATCTATTGAAAGCCCAATGGTCTTTAGTTTAATGAAAATCATCTGTTGAAGACAGATTATGCCAATGTTCGTGCAAGAGTCTGCGAGAGTGTGTTTGACAGTGTGTGTGTGACCTGGGGGCCTGTCACACTGAATCTCTGGTGAGAGTCTGTCAAAAACCCAACAGACACAACTCTGACTAATGAAACAGCTCACAAATGAATGAGAGCTCAATCTATTAAATTAATTTTACATTCATGTCAGGTTGTTATTGTAAGGAAGAGTTATGCGCCATAATGTTTTGGTGTCTATCCAGAGTTTTTCAGATGGAAATCATCAAAGGCTATGAGGATATGAAAGTGTGATCTTAGAGCCACAGCTGCTACACTCTGATTAGGCTTTAATCTAGTCCAACAATGAAATTTACGCTATAAAGATATAAAGTACTCAACTTCGATACACTACTCTACTTTAGGCTATTCTATTTCATTCCACTCTGCTTTTGTCTACGGTACTCTATTCTACTCTATTTTAGTATAGGCTACTCAAATGTATTCTACTCTATTCTACTTTAGACTATGTTAGTGTACTTTAATCTACTCCACATTGTTCTACTCTAGCCTACTCATCTGTATGTTATTCTCCTCTATTTTAGTCAAGTCTACTCAAGTCTATTTTATTCTACTTTATGTTATTCTGGTCTAATCTGCATTAATTAACTTTTCTCAAGTCTATGTCACTCTATTCTGCTCTATTTTGGTAGAAATCTATTTAAATTTATTTTATTTTAATCTACTTTACATTTTTATACACTAGTCTTTGCATCTTGAGGCTATTTTCCTTCACTTTAGTCTAGTCTACTCAACTCTATTCTACTCTACTTTAGTATGTGCTATTCTACTTTAAGCTATTCTACATTATTCTATTGTTCATTAAGCTCTTGTCTTTCCCTTTATTCAAGTCTACTCAACTCTATTCAAATATATACTACTCTACTTCAATCTAGTCTACATTATTCTACTAATCTCTACACTATTATACTTTATTCTAGTCCACTCAACTCAATTTTATTCTGCACTATTTTAGTCTAGTCCTCTGCTTTAATAAACTTTTCTCAAGTCAATGTTACTATATTCTGCTCTGTTAGTATAAGCTACTTTAATTTATTCTACTCTACATTATACTCTCGTCTACACATCTGAAGGCTATTCACCTTTACTTTAGTATAGTCTACTTAACTCTATTCTACTCCACTTCAGTCGATGATACTCTACTTCAATCTACATTATTTCTAGGCTATTTTCCTTTACTATAGTCTACTATTCTGAACTCTATTCTACTCTTCTTCAGCCAATATTACTCTACTTTAGTCTACAATTTTCTACTTATCTCTAGGCTATTTTCTTTTAGTCTACTCAACTCTGTTGTACAGTCTGTGCTACTGTCTTTTAAGCTACTCTACTCATCTCTAGGCTATTCTCCTACTTTACTCTACTATGTTTTAGTCTACACTATTCTATGCTGAATCCATAGCTCTACTACACTCTACACTACTGTACTCAACTCTACTTTACTCTATATCATGCGACAATCACACAGCAGTTTAACCAAGTAATCCTTCCAGTGTGTGTTTGTGAATGATCTCCACCTGTCCTGTAGCCAGTGCTGTTTAGGTAAACTCCAAAAGTGCGCGGCTCATGTTGGGCCTGCCAGGAGGGAGAAGAGCAGTTCTCGTTGTTGGTGTAGGTGTTGTGGTTGTGGGCGTACTTCCCCGTCAGCATGGAGGAGCGTGACGGACAGCACATGGGCGTGGTGACAAACGCGTTGGAAAAGTGCGTTCCACCCTGTTCCATGATCCGCCGGGTCTTATTCATGACCTGCATGGAGCCTGGATGAGAGAGAGAGTGAAAGAAAATCTATCATACTGTATATTACTCAAGGTGACAAAGTCTGCTCTACCGATTGCTGTACTTCAAAGAGAACTGGCTTCTACTTTTTCTCTTCCTGTACACAACACTAGACATCGACAACATAAAGATATCAGTTCTTTCATTTATACTGTTTGTGACATCCCAGCCTTTAAGAGGAAATGTATTGGTTGTTTGCAACCTGGGAATTCATGTGACACCAGCAGCGTGCTTGTGTGTGTGTGCATGCATGAATGTGTATGTTTAGAGATATATGATAGTCTTTATATTCACAAGTCACACACTATTTATTAAAAGTCTCAATTACAGTATATATTTTTCAAAACCCCTTTTCCTCAGCGTTTATTCGACCTTGTCTTGCTCAATTAAACACACACACACATACACACACACACACACGTTTATTTAAATGTAAATGAGGACAAACCATGAACTTCTATTGTTTTTACACTACCATTCAAAGGTTTGGAGTCAGTAAGATTTATTTATTTATTTATTTAATTTAGCAAGGATGCATTAAATCAAAGGTGTACAGGAAATTCTATTTTGAATGAATGCTGATCTTTTGAACATACTATTGATCAAAGAACCCTAATATTTTCAAATAAAAAAGGGTTCTTTTCAATTATAATGATATTTAACAATATTACAGTTTCCACCAAAAAAAGCAGCACAACTGTTTTCAACACTGATACTATTATGTTTCTTGAGCAACAAATCAGCATATTATAATGATTTCTGAAGAATCATGTGACAATGAAGACTAGAGTAATGATGCTGAAAATTCAGCTTTGTATCACAGTAATAAATTAGTGTTTTTACTGTATTTTTGATCAAATAAATACAGCCTTGGTGAGCATAAGAGACTGCAAAAAGCCAATTTTGCATTTTACAATTTCCAGTTTTAAAAATGCCCATTAATTATTATTTTTTTTATAACTTATGGGAACAAAGCTAAGTGAACCCACACAACCTACAACCTGATTGGCTCAATTGATATGATCAGAGACAGGAAGTCTAGTTCACTTTGGCCTTTTCAGACAGGATCACCACACCTCTACGGATTCATGCAGAAAGGTCAGCACAAACAAACGTACACACTGCAAAAATACTCTGTGCACTTTACACACAAAGGTCAGTATGGATGGACAATACTGGATAAATCAGCATTCACCCAGACAAGCACTCAAATGGAAACGAGATGAGACAAAGACAGTCATCTCTCTGCCACATCCATAATTACAGCTTACACACGCATGTGTGTGTGCATATAAAATCAACACTGTCCCGTGCTGAGAGGAGTGGGGACTTTCCTTCCTAATTGAATCCTTGTTTCCGCTCTGACAAAGCCCAAGATGTCTCTTTTTCACCACATAGAGACAGCCTGTAAAAAATAAATGAGCTCTCACACACACAAACACATTCAACACAAGCAAAGGCTCTTTCAGCATTAGTTCCATCTTGTAGCTGTAACCCTTTTTAGATTGAGATATCTTATTTGCTAAAACCATTAGAGATTCTAAAGAACTGCTTTGTTTTAGGAGCAAATGACGTGACTGTGATTTTTTTAAAATATTTTTTTACAAGTGGTTAGCTCAGGTTATACTGGTTAAATACATTGAATCAACTAAAGGGGTAGAAATACACTACCGTACACTACCTTTTAAAATGTTTTTGAAAGAAGTATTTTAAGCTGCATTTATTCAGATCAAAAATTAAATAAAAAACACTAATATTTAGAAATATATTTTTTACAATTTTAAATAACTGTTTTCTATTTCAATATATTTTAAAATGTAATTTATTTCTGTGATGCAAAGCTGAATTTTCAGCATCATTACTCCAGTCTTCAGTGTCACACGATCATTCAGAAATCATTCTAATATGCTGATTTGCTGCTCAAGAGACAGTTCTTATTAAGAATACAAATTCAAAAGAATGGCATTTATTTGAGCATTTACTTGTAACATTATGAATGTCTGTACTGTCACTTTTGATCTATTTAATGCATCCTTGCTGAATAAAAGCATTACAAAAGTATAACAAAATCTTACTCACCCTAAATTTTTGTAAAGTAGTGTATATTTAAATAATCTAAAATCTGATTGGATAAACTCTCATTGGAATCAGTGGATGATTTGATAGTCTTGAAAACTGGTGTCTTTTATCATATTGCGGTTGCCATGTAAAGCATGTCATCAGCATTCCAGTGCATGCTGTGCCTAACAACATCCCTGAAACATTTGAAAATCACTCTACCATATGGACTCTCACAGCTAATTGTTTTATTTTGTCTCCAAAAACCCAGGGAGTTTCTCTTTGAGGTGGCTTGTCATAAATTATTCTAAAGGTATCTGAGTTTTTCCACTCACCCAATTCAATGTCCTGGTCATCGGTGAGGATGAGGATGATGTTGGGGCGGATGTTGCGCCGGTCTCGCTGGAACCGAGGTTTCAGTCTCTGATTGGACTGGAAGACGGAGGCATGAGCCACCGCCAAGACGGCCAGCAGCACCAAGAGCCGGGCTGCCAGCCCCTGCGTCGCCATCTCAGGGCTCCCGCTCACACTACACTGACTTCACTTTGTGGCACCTGTAGGGAAAAGATATAGAGGTTGTGTCAGCATGTGGTTTGGCCAGGGAGATCTTATTTATGGTAAATTATTAATGACCTTAATTGTTATAGCCGTAAGTTAGGCCTATATATAAATATGCAGCTTCTCTTGCACTTAAAATATTACATGAAATGTAGGCTACAACATGACCTGGACGCAAAGATAAACTCAACATAAGGAGTCAGCTAACAAAGTCCAAAATATGGTATGCAGAAGTGTCACTGGCTGCATGGTATTGTTTGCTGGTACTATTTGTGCAAAACAGGATTCAGATTCAGAAAAGGTAGAGAAAAAGATAGATATTGGATATAATGACAGAGATGAGATGCACACTTTAACTATAATGCCACATTTTTACAGACACCTGCTGGACTGATTTAATAATCTGACATTTATTAGTGTTCTGCTCTAAAGTCTGAGTGGAAATGTTCCTCTTTCACACTGTACAGTGAAGAACAAAAATGCACTGTATGTACAAGTTCACTGAATGTTATGACAAGAACGTAGTTAAGTAAGGTCACCATAAAAGCCTGTTTCCACCATAAAAGAGAAAAAATTTAAGACAGAAATGAGATACAAAGTCATGAGATGAAATGTTGAAATGATGACAAAAAAGTTAAATTATGTCATAATTATGACATTTTGCAATTTTGTCATAATAAAGACATTTTAATGTTATAGTTATTGCTACTTATCTTAAATTCAATTTAATGTCATAACTATACCTTTTTATGTTGAAATTTTGACTTTGACTTTTTGTCAACGATACCTTTTTTTGTCGTAATTTTGATTGTTTTTGTCTCAACTTTGACTTATGTTATAATTCAACATTTTTATGATGACTTTTTTGTATAATTTATTTTCTCCTAATTTTGACTTTTTATGTTATAATTTTACTAGTTTTATACTCATTTTATAATTTTAGCATGATATTTTTTAGCTTTTTAATCACAAAATCGGAGATTTTCACAGCAAACTTGACCATATTTTTGGTTGGTTCTGAGCACTACTTTTCTAGAAAAAAAATTTACACCATGCATACCAGTATCTGATATATGTCCAGTTATAATGCTCTGCTTTATTAATATTTTGATAAATAACAACTTTTATAATAAATAGAAAATGCATACAAACTCCAAAAATAAAATCCACTTAACCATGGGTATCAGTACTGATTTATACATGTAATGACAATAGTGAATCAGACACGTTTTTGCACTTGCAAAGTGTCTGTTCAGTGTATTTGCCCCCCAAAAATCTTATTTGGGTCCTCGGCAGAGAGTTTATAAGTTTAAAAAGCTCTGCCCTACAACTCAACCCAAGTTAAATCAAACCATTGCCTTTCCACAACGAGAGATGATGAATCGTGCTTGGAATAAGCTGCCTCTCTCATTGAGTTTATATTATGGTTGCCATCTAATTTGAACCCAGTGAATTAGGGTCTTCACACAAACACACACACACACGCAGTGTCTAGGGTAAGGCTTTTATTGATGCACAATGCTGTTTCATGCACTGTAATCATTTCTTGAGCATGAATAATTTAATAGGATGGAATCCCCTTCTCAGCTGCTAATCTGTGCTGGAAAATAAAACCCCACCCACTGCTACCCACCATGAGCTAAATACACACACCACGCACACAGCAGGGACTAATCTCAAACCAGGGGGGGAAACTGCAGCATAAACAAGCGGAGGAGAGCCAGAGAGCGATGTCACATCTTTGAGTCAAAGAGCAAATCCATGCTGAGAACATCACTTTCACTGAATTATCACACACTGCAACTCTTTAATATTGTAATACTCCTCTTTGTGAAATTCAAAGCAGCTCATGTCACTTGTTTCTCATTCTGCTACGCTGTGGTTGTTGCTATCTAGGTGCACAGAGTAGGAACTGACAGTCATGCTGTCACCATATAAATATAATAACTAGTCGCTTTATTATAGTGATGTACCTAAGTTAAAATTCTGGCTGCTATGGTATTCAGTTTTACTTTCTGGTTAATAATTCTGATATGAAACTATTTTGTTCAAATAAAAATACCTGTAAATAAATCAAATAAAACATGATGTATTTTAACTTGATTAGTTTTTTAAATAATTATAATTATAATGATGTTATATTACGCTTATACTGTCAGTATGAAACTGATTCTGAGATGTAATATTCTGTTGGATATTTTGAGATTTGATTAAGATAATATTTAACAGTATGATTAAATTATCGTTTTTAAATTGTTTTAATAATTACCTTTGAAGGAATGTTAGATAATGGCAAATGCAATCTAAAAATAAACCTTTAGGATTACATTTAGTATATGACACAAAAGGGTCCAGCAATGATGAGATCTAAGTCATATCATGAGATAAAAAGTCAAAATTACTACAATTTTTTTTAAATTATGAGATAAGTCATAAATATGACCATAAATATAGTCATATTTGACTATAAGTCATCATGACAGTCGATTTTATCATAATAATGACATAATTATGACTTTATCTCATAAATTACACTAAATATTAAATACATTTTAATCTCATAAATGTATTTTTTGTCATAATTTTGACTTTTTGTCTTTTGTCTGTTTCTTCTATCAACTTATGTTATAACTATATGTTTTATGTGCTTTTGTTGGGCCATAATTCAAATTTCTGTACTAATTGTCGACTTTGAATGCCATAAAAACAACGTTTTAGGAACATTTATTTTCGCATAAATCTGACTTTTTATGTTAGAATTATGATTTAGCAAAGCAAGATTTTTGTTCTTACATGGCAGAAATTGGCTTTCAAAGGTAACGTTAGTACAAAGTGGCCACAAAATCATTTACACAGCTGAAATTTACAGAGCAAATACATCTAAATATATATAATGAGCATAGACAATAAAATATCCCATTCTGAATTACTTTTGATTTATAATTTACTAAACTTATATTATATATATAATATATATATACTATAGCAAAAATAATTTTTGTGCATTCCGACCTAATTTAATATAAAAAAATGCAATAAAATTAATCATACTGCAGATAACACCTGATTTAAACTGGATAGTGGGAGGTTTGTGAACAAGACAGGTTTTTGCACGGAAATAACGCATAATTAAGAGGCACACTGTGTAATGTATTCACCCCAGACCATTTTTACATGTACCAGTTCTCATCCAAAACACAACATACAGATGTCAGTCTGTGCTAATTCAAACTAAATCATGCAACAGATGAAACTAACAGCTTTGCTGCTGTGACACACAGATGGCAGAATTGGATTTATTTTCTTAATTACCCTTCAACACAGAACTACATGACAGACTGTACTTTCAAAAGTTAGTGGAACCTGAAGGAGAAGAACAAATGATCACCTTTAATTTGATAATGCCAAAGGGTAAATCACTCATTAACCATCTCTATATACATCAACCTGCATAAATCTCCAAAAAGACAGTAGGCTCCAAAAAAGTTCACATTGAAGAAACTCAATTCAAAGCTGGAAATAAAATTATGACATAAAATGATTAAGAAATATTTCAGATTCTATTTCTAGGTTACTAATCATATAATTACATTTGTGACATTGATCATATAACGGTCAGATGTTCTTCTATTGAAGCTTCTATATTAATCTTTGGATCAAATCATGGTGGAGAACAAGACCATCTGGTTTCACACAAACTTGTGGAGTCGAGCGCTGCTGCCATTAAAGCAAAAGAGTGGCATACGTACTAATTATTAACATTCTGATATTCACATTATTTTACATTCAACTTTCCACGGTCACGCTAAAATGAAATCGAATTCAATTTGAGAATGCATAATCAAACAGTTTCCACAAGTGGTCTCAGATCACTGCAAATCAATCTGTACAAATTACACTTGTAGTATTCGTGTCTTTAATGTCAGTTGACTTAGTTTTGAGGATACCGGGAGCATTTTCATGCCAAGACAGCTGTGCGCCTCAAGGAAAGCATTTAAAAAAGAAAACAGATACCAGTCTCTAAGGAGACAAATCACAAACCCCTTTAACCCTTCGAGACTTTAATACAGCCATTAATACATTAATAGCCATCTCTATTCAAAACACTCCGAATCCACAACCTTATTCATGTGCACCAAAACATTGCAAAAAAATGCATTTCCTGTCAAAGACAATCATGCAGAACTTGTAAAATAACGTTATTCTTCGCATAACCAATAGCGTATTGACGAAAAGACATGTCTTTGATGAAACGCTCACTCTTTGGTGCTCTGCATGCTAGCGTACCGATCGGAAAGAGCCTTTAGCACCTCGAGAACGGCCAGCAGAGGAAGAGCCAATTGATTTCTGTTACATTTCTGTTATATTTATGGAAAGCCACAACCACATTTGGCAGATTGGACCAGGCTGGTCAAGGTACACAGAATATAATTGTACTCCGAATGACAGCATAGCATGATTTTTAATAGATTCTGGGAAATTATAAAGCACATGATAGAGTCTAATAGGTAGCTTGCGTTCGGTCATTACGGTTTTTCTATTTTCGCTCTACGTGATCTGTGTCTCTCGTATTTTACGACACAGATCAAATTAGCGCGAGGAACGTCCAGCTGACATGACTGACCCTTACATGTGTATTTGGAGTAAGATTCATAAGATGAATCAAAGAAGGTTCTCAGGTTGAATCACAAAAGGACTTTACGTTTATTATTTTTCCTGTGGCGAAGACTGATACTATTGCAAACCATTTCCGTTTCAAACACTCTCATTCCCTTCCCTTGACTTTCCGTACATTATACTGTACACTTTATCTGCGTTCCTAGAGATTTCACACTTATGGCTGCTTTTGTCCGAAACACAATATACAGTTACCTAGCTCATAGCCACTAGAGAGAGAAAGACTGAGACAGTCTCTTTCACTGCCAGTCCTCACAGGAACTGTAAAGACAGGGGATTTACTCGAAGATTATATACAAAAGAACAGGATATACTGAACACTGCTATTACTGTTTGAACAGAGACTTTTGAAGCATTTACTCTACCATTAACAACAAAAAAAAAGTAAAAATAAGGTGCGAGAGGATGTGCAGTTTACTGAGAGTAAGGTGTGTTTTTACACAATTCTGTAAACACCAATGTTCAGTAAAGTGTTACTTTTATAATTTACATAATCTGAACAAACTATTCTTCAGCCAAATCATATAGTTTGTGGTCACAAAGCAACACAGCAAATAGGTGCTTTAATATAGTATGTGCGTTTTTTGGGAGTGTGTTTATAGTACAGTATATATGAATATGGCTTATCCAATAAAAATTTATAGAGATAGAATTTAGAACCAGAAAAAATGTTATAATCCGCTCTGAATTTGAAAATATATGATTTTATATCACCATACACATTAAATTAAGATTTCAATTTGATGTAGTATTGACAGGTATGTTTCAAAGACTTAATGAATTCAATGAATTGGATCTACATTTAAATGAGTTTGAATTTGATCAGGAATATGGATTTAAATGTGAATTTGAATTTCAGTTTGAATTGTATCGGAATTTATATGTGAACTCAAATTGTAAATGAAACTGGATACAATCATACAGCACATTTGAACTGTATTACACTTTTGGTTTATATATAAATCTGAATTGCATCTGTCTTTGCATTTACATTTGAAATCTGGATTTAAATGTCAACTGTGAACTCAAACTGTATCTGAATTTGGATTTAAATATACAGTATGTAAACTGTATTCTGATTTTGATTCAAATATAAATCTGAATTGAATCCGTTTTTGCTTTACATTTGAAATCTGGATTTAAATGTCAACTGTGAACTCTAATTGTATCTGAATTTGGATTTAAATACACAGTATGTAAACTGTATTCTGATTTTGATTTAAATATAAATCTGAATTGGATCCGTATTTGCATTTACATTCGAAATCTGGATTTAAATGTCAACTGGGAACTCAAATTGCAACTTAATTTGAATTGCATTTGGGTTTTGATTAAAATATAAATCTGAATTGAATGTGGATTTCCATTCAAGTTTAATTTGGAACTATATCTGGATTACCATTTAAATATAAACGGAATTGTATTAGGATTCCCATTTAAATTTGAAATAGTTTTAGAATTAAACTAAGTTTGCAGCTTTAAAATATAAAAACGGAGCTGAATTTAAACAACTTACTAGCCTGAAGTGAGCAGAATCTGGGTTAATGTAGAGTCCCTCAACAGAGGCACAACCCCCCAACTTCACTTTTCAGGAAAACACCTCTCCTCCACTCGTCTCTTTCTGCTTTTCTCATTCTAAACCTCCTTTCCTCTTCTCTCACCACCTCGCACAGCATCTCCCGCTTGTTACCATTGTCATCCCTGTCTCTTTCTGCTCTCAAACACCTCTCTCTCACGTCTCGTTCCCTCCGTTCCGTGAGTACCTCATGGTGTTGAAGTCAGATGCCTCGGTCTCTCTCGCTCAGCGCAGCTGCTCATCCCACATGGAAGTAGAAATATCCAGATATGGAGCGCGAGGGCTACGGGACCATCTTAATGGGATCCTTGATAACAAGATACGGTGGTAACACTCCACACACAGCACTTACTCATCTGTCTCTGTAGGTCACTACACTGTAGCTATATCCCTCTCTCGCAATCTCTCTCTCACGGTTGGAGTCGCTCATGTGCGCTTCTCTCTCTTCACTTCCCTTCTCCCCCCCCATCCAGGCTCTCTCAGTCTAGCTTTATCGCACCCCCCCTCTCTCTCTCTTTCTCTCTCTCCCCTGCTATAATTCCATTCCCACGCTCGTCTCTTCTTCACTCTCTCAGGATTGATGTATTGTAACCTTGAGCTCTGCTGCTTTCAATTTATTGTCCCTCTCACCCCCGTCCCATCTCCCATCTTCGGTAAGGGTTAACGGAGCATCACGCCGTAACAAAACCGAGGACGAGGGTCCCATCTGCGTCCCGTTTATGCTCCGCCGACCATGCTGCTCTGCATATGAGCACATTCATTTACATTACATTATATTAACAAGCACCTCAAATGAAAGCTCTCGCTATTTATATTTACATGAGTTCTAAATGAAAGCCCGCCACATTTAAATTTAGATGAATTACTGCAAGAGCCGCCGTTTTATTTGAGGCAAAACGGTGCTTGTATTTACATACCAATGATTTGTGCGTGCAAACTGCATGCAAATGGATGCAGTTGGGGTTTGCTTAAACTCACTGTGCCAGATGTATTGAATATGCATTCGAAGCACAGATTTGTTGATAATATTAACATTCTAAATATTAAAATAGCTAACAATATATAAAAACATAAAGTCTAAATATAAAAAGTGATTTTTAAAATAAAAATTATATCTTTATAACAATTTAGAACAATTTATAACATCTTTATACACATAACAATATTTTTTGACTAACTTACAATAATAAAATTTAGCAATAATATTATATAAATATACGGGGCTGGCTCATCATTTAGCAAATGGTTACATTTCTTTGTTAATTTTTTCATTCTCTAGTTCATTTTTTTAATAAGATAATAATAATAGTAAAAAACAACATATTTTTTTAAACAATAATATTATTTATATTACTCTAATAGCCTATTTGAGTATTTATAATTTAGCACAGGTAAATATACAGGCAATTATATGAATATAAGTCATTTATCTCTTCAGTCCACTATATGCACCATTTCTTTTTCACCATTTTATAGTAATTTTATTTTCCTTCAATAGCTCATTTTAAATTGGTTTGTGGTTTGAAAAATGATTTTTTAAAAGTACAAATATTCAATGTGGTCTCTAAATGAATAGGAGCTCATAAAACAATGATCAAAATGTTGCTTATAACAGTTTTAGATGAGATTTAGTACCTCGTTACAATGCAGAGCATGTCAAAATCGCAAAAGCACTTCATATCTTTCACTACCCATTGACTACTAGCTAAATGCTGTCTTTCTTAAACAGGAGATAAATGTGTGTTGTAAAGTGGTTTGAGTAAAAGACAACCACACAAGATAAAGCCCAGATAACTGAAGAGGTTTTGTGTGTAAAGACCCTGATGGACTATGGCCTTCTGGGGCAGAGAAGTATTGATTCAACACACGAACACATACACACACACACACACACACACACACACCACACACACACCACACCACACAGACAGAGAAATGACGACAGACCAGACGCACTTCAGACATCTGTCTATGACCGCGAAGCCAGCTGGAATTTTCAACTTAACCCTTCGCTATTCACAACTAATCCCACAATTATTCTGCCATGAATTTCCAGAAAAATGCTACAGTTCCCACTGTGAGCAGTTCAACAGACCGTGCCTTTGTTATTGTCAGAGAGACAGAGAGCGAGAGCGAGAGAAAAGAACTGTCAAATTGTCTGGTCTTTCTTTTTAATTAACTTTGTCCATTTGCTCTTCTTATCGCAGTACATTAAAAAATGCCACCCAGACAGACACAGAGAGAGAGAGAGAATGTGTGTGTGTGTATGATTACACATAAAAGGTACTTGAATAACATGCCGCTTATTGATAAATGAAACAAGAAGACAACGCACTGAACCCATTTTCACACACTGCGGCAGATTCACATCTAGAAACTAGTAAACTAGAACTAGTAAACCAAAAGAGTAAATCCAACAACAATGGGATGGGACATTTTCAAACACGTTTCAGCACACATTTCTTTTTTTCTTTTTTATTATTTTATTTATTAATTGGTATTGGTTGATACTTAATATTCAATTTTGCAGCTCATTCCCCGATTTTTACATTTAGGTTAGTTTCGCCATTTATACTCACTCAAGGTTCATCATTACTAACACAAAAAAAAAAAAAAAAAAACTAATAATTTAGTTTGTTAGCAATCTTAGAATATCCACTTTTTATACTGTAAATTATGATGTTGGGAGACCTAGATTCACTTGTAGCATTTAAATGGCTGATTTTGGTATTTAGTGTTTTATTTCTGTATTCGTTGAAACCAAATAGCTTTGAATTTTAATATGAGTTATAACATAAAATAATTATCAGTTTTTCTGTACACAGATATTTAATATCTGCATATTTTAAAAGAAAACAAATAAAGAGAATAATGAATGAAAAAACTAACTAACAGAAACTAATAAACAGGGTTATTATTGTTAACTAAATCTAAAACCAAAAGTAAAACCACACTGTAAAAAATTACCGTGAATTTAAAGGTAAAAGACTGTAAAATGATACAGTCCTGCTTATGCTAAAAAAAACTGCTAAATGGTTGACGGTAAATTCCCCTACTATATATGGTGAAAAACTGTATTGGACATTACATGTATTGGACATTAATTTTACGGTAGTATACCATTTTTGGAAGTGAAAAAGACCGTATAATTTACAGTGAATAACCGTAAATTGACATTCCAAGAATTCCCTGCTTTACATTTCAAATTTCAAATTTTTTTTTTTTTGTTGAAATAACTATGTTTCTTTTTAGTTTTTTTCTTATCAGTTTTGTATATTAGGGTTGTGTGTTACACCTATGTTGTTAAATTAATGTTTATTGCTTTATTTCAGTTTCATGTGTGTTACCGTGATGGTGTTAGTGTTTGTGTGAATGACACTGTGAACCTTCTATATATGTTATTGTTTAAAAGCTGCTTGTGATGGGCTTTGGTTCATCGTGTGACTTTCTCATCACCGCCTGCATTTGGTGGTTATCAGTGTATTACAAAGGTGCAAAACAGATTTATGTACTTCAATAGGTTGGTATATTAACATTATATCATAATGAAATTCCGTATTTAACTGTAAATTAAGTTAAAACCGTAAAACCTAAAAAGTTGCTACCGTATTTTTTACGGTAAAATCCCGGCAACCACATTTACGAATTTTTTTACAGTGCATAAGCCTTTTTGTTACTTGAAATAATACAAACTTTAACTTAAATAAAAATATTATATATATATAGTATTATACACACACCATACAGTATACTGTATATACAACTAAAGCCACTAAAAGTAAATTAAATCTAAATAGAAATATAAAAAAATAAAACTAATAAAAATGACAAAACACAACAAAATTACTAAGACCTTAACAATAAAATGCTAAAAAAAAATCATAAAAATTAAAACATTTGTTAACAATAAAATACATTAAAATGAAATTAAATCATTAAATATAAAGACAAAAACTATTTGAAAATATTTAAAAAACTACGATAATATCTCAGTGATACTAAAATAACGAATAAAAACAATTTGAATCATCCATGAATACAAGGACTACATTTTTTTTTTAAATTGTAAAACTTATTTAGAATATTACATTTTGACAGTAAAACAATCTTCAAGGGGATTTCCCACATACCACAGCACATAACAAATACTACTACCACTTCTACTAATAATAAAAAATAAAATAAAACATGAAGCTTTAAATCTTATTGTTAAATATTGTCCCAGTCCCAGATATCCAATAACACACTGGCACAGTAAAGCAGAAATAAATAATGAACTAAATTAACAGCCTGAAATCACAAATCTGCAACAGCAGTAACTCAACAAAACACCTGCTGCACATATTATATCAGAACAACAGCACAGGCTCAGTGCCTCAGCATCCATTGAGTCAAGACTTGAGCCAAACAGCACACTGAGATTTGAGAGCTATTTCAGGTCTGGATTTTATTGCCGTGACGAACACGTGGACGACTTGTATTAAATAAGGGCATTAATGAAGAGTCCTTGATGATAACAGCAATTAATCCTTCTTCATTAGTGTCTGCTAGCCTCTAATTACACCTGCTAATTATAATTTATCTATCTCTTTCGCTCTGCACTGCTCTGACGTGTCTCTGCCTCCCACACCACTTCAAAAATATGACAAAAAACTCCTTAAACTCATTTCAGAATTGCACTGCATTTGAATTTTGTTCTGCCACAATGTAGTTGCATTTGAGTTGTCAAGGGAAAGGTTTGTCATTAAAATGAATTGTATTTACAACTGCCCTAAATGATGTGAATTATGAGGCGGGGAGTGTTGAAATAGGGTGTAAAACTGTTTAATGCACAGACGCAGTGTGGGTTAAATGGTTTGTGTGAACTAGTACACAACCGTGTTCTGTTTTTGCTGTGAGTTTTTGTAAGGTAATTACAATCCACTGAATACACTTTAATGAAAATTTATGAATACACTTTAATGAAAAAATTGCATTGAAATATATCAACACACTACCTTTCAAAAGTGTGGGGTCAGTATTTTTTTTAACAAAATTCATACTTTTATTCAGCAAGCACATATTTTGCGTGACCATATTCTACATCCCTAATCCTACCAATACCTGAACTTAACAACTACCCTACGAACTATTAATAAGCAGCAAATTAGGAGTTTTTTGATACAAAAGTTGTAGTTAATTGTTTGTTAATAGCGAGAATTGTACCTTAAAATAAAGTGTGACCGATTTAAATTTGATAGAAATGCTGTTCTTTTGACTTCTATCTAAAGAAAAGACAATTGAAAAATACAAACTTTACAGTTTTCCCAAAATATGAAGTGGCACAACTGTTTTCAACATTGATAATAATAAAACAATCAGCATATTAGAATGATTTCTGAAGGATCATGTGACACTGAAGACTGGAGTAATGATGCTGAAAATTCAGCTTTGCCATCACAGAAATAAATTACATTTTAAATTAAAATAATATTCCAGTACAAAGGAGTGTATTTAAAATCTAAAAAATAGATAAGAATAGTTAATAGAACTGGCTAAATAAATCTATTATTCTATCATTTTAACTCTTTTCATTAATATTAATATATTTCAGTGTGTAATATATAATATATCCTTAGAAAGAAATGCTAACAAGAAAACTTCAACATACAGTATGAACGTAAATGTCAGTATTTGAAACATTTGGAGACCTCCAGCTTGTTAACAGTGAATTTATGAGAATGTTTGTTCTGTAATTATTATGACACGCATCTTGCTTGTTTAAAAGCCCCATGTGTTTTTCCTCTTGTGTATCTGAGTGATTTACACTCTATTACAATACACAGTTGAGGATTTTAGATTTGGCTGTAGTGTGTGTGTGTGTGTGTGCTGGCTTGATTGACAGGCTTAACGATTGCATACAGAAAGTAATTAATTTAGTTTGTGGGAGGCCTCACAGGCATTAAGAACAGTAGGAACTAGTCAGTAATGGGCTTTAATTACTGATGCGGTGCAGAGAAACCACACATGCATAACTTGTAACTCTTGTGCAAGATGTTGCTTTGCAAGCAAAATGAATACCATAAAATAAATACTTTAAGACAATGACAGAAAGAAGAAGAAGAAAGAACATTTTAATCACTCATGTAATTAAATGCTAAAGCACTTTGGAAACAATGCATTCTCAAGACTCCCACCAACATATTTGCAACTTATCATGCTACCATGTGTGTGTGTGTGTGTGTGTGTGTGTGTGTGTGCGCGTTTGACATGCTCTCATTGACTATGAACGCTGGAGCTGTGCCAAGGCTGCTAATTAATTTGCACATTAACCAAATGTGTGTAATTGCTTGTGTGTGTGTGTGTGCATGAATACACCGAAATAATAAACCACTCGCCTTATCCACTCTGGCTTGCTGCAAAATAAAATGCACCATACCAAGAGTTCTCTCCAAACTGTGTAAATGTTTTTAGTGTGATTTCTGCTTAACACACGTCATGCTCAATTATACATTATTCAGTGTTGCTAATCATTCCCAGATCTCACTGGGCACCATGCAAAAAGATGAAAGCGACTTAAATGAAGTGTGACCTTTTCCCCTCGGGTTTCAATGGTTCTTTTTGCTGCTGCTTCGCTAATTAGTTATTTAGCTGACACTTTCTAATCCAAAACGACTTATGGTACACTAAATAAAACGTCAGTCCCTTTGGAGCAGCCTGAGGCCAGGTGCCTTGCTAGAAGACACACTAATGACAGTTCAAGGACCAATCAAACCTCTGCAAACTATTGAACTCTTAATACAAAAAAGTCATATTTATCCCAAATATGCAAACACATTCAAGATCCAAAACAATTTCACTAAACCTGGCAATGATTAGTGAACTGAGAAAGTTTACCAGAAAAAAATATATTTCTCACTAGCCATGAAACTGTATTTTTACATTGTTTGAATATATTTTATTAATTTTAAAATTTAAATATTTTTATTTATTAAATAAATTTTTTTTTTACCTATAATAATACTGTTATTTACTTATTTGGTCACATTTTATTTTAAGCTCCAGTTCTTACTATTAACAATAATTTGGCCTCAATAAACTCCTATAATTCATTTTTTCACAGTGATTTTTTCACCTAGTTATTATTTTAATTTGGTGGTTTAATATGAGGAATATTCCACAGGTGTATTGCCACATGGAGCTCTGAAGAAAAAAATTCTTAAAACATCTGAAACTAAAATAAAACTTGTTAGAAGACAGACATGTCCTGACAGATGTTTTCTTTAGCAAATGCTTTGACAGAGTTTCATTTGAATTACATTTTGCAGTTTGTATCATGTTGCATTTCTGTAGAAGTTTCTATCCACCTTATTTTGTAACACAGAAGTTATTATCTGTAAATGTGTGAGACTTCAGTAGCTGCTATAAGTAAATAACTTGAAGAATAACAAACTGCAGTAAATAGTAAAACTATCTGCGCTGCAGTGTGTTTATAATACCAACAATACATTATAATAATGATAAGAAATAATATGATAAAAAGAAAAGAATGACACCTAAATCATCACATATTCAAGTTACAAACATCAGTGCCTGCTCTTCCATTAAAAGTAAGTAGTACACTTCTAAAAAAACATACAGTAGGGTGATGCTGGCTTACAGTCTTTTAGGACAGGCATCTGCTGTTTACCTAAAATAATAGTGTTGCATCTAGCCTGTGGCGTGTAGTAAACAGAAAGTGGCCTCCGGCGATGCTCTATCAATGCAGAGCGACAGAGCTCACTCGCGGGCTGAACCGGGCCCATACGCTCAACAGGAATGCAGGGAGAAACCTCGATGGGACACTTTTTGGAAGGCTCTTCTAAAAAATCGACTGTACTTGATATGAAAGAGTCTCCTCCTAAATATCTTGCAAATGATGTGATCTAACCAAAAACACCTGAGGCACATCATCAGCCGGCAAACAAATTGCCAAATTAACTGAATAAATATGAAAATATAAAATGAAAAGTGCCTGTGAAAGAAGAAAGCAAGAGAATGTACAAAATCCATCATGTGATTCAGACAACTTCTTTCAAGAATAAAATACATATCTCATTCAGAGACATTTGTTTGAGCGTTTGGTGTTTGATATGCATTTTGTGTCATGCTGGGCACTTTTTATTTAGAAAAGATTTCTGAGTCACACTTTAAGGTCCAATTTTCACTATGAACAAACCATTAACTATGACTTTTTCCTCAATAAACTCCTAATTTGCTGCTTATAAATAGTTAGTAAGGTAGATGTTAAGTTTAGGTATTGGGTAGGATTAGGGATGTAGAATATGGTCCTGCAGAATACGTGCTTTATAAATACTAATAAACAGCCAATAATAGGCATGCTTACAAGCAACTAGTTATTAGTGAGAATTGGTCCCTATACTAAAGTGTTACCGATTACCGATTTCTGTTATAAACAAAATGAAGTATATTCACTATTAGGTGCACAAAATGAAAGGAACTCTTTTCATGCACAAAATCAAGTTTATAATTTTGTGCATGAAGTATAGTCCTAACTTTACAAATGCAACAGTTCTTAATGTTTCTGTGTACGAAAGAAACTCCAAGGTCATAGGTCTGGGAATGTCTGATCTGATCTGATAAAACGGATAAATTACATGCAATGCAAATCACTTTTGATAAAAGTGACTGCTAAATGCTTAAATGTCAAATTTTGTCATGAAATACAACATTTGTGTCATACTTCCATTCAGTCCGTGACATTTGTCTGGTTTCACTCTGCACCCCATACACTCTTAAAAATAAAGCTTTTTTATTGGCATCTATGGTTACATGATAAATCTAAAATAGCCATTGCTCAGAAGGTTCTTTACAGTGTGCAAACATTCTTCAGATTATTAAAAAGTTCTTCACATGAAGAACAAAAATGGTTCTTTTGAGAACTGTCCTGGACTGAAGGGTTCTCTGGGAAACAAAAAATGGTTCTTTAATGGCATCGCTTCCAAAACCCCATTTCGGAACCTTTATTTTAAGGGTATAGTTTGGTCACTCTGTCCACATTCTGCACCCTGATTGGTAGTTTCCATGCTGCATTGCTGCAGATGCACATCAGTTTGAATCCAGCTCAATTTTATAGCATCAGCTCCAGTCTATGTCGCTCATGTCAACTCTCATTGAAAATGAATGGATTCCAGTCACTTTGTCATTGAAAATTGCTGTCAGATTGCATGAACGCCCCTTTAGTTTGTCCCTTACCCTGGGTGAGACTAACAGAGTCAATGAATCAATAAGCCGAAATAATTAAAATGCTGGGAAAGTGCTTATTCTACAGTGAAGAGGGTCATTATTTAGCCCAATTTACCTTCCATTTGCAAAGTTTACAGAGAGCGGCCTTGCACAGGCAGGTCCGGCCCTGTAGCTTTATTAGAGATATTGAGATTCAGCTCACTATTAGCCGCCAGTGGTGTGCCTGCAAGGCTTCTGAACCAATTTGCCTCTTTTTCCCCTAAGCATCACCTTATCTTTAAGCAGAGCAGTTGAGTTGCACAGTTCACCTCCTTTTGCCTCTGAAAAGTTGAGGCTAAAACAAACCCTGATCGATTCCACCGGTGTGTTAAAGTTTCCTTCTGCTCTCAGGTTAAGGATGGAGAAGCTCTTGCGGTTAAGTGCGATAATAAAAAGCTTGGCGGTAACCCTGGTGGGGGCTAAATCTCGACCCGACTCCCACAAACTCCTAAGCTAACATTTGTCTTTGGCTTTCCATTGAGGAAACGGTACTTTTATGTTCTCTTTTCACACTGCCTCCTCAGCCGTTGCTAGAACCCGCCTCATTTTAGCTTGAAGAATATTAATAGAGAAAGGTAGGGGAAAAAAAACTTTCCGTTGGGCTTCTGAAGTAAAGGAGGAGACCAGGACGCCTACAGAATATACATTAGATACTCTAATTTGACCCTTGTATTCGGTGTGAGAAAAGACTATTATGAGGCAGGAAAGCGGGGAAGAAGACATTGTGTGTGTGATATACTTCAACTTAAGTCCCACATGGGACGGAAAAGCGCTTATATTTTGTGTTCGAATGAATATGACAGTGATGTACATGCTCTTTTTGTGATGCCCTTAAAGATATTTCCACATATGCCTCTGCTTGTAGAGCGAGCCTGAAGCCTTCTGGGTATATCAGACCGCTGAGACGCCACACTGTGCAGCTCTGCTTCCATTCCTTCCTAAACTCCATTCAGGTTAGCAACACAAAACGCTTTCAGATTCAAATCGCTCCATGACAAGCCACTTAGCCTGACAATAAGCGTTCCCTTCTCTTTTCTCCTGCATATAGCAGATGAATCATTCAAAACTGAGAGAGGTGGATGGAGAGAGAGAGAGAGAGTGGAGAGGGACTGGTGGATGCTGTACTTTATCCTTGTCTCAGATTTGGATCTCAGTCGTGTTAATCAGTGTGACGTGTGTGTTTGTGTGCATACTGTACACTTATGGCATCAGATTACACACAATGCTAGCTGATATCATTGAGGGCTAGATAAAAAAAAATTAATTTACTACAGTATCAATCGGTTTCCTTGGTAGAATAACAGTAATAATGAAAAAATAGGTTTTAGATATTTAAACTAATACTAATCAATAATAACTAGCTACTGTACCTTAGCTTAAATTTGATATGTAAAATATTTTATGCCTCTGCTCCTGCTTTTTTATGTTTGCTTAATTGCCATTTGTATGCACTACCTTTCAAAAGTTTTTTTTCCAAATAACTGCTGCATTTAAAACGGTAAAAAATGGAGCAAATCAGCAAATTAGAATGATTTCTGGAGTATCATGGAGTAATGATGCTGAAAATTCAGCTTTGCCTCACATAAATAAATTACATTTTAAAATATATTCAAATAGAAAACACTTATTTAAAATTGTAATAATTAATTGTAACAATATTACTGGTTTACTGTATTTTTGGTAAAATAAATGCAGTCTTGGTGAGCATAAGAGACTTTTCAAAAACATTTTAAAAACGTTACCAACTTTTAAACAGTACAGTAGTGTATAGTTCATCCAAAAATGAATATTGTCAATTATTTTTAATATTTTAATTTGTTCACCCTCGTGTAGTTTCAAACTTGTATGATTTTATGGAACACAAAGAAGAAACTTAGTAGAATGCTCATGCTGTTCTTTTCATACAATGAAAATGAATGAGGACTGTAACTGTAAAACCCCCCAAAATTACATTATTACATTCTATATTGGTCTAATTAAATATACCACATAAAGTTACAACACTGCTGGTTTAACAGATTATGCTCAGTTGGTTATTTTGATGACATGTGATGATAAATGAGGGTTTATTTTGTGAACTATTCCTTTAAAAACTCACAAACTGATCTGCACGTGGCATTTTGACCCCTTCACATACTTTTCTGATAAGTGGCCAGCATGGAATATGCAATTATTTTGTATTTTTTGGGAACAATCGGCAGAACTGCAGTATGTGGAATTTGATCAACATGTGTTACATGCAGTAGAGAATAGTACTATATTATTCAAAGTAAGCCAAAGGTGCCAGTGCTGCGCAGAACTGAACAGGCGTTCTGATTCTGTGTGTGCACAGTCTGTGAGGGTCTGGTGATCAGCGATACATAGAAGAAATAAACACAAAACATAAACCCTGACCTCTCTGCTTACCCCCTGAAGTGAAACACACTTATTATCATGCGCACACTAGCAGTTCAGACGGACCTCTGCTACTTCCAGAAGCATTGCTATGGCAACATCGCACGTCTGCTCGTACAACTACACAGGTCTCTCTCTGCGATGGACACGTTCAGAGGAGGCTAAAGCCAGACTCACAGCAGGATGAATGCGGTGGATCCCAGAATCCTCTTTCTCATTTGTATGTTTGTGTTTACGTGCGTAAGTCACAGTACATTAGTTCCCGGTCTCTGTTAACAGCGTGTCAAAGTGCACTCTCACCCAGCTTTACTTCCTTCGTCTCTCTATTATTACATCTTGACCCACACATCCATCCATCCCTCGCTCGCCCTGTGCCCGCTCTTCTCCATCACCCTGACTGCTCTACCTTTTTTCATCATCAATAGCCCTGATCTACTGCTGCCCTAGAGGAAGAATCCAAGAAAACAGTGAACAGACACCATCCACTATCCTGTCCAACCGAATCCATCCATTGCCTCCCACATCAAAGAGTTCATTTTAAAATACCATTATTTATTTATTATGATTATCGGTAACACTTTAGTATAGGGACCAATTTCTCACTATTAACTAGCTGCTTATTAGCATGCCTATTATATTGGCTGTTTATTAGTCCTTATAAAGCACATATTCTGCATGGCCATATTCTACATCCCTAATACTACCCAATACCTAAACTTAACAACTGCCTTACTAACTATTAATAAACAGCAAATTAGGAGTTTTTTTTATACAAAAGTCATAGTTAATGGTTTGTTAATAGCAAGAATGGGACCTTAAAATAAAGTGTGACCGAATTATCTAAACTACTACCACTAATAGCCGGCTGCTGGAATTTTTTTTTAGATAGGACTGTGTCATGTCCTTCAATTTCAGGAAAAATCCCAGTATGATTTAATGCTAAAAAGGGAAAGTTAAAGAAAAAGTAAAACAAACAAACAAACAAAAAAAAAAGGTAACAAAAGGAAAAGACTAGAATTTGAGAGGCTTGAAACAAATAAAAAAAGACAATAAATAAACAAATAAATAAACGTTTAACAAAGGAAATGTTTTTAAGACTGCAGTTGAGAGGCCGTGAAAAAACAAACAAAAAATATAACAAGGAAAAAATATGTAAGACTAGACTTTGAGAGCTTGAAACATTTAAAAATAAAAATAAATAAACAACCAAAATGTAGATCTATATATATATATAGATATATATAGATATATATATATATATATATATATATATATCTATATATATCTATATATATATACTGTATATACAGTAGTTGTAACATAATGTGCATAAAACATAAAATAACCATGTGCCTTTGTGAGAGAACTATGAAAGAATAACTAGTGTTTTATATATTGTTGATGTTGTCCAATAAAACATTTGTATTTGCCTGTAGTGCTGAATAACAGTAGTTATTGCTATAATAGAGTAATTCATAGGAAATAATGGGCCTGTTTGAAATGCAGACCATTAGGAACAGGAAGGTTTTCCCCAAGCTCTTAAGATCCATTCTCTTAGGATTGTATGAAACCACATAATAATCTGGAGATGTGTGTTTGTGTCTTCTAGACACATGCACCCACTCACAGCTTTCATATTATGTTTTTCACATGTGCGGCCCACTCTTTCCATTCATCTGACCATGTGAGCATGAGTTATAGCTCTGCGCTTTCTTTTGCGAGGTGTTACGACATCTGCGCGGGAACAAGGAAAGAGGAAAAAGAGAGAAAGCTCTTTTGAATATATAAAGATCAAGGGAAGATCAAAGGAGAGGACGCAGAAAGTCAGCTTACGGACGCTACGGTTAATAGATGAAAGCATGACTGGCTCTCATACATGCTGTCTGTTTTCATTCATCCGGCCCATCCTCTCATCTCCTGACAACAAGCTCAAGCACTCTGCTCAGGCTTTGGTTCACTGCTTAGACTCTCACCCTAAAAATCCAAATGCGATCCAAATTAAAATCTTGCTATAATCCTGAAATAAAAAAATGATTTCTACATTTTCTGAAGAACTGTGAGTTGCATTGCATGTGCAAAGGTGGTTTTCACTATGCCAGCTTGTCATGCAGTTGCTAATGTCTTCTGAGTATTTTACAGTATGATGGCATGCTGTTGCTAGGGTGTTCTGGGTGGTTGCTAGTATGTTCTGTGAGGTTGCCAGGGTGTTGCTAGAACACTAACTTTCCCGCATTGAATTTCAGCATACAAAAAAGGCAGTGGTAGTCAGTAACAACGTATTTCTACTTTGCTTCCTTACTTAAGTATATTCTTAAAGTATCTGTACTTTATCTGACCATTTTAACTTTTACTTCACTTCATTCCAAAGCATAATATTGTACTATTTACTCCATTCAATTTCTTAAAAACATGCCATTCCTTGTTATTTTGAACTGAAAAATTCGTCACCCGCTCTGAGAACTGCTGGTGTGAAAAATAAGTTACTAATTGCCGAATTTTAGAATTTATTATTGTAAACAAAAATCATATTTAGGTTGCGACTGTCAGCACCCTGAATGCAAACATGTCCACTTTTGTGTATCATCATCTCAATGGGGAAGATTTTAGGTAAAAACGAAACATAACATTAAAATAACGCAAATGAATGCCATGCATCTTCCCTGCTGCTGAAGCAGTTTCAAATGAGTTTCAAACTATATTTGCATGGTGCTCTTAAAATTATATTAATTTTGCCCTATATATTGTTTGTCAGCAAACATTTAGTTTTGTTTTACTACACACTAGGGCAGTGCAAAAAAAAATTATTGAATGTGATTTTCATGTGCATCTCGTCAGTAAAGCCGCTCCTGTGATTAGTAGTAAATCTCCAGCACGTGCATTCAGATGGAGTGGCATTTACTACACAGAGCCGTAGTTTGCTGACAAGCTACACAAAATCGAGTTCAAAATCGCAGACGCGATTTTGTGTAGCTTGTGTGACGCTCGCGTGTTTTCAGCCTCTGTTGCCTCAGTATATGAGTGCATAATCTAGAACTGCTCTGAGAGTCACTTCATGAGCATTTTACCATTTCTTTTGAGAAAATCTGTCGCCATATCATATACAAACAGAAACTTAAAGGTCTCTCACAGCAACCCTTCAAAAAAAAAGTTTGGTTTAACTTGAAGAAACTCTGACAGAAATATATTACATAATGTAAAGATAGTACTACTACTACTAATGATAACTTTTTTTAAAATATAAAATCAGTTAATTAGAGATACCTTTGATTACTACAATTTAATGAATCCATTCAAATTGAATCCAGAAAATTGGTTACAAAAAGAATTTGAGAAAAAATAAAACTGATTTCATAGAGCACAGATTAAATTTTTTTACACTTTTAAAAAGTTGCTGTTAAATTGTGTAAGTTTCATGATTTCAGTTATAGTATGCATCTTTGATGAATATAATTTAATTTTAAGCATTAAAACGAGTCTAGAAAATACAGAGAAATAAATGGAATCCAGAAAAATTAAAATGGAAAAAAACGGAATTTGGGAAAAAATATAACGGATTCCATAGGGCCCTAACTCTGGTTTTTTTCTTTCACGTCTTTGCACACATGAAGTAACAGTAAGCTAAACTGATATTTTAATATATTTAATGTTTTGATAGTGTATGACAAGCCAGCCCGATCTTACGGCAATTCGTATATATTTTACGAGACCTCACTCGTACAAATTCATACGATTTTACTAAATCGTGCGTATTTTACGAGTTGGACAATTCGCATGAATTTGTATGAATGACCTACATCTAACCCTGCCCCTAAACCTACCCGTCACTGGGGTCTAGACAAATCGTACAAAATCGTTCGAGTGAGGTTGTACGAATTAGCACCTCGTAAAATATGTACGAATTGTTCGTGAGATAGCGTTGGACAAGCCCCCTTCCCCCAGGTATTTTGAGCAGTAGAATTATATAAAATATATCATACAAAATAATGAAATTGGAAAGTAGTACTTTATACTTTTAGCTGGAGTAATATTTATTAGGGTATCTGTACTTGTACTTAAGTACTTGATTTGTGAACTTTGTCCAAAACTAATAATACCATGTACAATACCACAGCACTCTCTGCCACAGTAATGACAGCCAGACAGTCTTGTTTTGTTGTAATCTACTTTATGGTGCAGCTAGTCAAGTTTATTTAGTGTGAAACTGTGCAGCACAATGAGGAACAGCATCTTTGAGGCAGCATGATAGCTTGTACATTACCAGTGATTCAATTGTGAGCATGTTGAGAGCCGCAAACAGTATATATTTTTTTAAATTACTGCAATCTCTTGAAAGCAACTCATAATAATATACTGTAGCTTGTGCTCATGGTGGCAGCTAAATACGAGCACCTACATCTGTCAGCAGTTTACTAGGAACCCGCTCACACTGATGAAGCAAAAACATAAACGAGAACAATTTAATAACTGAAAAATATGGGCCTCGTGAAATACTGAGGCAGGCTGGATGAAGTTAAACACATCTGTAAAATCTGGCACTGTAAAAGCAGTGAGACGCGTTTGGCAGATGAGACGCACATATGGGCTGAACTGAGCCAGACACATCCGTGAGGTTCAGGCTTGGGTTGAACAGTGTAACAGAGTGTTTTAGTGGGATAGATGCGGAGACGGGAATATCTGCAGCGGTCAAAGAGAGGGTGGCGGTTATTTTCAATTTATTTAGTGGCTCTATTAAACACTTACCTCCTTCTTTCCTGAGTAGTTGATGTGTGTGTGTGAGCGGTGAAACACAGAGTGGGATGTGTTAGGATTCTGTCACACAACATTAATCAGTGTGAGTGTGTTTTCCTAGTGAACGAGGATGTGACAAGCATTGACCGCAGGACACGCCTCAGATATGACACATTTTCACACACACAACTTTCACTGCAAGCTGTGCTAATACTCAATAACAGGGGTGAGAAATCGCAGGCGGTGCTTGTAAAATATATTAAATATTACACATAACTGAGTTTTAAAGGAATGTTTATATTTATCCTGTTATCATTTACTCACCCTCGTCAGCTTTATGATTTTTTACATCCTGCGTAACACAAAAGCAGCTATTTTGAAGAACGGTTCAACTGTTTTTGTCTATATAATGAAAGTCAATGGGGTCCAAAACAACACTGGACTTTCATGGTATGGAATACATATGAAACACCGAGACACTTTTCAAAGTATCTTCTTTTGAACATGACAAGAGAATGAGTAAATGAAGACAGAACTGTCATTTAAACTATCCCTTTAACTTGTTACTTTCCATAAAGAGTAACAATGTAATGTAATTAGTTACAGTACTTTGGTAAGATTTAACAATAAAGTTCCATTAGTTAACATTAGTTAATACATTAACTAACAATAAACAGTACATTTGTTACAGTATTTACTAATCTGAAAATGCTGCTTATTGTTAATTCATGTTAGCTCAGTTCTATTAAATAATATTAACAGTTCCAATTTTTGATTTTAATTATGCATTAGTAAAAGTTGAAATTAAAATATTTTAGAAGTATTTTATTGTTAGTTCATGATACTTTTAATACCGAGTAACACAATATTGCAAGAACTTTTTAAAGTAACGTTTCCCAGCAGTTTTTGTTATTGTACACTTTTATGAAAAACTAAACCAAAATCAATATTCTTATGACTTTAAAATAAAAAGTCCTGATATATTTCACACATAACTCGTTTTGTATATGTGTGTGTGTATTTCTGATTTCAGCTAAATAGACCTCAGGAAACAGGGTTCTTTCAATCTCATTTTCATCCCACAGGACAGTCTTATTCTCCCTTTTCTTCTTTTTAAAGAGAATGTGTTGCTACAAGCCCATAGCGGTGATATTAAAGTAAGACGTCCACGTTCTCTGTGCACACACACATACTGTCTGACAACTTCTCAATCGATTATGTTTTTTGCTCTTTCTCTCTGTGATCGGATATGACAGATGCCCTTTGCCTCCCACACTGGACAAACAGATGCCCTCCGCTCTGACATCCTGCTCTCCACTGCTTCACACTTCCTCCACACTTCTCTCACTCCATACATTGTTAGGTCTCAGAGGACAGTATTAGTTTAGTGTACATATGCTACCTAAGCTCCTAAGCTGAACAGATGCTGAATAAAGGTTTGTCTAGTTTTACAAGGCCAGCTTTTTGACTACAAGCAAGGCTGGTCAACTAGAGCTTGTTCTAGGCAAGAATCGCTCATTTTAGAAGGGAACCGGTCATCTGATCTGACCAACCATAGTTATTGTTTTAAGTGACCTATAGTGGCACTTTTATCTGAAACTGATGCTCAAGATAACAGACTAGAATTCAAGTAACCGCAAGTTCAAATAATGGCGCACCAGTTTCCATGAAAGGTGGTACAGGGGTCATTGACATGACCCTCATTTATTTATTTATTTTTATTTTTTGTACGGATATCAGAAACGCATCTTGATTTCTAAATTTACAATGATATTTTTAGAGCATCAGTTAAAAAATGTCAGGGTGATACAATTGTCCTAACATCATAATAGGAAAAAAAAATGAATAAAAGAATACAATTGTGTAAAAAAAATTAATTATTATTTCTTAGAAACAAAAAAGTTTTTTTTTAAAAAGTATAGGTCTGAACGAAAAACTTCTGCGGTCAAGTCATGTGGTGTGACCAATAAACATGCAGGGGGAAAAAAAACCATAAAACAGGAAATATTATCATATTCAGGACCCCTGCAGACCAATTTGACTATGTGTCAAGGTCAACAGGTCTCAAAATATAATTTTTATGACAAGGCAAGGTTAGTTCAAGTTGAAAAAAAAAAGAAAAAGAAAAAAAAGACATTTTTATTTGCCAGTTACACAACATGAAATAAATTTCTTGAATTTTATATAGTTTTTTTTCTTTATTTAAAAAAATGGTATAAAGAGTAGTTCCTAAGAACTTAGCACATGCATTTTATGCAAAATTATTAAAATATTTCACCTTTTCTTTATCTTAGACACTCCTGACCCACAGAAACCGAAAAACTTAGTGAAAAATATGTGTTGACTTTGTGGTCAAAATGTTAAACGCAATTCATACAGACTATTTTAATGAACATAATTCAGCATAAAAAGTATGTGGACTTTCAAATACTTGCAGCCATGAACTTCACAACTTTGGCAAATCCAGCATCCCTTCACAGAAGCACTTACTGCTTGTATAATATGTCACTGCTCTTTTGTGATCGCTCTTTCTCTCTCTATTATATTTTGTAAAGATTTAGACTCTATATGACCAGACTAAGGCTGGTTTCTACCCCCTCTAACACAGAGGTCTGAGGCTTAGTGAGAATGACAAGACTTGTTCTCTATATCTCTCTGTGTCTGTATGTGTGTTCTGAGGCTTGTGGCAGCACTGGGATCAGGGATTTTGTTACATCACCAAAGGAGCAGTCAATCACTTGAGAGATGTGTGATTAAAAGGGCAACCACCCACAATGGCGGTTTAGTCTGTGGATGTGCATGTTTGCGTGCCGGGTGAGAATGAGGGAAATGTACATGTGTGGGTGGAGATGTGGGAACCAGACGGGATGCATTTGATGGAGGACACAAAGATGTGTATGTTCAATGTTTGCTTGTAAACTGTTAGCTCAAAACTATAAAATAGCACAGCAAACACAACTCCGTTCAGCCTTAGGACACTTAAACACATGCACTGTTGGTTGCTACAAATTTCTTGACTTCTTTGAGGATGGTGTGCTACAAAGAAGAAGAATGCTAAAGCAAAAACTCTTGCAAACTGAACCAAAAAATCAACTATAAGCAAGAGGGACGTGGCAGTTTAGTACAAATGCTTTTAAGAAATTCTTATCCATCAGAGTTTTTCTAGTGTGTAAGTGTCCTGACCATCTCGAGAGAGAGGAAGTGGAAATCCCCATTCACAAATGATAAATTTTTCCACTATCCATAAACAGATTAGCAGCTCTCTGTCAAAAAGTCTCTCTAATACTGTCAGACTTGTGTTGTGTTGTGTTTTCCTCCCACAAGTTCTCCCTCGTGTTTCTTTATGCCCATATTTGGTTCTTCCTGTTCGGTCCACTTTAAACTGTTTCGGTTAAAGTCTCCTTGGTGATGTACTTCTCGTCTCCTCGTTCCTCGCTCCGCGCTCCCTCACAGGAGCGATCGTGACAGAATACCTGTCCAAAGGACAGTAAGCGGCGCCCCCCCTCCCGTGGTTTCCGTTTTGAAAGTGTTTGGTTCCGTCACCCCACCCCCCGCTATAATGGAAGTGGTCCTACAGCTCAGTCTGCGTGCTACGAAGTCAAAGCCGTTTCCGGCCGCCGAACATCAAGCCTGCTGGCAGACCTATTCACCCGTACCCTAAGAGATGGATGAGGAGCAAGGATGCTCACGGCCCTCTTCCTCCCCCGGAGAGCCCCCGAGCTCGCTCCAGTGTCGGCTCCAGCCCTGAGTTCGCTCCAGTATCAGCTCTATCCCCTGACCAGAGTCGAGAGATTTAGCCATGACAGCACAAGAGTGGGCGGCTCAGACCCACGTTTAGCACACGTAGGGGATCCTGTCCCGAGCTATCCCAAGGAGGGCTCCTGTTACGGTTTAGACCCCGGACGGGAATTCTGTCCTGGTTTAGAACACAGAGGGCTCCTATCCCATGTTTAGCCCATAGAGGCGTCCACAGTCACAGAGTTTAGTCCGGAGGGCTACTGTCCCCGTGTTTAGACCACATGCGGGATACTGGCTCCGCAGTTAGACCAGAGAGGGTCCAGTCCCCGAGTTTAAACCCTGAGAAGGCTCCGTCCTCGCGTCTAGCCCAGAGCGGGCTCCAGTAAAGAGTTAGCCCAGGCAGGGACCAGTCAACGAGTATGGCCCAGTGAGGGTCCTGTCCTCGAGGTTTGTCCAGAGAGGGCCTCAGTCCTAAGTTTAGCCCAGAGAGGACCCTCAGTCCATGGTTTGGCCCAGAGAGGGCTACAGTTCAGAGTTAGCCCTCGGAGGGCCTTTAAAGACTATATTTCTCCCAAAGGAATTTTTTTGGTGTGGCGTGTGGGGGGGGAGTCAGTAGGCGTGATCTGTGGAGGCCAGTGCCTGGGACGGTTTAAGGACTCCCCGAGGTCCCGTTCCGCCATGGCTCCTGAACTGTTTGCTCGCCATGACCTCCTGAACGGTCTGCTTCGCCTTGGCCTCCTAGTCTGCCTGCTCCGCCTTGGCCTCCTAGTCTGCCTGCTCCGCCCCGAACTGCCGGATAAGCCAGGGGGTCCAGAATGGGTACCGCTCATGGGGAGCGCCCACCCCCCTTGGATGTTGTGAGGCGCGAGGCCGTGCCTTCAGGGTCATGAAGACTTGTGTTCGTTGTGTGGTTTTCCTCCCCAGTCTCCTAGTGTTTCCTTTTGCCCATATTTGGTTCTTCCTGTTTCCGGTTCCTATTAGGTTTCATTAGTTCCAGGTCTTTTTAGTCATGCCTTGTGTATTTAAAGTGTTTCCGGTTCGTTGTTCTGTGTCCAGTAGTGTATATGTCTACCTCCTCTGCTATGTATTTTCCTGGTTCCCTGAATGTTATTAAGTCTCCTTGGTGATGTACTCCTCGTCTCTTCATTCCTTGCTCCCTCACAGTAGAGATCGTCACCAGTATTCAACATGTGTGATTGAGGACTGAGGCTGTCAAGTTTCAAAATTCTGAAAGTTCTGAATTAGGGGTTTTGTTGCATACTCTTTAAAACAATATTTTTTCATAAATGTAAATTAAAGTTTGTTTTCTTGTTTTACAAGAAAAAAAGAGAAAAAACAATAGCAGTCTTCATTTCTATATTTTTTACTAGCAATTACTGGGTGAAAAAATGTTTCCTATAAATAAAATAGCTTTTTTAAAGTAAATTCTACTCCAATTTTTTTTCAGCATAGCAGTATTGATGACAAGTATATATTAAAAAATTAAGTACTAAACATATAATCATATCATTATTAAACATTAAAAAATGGATTTGGTAAAAAACACTCCAGTCTGCAGTAAGTGCCAATCAAAAGTAAGATTTATTTATATGCTTTTGTGCAATTATGGTTAAAAACTCC
Organism: Sinocyclocheilus anophthalmus; assembly: GCA_018155175.1. NCBI lineage: Eukaryota > Metazoa > Chordata > Actinopteri > Cypriniformes > Cyprinidae > Sinocyclocheilus > Sinocyclocheilus anophthalmus. The sequence continues at coordinate 96,980 of JADLZN010009398.1, read as the reverse complement.
AATTTTGAGTGTAATTCATTAGCCAAAAAAAGGAAAAAATACATAAAAATTTGTTTTTTTTAAATATTTATTCATGCAGTTTAATTAATAGTAAAACTGCATCAAATTGAATTGAATATCCCTTATATATTTTAATTGAATAATTTAACAATCCTTAATGAACTATTCAATTAAAATACGCAAGGATTATTCAATTCAGTTTGATAGAATTTTACTGTTAATTAAATTGCATAAATCTTAAAAAATGGCTTAATGTCTGAATATTGAAAATCTGATATTGTGACAGCCCTGCTCTGAATTACACTGTAAATTGAATATATTCTGGGTTATGAAACTGACAGTAAATGCCATTCGTTTTTGTATGAAAATGTCACTGAAATCAACCCTAAAACTGCAAATGCCTGTAAAAACAGGGCCCAGTGTACTGTATTAACATGAAGGAATTTTTCGTGTATTGATCATTAAAGTGGGTTTAACCCATATTTTGATTTACGCATTGCAATGTGTTGTGTTTTAGGAAAAGGAAAATGCCTGTAAACTTAATGGATAATGGCACAAAATTACCAGTACCTTTTCTGTTTTTCGACAGATATTTTTTTACAGTGTGGAAGATTTGGGTTTTATATAGCACAAGGAGAGGGAAATAAGGACAAAACCGTCATTACAGCATGAAATATCCCTTTAAATGTTTTTCAAAGCAGCACTATCACGCACATACCTCATATGCACACTGCGTGTGAATGTGGATCTGACAGTGCTGTTTATATCACGTAACAGCTTTCCCTCTCTGTCAACAGCTTTCCCTCTCTGTCATGGGATCCTGTGAAGAGATTTCATTACTGACCGACCACTGAAGCAGTGTCTCTCTTATTGTCAGCTGTCAAACTCAATCACGTCCCCCATCATCTCCCTCCACATGTGTGAGTCTGTGTGTGTTTTAATGATCTGTCATAGTCCTGTGCTCTCCACTACAAGGAGCTGTGGAGAAACTAATTACAACACACTCTATGTTCTCCTCAATCACAAAAGTGTGAAATATTATTCCAGCGGCGGCACAAAGAGCCTTTCATCTTATTATTGCTGTATATTTCATTATTTCATTTCTCTTGCTCATGAAACAGTTTTTAAGGTTCAGGGAGGTATGGCTATGAAAGAGTACACACACACACACACACACTGGAAAAACTGCTAGGATTTTATATGATCTAACAGTAATTATCATAAAATAGCAGACAATATAATACCATTTCAGAATTGTACAATGCCATCAATGGAGGATCAGTCATTTTCTGCCATAATAATAAAAAAGGACTGTAAAAAATGGGGGGAAAAGAATCCATGGCTCTACATGGAATACTGTAAAAAATGGGGAAAAAAGAACCCATGGCTCTACATGGAATGAAATTGTTTTAATAATGTATTAATACTGAAAAAAAATTAAATAAAAAATGAAGATCTCTGTTATGGTTTAACTACAATAGCAGTCTAATATAAATATAACATAAAAAAACGTTTTGAATTTGAAGATCAGGGTAAATTTAACTTATTTTGTCTTCTGAGAAACAGGTAACTATCTTCTGTAGCCTCTGAAGGACAGCACTAAATGAAAAAATATGATATTTAGGCAAAATAAGAAAAAATTTACACATCTCCATTCTGTTCAAAAGTTTTCACCCCCGGTTCTTAATGCATGGTTTTTCCTTCTGGAGCACCGGTGAGCCTTTGAACCTTCTGTAATAGTTGCATATGAGTCCCTCAGTTGTCCGCAGGGTAATGATGGATCTCAAAATCATACAGTCACTTTTGGAAAAGGTTCAGATTTGCAGAAGATGCTGGAAAATCAAAGAATGTGCAGAAGCTGGAGGATTTTTCTGAAGAACTCTGAAGCAGGCAGTTGAACTGCTCAGGACCAACGCAGGACTCATGAACAACTATCACAAAACAGAAAAACAGTCGAGGGTCATCCAGGAAACCACACAAAGTATTAAGATTCAAGGGTATGTGAACTTTTGAACGGGGTCATTTTTATAAATTCATTTATTATTTTCTCTTGTGGACTATATATGAGTGTCTTTTATGTGAAATATCTTATTCAGGACAGTACTAAATAAAATAAAAAAATGCAATTTTTCATGAGCTCTCTTATTTTGTTACAATTATTAACATATTTGCATATTCTGTAAGCCCAACTGTATGTAACTTCAAGTGCGAGTTTTCACTTTTTTTTATTTGATTTTTAGTGCCATATTAGAGAAAGGTTTTTTTAATGTAATGTTGTTTTGATTTGTAAATCCATCTCTCACTCTTTTTCTCTCCAAGCACAACATCTATTCAACCTGAACATAAAACCCCAGTGATCACACTTAATTAGACATTTCATTAATCATGCTGTCAGGAAAGAGACAGAAGCTCATAGACTAACACACACCCACAAACCCAAACAGTGCTCTTGCGCGCTTTAGACCATGTCTGACCACGTCTGTTTTTTATTCTTCCTTTCATCCTCACCTCATATTAACTCAAAGACAAACTAACAAGATCTAGACATTGATTTGAGGCAAATAAGTTATTAATATATTAAGCCGCTTGGAGTATAATATCATATTGACCAAATACGACATACGACATACGAGAGTTGAGGTATCTGCTATAGTCAGGATGTTTTGAAGTTTCCTTAGAATGGCTACATTCACCGATCTGAATACTTCTACATACTAAAATGGTGTACTTTGTTGGTAATGGGAAATACATACTTATAAACATGTAGTATAGAACAGGGGTTCCCAAACTTTTCCATTCCACGACCCACCTAGATAAGTATAACCTATTTCACGACCCACCAAAATATTTGAGATAAAAAAACAATTCACATTAGCCTACTTTACGCTTAATCTTAATTAAAAGTATAATATGGCAGAAATTAATTATTTAAAGAAAAATAACCATTTTATTTTATAGTACAACTGAAAAATTTCCCTACTAATGTTTACGTTTTAATTTCAGTTTACAGGTGTTAAAATATGAAACATGTCTATAAAAACTCGAAACGCGCTCACTCCGGTGAACTGTAATCCGCTGTGAGTGTTGTTAAACTCATCGCGAGGTTCAGCGCAGAAAATGCATTCATGCTCCTTCCGTGTGTGTAGGGGAGAGCGAATAATAAATAGGGGACAGGGAGCATAATAAACATGTGTCTCATTTTAAATAAACACTAAAAACTGAGATGACAAATTTACTTCAGTCAGAAATGTACGTTTGCAATGGTTAAATAAATGTTCAGCGATATCTTCAAAAGATTTTTGAACTTTGGCACATTTTTCTCTATATAGAAATGATATGGCAAGGAAATAAAACGGAATTTTGTAAATATTGTTATGCTAGCGTGTGGAAATGTTTAAATTGCGCAGTGTTACAATTAACCCTCCGTTTGTGCCCCACTCGACCTGTACATGTGAAATGCTTTTTTACAGACGTTTCACTTAAGGCGGGCGTACACGGTGCGATTTTTGCTGTCGTACAAGCTCGCAAACTATTTTTTTCTCTCGGGAGAAAATCGCAGATGCTCGCATGGTCGCGGCTCATACTGTGTGAGAAGAATTACGGGCCAATCCTAGAACGTTACTGTCACGGAATGCCAGGAGGAAACAAGATAAGTTCCATGTGCAGTTTATTGAAAACAATAACAGGACAAAACAAACAAAACGTATGCAAAAGGTAATCCAGAACTGACACCGACAACACCAACTAAGATACCATACAATCCAGACGCAAATGACAGACAGAAGGCATGATATATATAGCTGGGATAATGAGTGAATGATGAACAGGTGTTACCGATCAGACCAGGATAGTGAGCAGGGGACTATGGGAAATGGAGTTTTAACACAAACAACGTAAAACAGAAGAGCGTCCTCAAGTGACCAGTCCAGGTCACCACAACACACACTGTGACATTACCCCCCCCTCTACGGAGCGGATACCAGACGCTCCACCATACACACAAAAGTTCAGGAGGGAGGTGGAATAGAGGCAGACCAGGGGGAGGGATGGCGGGCCAGAACCAAACAACGGAAGAGGTCCAGGGGACAGAGATAGACCAAGGCATGAGCACAGAACCGGCAGGATGAAAGGCCAAGCAGGTACCGGCAGGATTGACCACAGAACCCCAACCCGCAGGACTCCGCATATGGCCAGGAGACGGATCCCGGAGAATGAGGCAATTACTCACTGCCACACCAACCCAGCCGTGCAACCAGACAGAGCCAAATCCTGTCCGGCACATTGGTGGACCGCATCCCTCTCAGCAACTCCGGATACCTGAAACAAACAGAGAGATTTGTCTCAGCGACTGCTGCGGCTCACGGACGACGGCTCTGAGTGGGGCCTGTTACTCCGGCACTGAGTGTCTCTGTGGCTCCGAGTAGCAGTTGGGCTGGGCTCGGTGGGCTCCGGGACTGGACTGGGCTCGGTGTGCTCCGGGACTGGACTGGGCTCGGTGTGCTCCGGGACTGGACTGGGCTCGGTGTGCTCCGGGACTGGACTGGGCTCGGTGTGCTCCGGGACTGGACTGGGCTCGGTGTGCTCCGGGACTGGACTGGGCTCGGTGTGCTCCGGGACTGGACTGGGCTCGGTGTGCTCCGGGACTGGACTGGGCTCGGTGTGCTCCGGGACTGGACTGGGCTCGGTGTGCTCCGGGACTGGACTGGGCTCGGTGTGCTCCGGGACTGGACTGGGCTCGGTGTGCTCCGGGACTGGACTGGGCTCGGCGTGCTCCGGGACTGGACTGGGCTCCGCGCGCTCCGGGACTGGACCGGGCTCCGCGAGCTCCGGGACTGGACCGGACTCCCCGAGCTCCGGGACTGGACCGGACTCCCCGAGCTCCGGGACTGGACCGGACTCCCCGAGCTCCGGGACTGGACCGGACTCCCCGAGCTCCGGGACTGGACCGGACTCCCCGAGCTCCGGGACTGGACCGGACTCCCCGAGCTCCGGGACTGGACCGGACTCCCCGAGCTCCGGGACTGGACCGGACTCCCCGAGCTCCGGGACTGGACCGGACTCCGCGAGCTCCGGGACTGGACTGGGCTCTGCGCTCCGGGAGGGACGGGCCTCGGCGAGCTCCGGACCTGGCGTACTCCCGCGAGCTCCGGGACTGGACTGGGCTGTGTGAGCTCCGGGACTGGACTGGGCTGTGTGAGCTCCGGGACTGGACTGGGCTGTGTGAGCTCCGGGACTGGACTGGGCTGTGTGAGCTCCGGGACTGGACTGGGCTGTGTGAGCTCCGGGACTGGACTGGACTCCGCGAGCGCCGGGACTGGACTGGACTCCGCGAGCTCCAGGACTGGACTGGACTCCCCCTCCGGGACTGGAGCGGGCTCCGTGAACTCCGGGACTGGGGCGGGCTCTGGGGAGTGTGTTTTCCTGTCCTCCTTCTCACCCTCCACCGCTTAGTGGGAGTCTGAAGGACAGAAGTGGTGAGCTCCGAGGCTGGAGCGGACTCCGTGAGATCCGGGACTGGAGCGGGCTCTGTGAGCTCCCTGACTGGAGCGGACTCTGGACTGGGCTCCGTGAGATCCGGGACTGGACTGGACTCCGCGAAATCCGGGACTGGACTGGACTCCGCGAAATCCGTAAAAGACTGTAGCGTACTCCCTGAGATCCTGACTGGAGCGGACTCTCCGTGAATCTCGGGAGCTGGAGCGGACTCCGTGAGATCCGGTACTGGAGCGGACTCCTGGATCCGGCTGGCGCGACTCCGAGATCCCGGGACTGGAGCGGACCCTCCGTGAGACCTTTACTGGATCGGGCTCCGTAATCCGGACTGGAGCGTGCTCCGTGAGATCCGGACTGGGCGGCTCCGTAGATCCGGACTGGAGCGGGCTCCCGTGCGATCCGGGACTGGAATCGGGCTCCCGTGAATCCGGACTGTAGCGTGCTCCGTGAGATCCTGCCTGGAGCGGCTCCGTACTCCGGGACTGAGCGGGCTCCGGGACTCCTGGACTGAGCGGGCTCCGTGAAATCCGGACGGAGCGGGTGTTGGATTGTGTTTTCCTTCCTCGCTTCCACCCCCGCGCTTAGTTGATCTTAAGGAACGATTGTGAGCTCCGAGGCTGGACGGGCTCGGTGGAGCGTCCCTGGATGGAAGGGCTCTGGAGTGGGCTCTGCGAGCTCCCCGACTGCCGCGGGTTCCTGCATCTGCCCGGTGCACTGCAGAGACCAGACCGAGCATTAATCCCACCAGTTGCGGTAACCCATGTAATCAATGATGCCCAAATAGCATTTTAATCAGCATCCATCGCCCGAGCTAGGCACGGGATTGTCTAAAACGACAATTCAGACCTTCTTTCAAGTCGGAGTCCTGAGTCCCATTCCCTACCGCAAGGTTCCCAAAGGAATGAGCGAAACCTCCCATCTTCCTCCCACGTTGGCGAAGAAGGCCGCCCACATCCAGCCGAGCCATGCGCTCCTTCTAATGAGGAGGAACAATCGACCGTCCATGATCCACCAAAAAGGAAACAAACAAACTGCTGTAACTCGTAGGGCGTCTGGATTCTGTCACGATGCCAGGATGAACAAGGGTACGTTCCATGTGCAGTTTTGAAAACAATAACAGGACAACCAACACAAACTTGCCACACAAGTAATCCAAAGTCTGACAACCGCAACACCACCTACGAAGACAATACAATCCAGACGCAAGACAGACCGAAAGGCTGATATATATACTGGGATAATGATGACAGTTTACTGATCAGACCCGGTTATGGCCAGGTACTATTGGAAATGGATTTAAAAACAAACGAAAACAAATAGCGCCTCAAGTGGACCAGTCCCGGTCCACACACACACTGTGACCGTTACGAGCACCTCCCGTCCTCCCGATAATTTTCAAACATGTAAAAAAAAATCGGATGCTGTCGGTTTAAATTCGTGGCATATGTGCGGTTGAACGAAACGATTTGGCGATCCATCTGAAGTTGACCAATCAGAAGATGACAAAAACCATATAGTCTATAATAATTTTAGTTTAATTATACAGTTCTATTTTTTATTTGTTATTCTGAATGTGCCAAATTTGCCGTTCAGCTTTATGAATGAATATGCCTGTTGTATTCAGAGATGGCCTACTCCCTCGAGTTCTTTATGAAGAACAGAAAGTTCATGCTTTTCTCTGCTTTTCAGCCATTCTCTTTGCCATGCCCTTTGTCTTGGTTTTTTTTTTTTTTGGACGTCACAAGCCGCCTGCCACAAAGAAAACGATTTCGTCCTCAGAATCCATATTTTATGAATGGCGCGAAACGTAATGCTTACGTCAGAGTTTGTAAGTTCGTGTCGTGTGTGACTGCCTCCGTATGATTTTCGGATAAACTCAATCGTGACATGTGCCAGAGCTCACGACGTTCCGACCTTCAGAATCGCACTATGTACGCCCGCCTTTATTGGTAGGTAGCCAAATGCATAAGGAATGAAAACAGCGTTCAGAGTTCAAACAGACGATAGAAATTAATTAACATACCTGAAACAGTTTTCGCAACATTTGAATTTTCAGTGGATGCAATCTCATGCAGAATATACAGCGCAGTGAAGTGAGCGAGTTTCTTCCTATTAATAATGTGGACCGATCGAGCCTTTTAATAATGACGTCGCTCTGAGACCTTACTGTTATTACAACTCGTGCGCGCCCACACTTTAAAACACGCAATGCACGAAAAAATCGCACTAAGAATATTGCAATTCGTAATTAATGTTGTAATATCGTGCAGCCCTAGACTGAACTGTGTGAGTGTGTCATTGAAACTCAAATTTAGCTGCAGCCAAGTGACTTTGTGCGACTCACCTTGTCCCACTCTGTGACCCACAAGTGGGTCGTGACCCACAGTTTGAAAACCCCTGGTATAGAAGTTCACCCGTATTAGGACTATATTAGTACTGCTAAATTTCTTAAAATTGCCCTACAGTGCATTTGTGTTTTCATATAGCTAGCCTAATCCATTACCTAAAAAATTTATAATTATTACTTATACTTGTATATGTTTAAAAATTAATGCGGCATCTTTTACCTTTTTGCTTCGACATCTCAAAAAGTCAAGAACCACATCAAACGCTGTTTGACAACATACATACCAGTCAAAAGGTTTTGAACAGTAAGATTTTTTTATGTTTTTTTAAAGAATTCTCTTCTGCTCACAAAGCCTGCATTAATTTGATCCAAAGTACAGCAAAAATATAACAATATTTTTACTATTTAAAATAATTGCTTTCTATTTGAATATGTTTTAAAATGTAATTTATTCCTGTGATTTCAAAGCTAAATTTTTAGCATCATTACTCCAGTCACATGATCCTTCAGAAATCATTCTAATATTCTGATTTGCTGCTCAAAAGAGATAAGAGACATCCTTTAATGGAGTCGTATGATGCGATTTAAATTTTTCCTTTCTCTTTGAGTGTTACAAGCTGTTCGTGAATAGATAAGATTCCTGAAGTTGCAAAGACTAAATTCTCAAACCTAAAGAGATATTCTTTATATAGTTAAGACTCGTCCACGCCCTCCTACAACGCCTCGTGTAAACACGCCCCACATGTCTACGTCACGCTGTGGGAAGCTTTGCATAACGCCGCCCAAATGTTCACCGCAAAGAAAGAAGGTGTACCTTTTATTCTCGCTGTAGTATTGTTGACGCCGCCGCCATGTCCTGAAGCCGTGTGTTTCGTTGTGAAAGTTAAACTACTTTGTTTGGTCTTCCAAAGAGTACGATATCCGCTTCGTCATGCCTGGAGCTGATCTTGCTGGTTGCTGAGGAAATACTACAACGTTGCGCTGTGGATCGCTGGATCGGCTTTCACCATGGCGTGGATGAAGCGGAGTCCAGCCCGGATTCGTCACATGTGGTTGCCGCAAGCCCTCCTGCCGCTACTCGTCGAATCCGCTCCTTTGCTCACTCAAGCCCGCCTGTGTGCTGCGTGTGTTTCGTTGTGAAACGAAACTACTTTGCTTGGCCTTCCAAAAACTACACGACTAGAAATCAGAGGTTAAGTTTTATTTACAACACTATTCCAGAACAGTTCAACCCAAATATATTCAGATGTGTCCAGCGCATTTTAAGGAGGACTGTTTCCTGAACCTGCAGAGTAAGCCCTACCATGCGCGGTGCACACCGGCTGTTTCTATAAAGTGGGGCAGGTCCAACTTTGCAAGGACAGTCTGGCGCTTCTGACTCACAGCCTGTAGTACGTTTTTTATATTTAAGTATTTGCCACTGATGATTCAAACGTGAGTTTGGGCAGTGTGGAGTAGCACTTGTTGTTTGTCGTTTCTCCGATCACAAACGCAGACATGGTTTTATGTTTAAGCACCACGATACGCAACGCAACGCGTAAAAAGACAGTACAAGTCATTATAATCAGTAATTATGTCCCCACTGGATGCAACAAATGCTTCGTTTATAATGGGTTTTATTGGTTTTGTCTCATCGCTCCGGGACACGGCATCACAGTATGTTAAGGACGTAATATTTCCGTCACACGTTTGAGGTATCCGACCTATCACAACGCACTGTATCGCTGGCCAATCAGAGCACACCTCGCTTTTCAGACGGATGAGCTTTGTAAAAATCAACGCGTTTCAGAAAGGCGGGGCATAGAGGAGCAACAATAATGTACATTATGTGGAAAATAATGTGTTTTTTTAACCTTAAACCGCATAAACACATTGCATTACACCAAATACACAACATAATGTTCTTTTTAGCAACGTCATATGACCTCTTTAAAATATAAAAATCTTACTGCCCAAAAACTTTTGACTGGTAGTGTACATACTTATAGGTAGCTATGTGCTATGATTTATGGCACACATACTGTGCAATTACAATATTACACATACAATATGACACATAATCCTAATCACATACAATTACGTATGGCTAGCATGTGAATTGTGCTTTCAGTTGCTTACTATTTATCCTTGACGCAAAAAACTTCTGTAGTTGCACTAAAACTGTAAACCAGGGATTGTTTAGCGTTTAATCTTCTGAGTCTTAGATGTATTGTGCTGCTGTGTCTTGCTTCACCATGGTAACAAACAAAATAAAATCAAAAGATAGATTAAACAATCACAAAAAGATTAAACCACGATTGGAAACACTGCTAGGGCTTGACATGAAATGCCAGACATAAGCATGCTATCAATAAATTAAAGCTAAGAGCCTTGCAGTGGAACACAGTGGGTTTTTCTAACATGTGCCTGACTGCATATTGTATGTATATTTTGAGTGAAGATCTGTTTTCATCTGCAAAAAGTGTTCATAGTATATGGTGTACACTGCAGCTAAATCCATGCAGGATGAATTTGTGTCACAATTGGTTAACGGCTAAGCATGTTGATGAACGCTGCCTTTCTATAGTCCTTGGGCTATTGATGAAGTCATTATTTATATGGTGGGCTGTGAATCTGAGAGTTGAGGCTGTGAGGTTAACGCTTCTGCCATTACCCACCTATTCATCATCTTTAATCTGTACCTTATGGAGTTCTCTCTCTCTCTCTCTGTGTGTGTGTGTGTGCACGCGTTTGCATGTGGTTGGTTAAGTCTGGTAGTGTTGGTGAGATTGGCTGGCTCCCAGAGCTCATGAAATCCAGCGAATGCAGACCAGGATTAGTGTTATAGAGAGAAAATGTCAGCAAGGACATGCCATGAGTACAGATGGAACTGTATATAAGAAAGAAAGAAAGAAAGAAAGAAAGAAAGAAAGAAAGAAAGAAAAAGGAAAGAAATGAGAAACAAAAGTCAAGAAAATTGATAAAACCAAATTAAAAAAGAACAAAACAAACAAATAATGAAAATGAACAAAATTAATAAAGAAAAAATGAAAGTGAAAAAAAATGCAAACGAAAACAAAAACAAGCAAAGAAACAAACTAATGAACAATAAAAATGTAAGTGAACAAACCAATCAAACAAAAGTAAATGACAGAATGAAGGCAAACAAAAAACAATGAACAAAAGAAAAGAATGACACAAAGAAGGAAAGATCAAACAAATAAACAAACAATAAATGAGAGAAAGAAAAAATAACTAAAATATTAACAAATGCAAACAAAAACAAAAAACAAGTGAACAAACAAATGAATAACAACAAGTGAATGAAAAGAAAGTGAATGAAAGAAAGAAAAAGAATGACAGAATTAACCCATGCAAACAAAAACACAAGCGAACAAATGAAAAACAAACAAATAAAAAGAATGGAAAAGAAAGAAAGAACAAAGACAAACATGAATAAACAATGAAAATTGAAAATGATTATCACAAAAAAAGATGACAAATGAGCAACAAAGAGCAAACAAAGGGCAAACTATTAAAATGAATATGCAAATTAATGAACAAACAAAGAACATCTCTACGACTGAAATCTTACACCTGCTTTACTATCTACAGTATACACTCATATACAGTCTGTGAGTCTGAGAATAAAGACTTTTTCTGCATTGTGTTCTGCTTAACATAATGTTGTATGAGAATACATATGGGAATATTATAGAGGCCCCCGTTACACAGCACAGCTCTGATGACACACGCACCTTTGTCACTCTGCCTACACTGCATATTAATCATGTCTTTAACTACAGCCATTATACAAACACACACACACTATCTCAAACTCAGCAGAACTCCCAGCCTACGCTCTCATCTCTACCGCCCATCATCCTGATACCATCCGCCCGACAACACCTGGGAAATGATAAGTGTGTGCGAGAATGAGTGTTTCTTCTTTGTCAAGTCACTCAAACGCTTCTGCAAACTCAGCAAAATCCACCTCAGTCCTTGGATCAGTGAAAAGCAACAAAATTCAAACCAGCACCAGCATACTCAATGACCTCTCCCCACTCTCTTACACTGATCCTGGATCAGCCAATGCGCCTGTTTAAACAAGCAGTAATTGGCCCTCCAGGGTGACTGTGCTCAGCTGTAATCCTGTCTGCGCTGTGACTCATGACGGTGAGCGGCTGACCTGGGGTCAGTGAGGCGGCATGTAGCCAATTACTATACAGCGCAAACTCAAATTAAAGACATGATCTGGAAACAGTGGTACTGCTAACAGGTGGTCAGCTCAGCGATGACACATTCAGCGCTAACAGCTCACTAATGTGCTTTTACATGCCCAAATTAATGTAAATCAAGCATCAAGTAATTCATTGCAAGCATACATGTGATAATTACATAATCTATGTGCGAAAATGCAGCTTAATAGGCTACAAAATGTCTTTTGACTTTGTAAACTTCTAAGAAAGCAGTCCAGCATTATTTGCTACAGTGAACAATTATTGGTGATATAATTTTTGATGCAATTAAGGTGAATAATACTAAATGCCAATACTAAAATTTAAAGTAACCATATCAGTCTCCTGCAGTATTGGTAATAAATACACATGTAATTTGTACCCACATGGGAGTGTGAGTATTTGTATTGATGATGTAGTTAGGCATGTACAATTTAGTATTTTGCTAACAGTAATTACTAGCACCGATTACTAGTAGTAATTACTTTAAAACTTGACATGGTTGGTGTCTACTTTATTGCTAAAAAAGATGAACAAAAACAAGAAAATCAATGAATGAAACAAATGTGAATAAATAATGAAAAAGAAAGAAAGAAAAGAAAGAAAGAAAGAAAGAACAAAAGGCAAACAAAAAGGAAAATCAAATGAATGAATAGCAACAAATGTGGATAAACACTGAAAAAGAAAGAAAGAAGGATGAATGACGAATGAACAACAACTAATGTTGATAAGCTATGAAAAAGAAAGAAAGATTAACAAATGCAAAAAAGAAAACAAACAAATGAATAAAATGAATGTGGATAAACAAAGAAAATAGACTAGAAAGAGAACAAAAGATTAACACATGCAAACAAAACAAAAACAAGCAAACAAAACAAAAATAAAGAACAGACAAACAAACAAACACATAACCACATTCATAAACAAATGTTTTGGAGAAATGCAAACATACTAAAGACGTTCTATGTGTGTTTTGATAGCAAAACTCCTCCTGAGTTCATAGCCAGCTACAGAGGCAAACAACCACCGCTAATGCTAACGGTTGCGTCTTTTGTCTGTAGAGGAATGTTACCCATAACAACCTCTTTACTTGTTCTCCTTCAGCAAAACAAGTGGTTTACATTTTTAGGTTGATGTTTTTAACCCTATACATTTATATCAGCACAGCATACGCTTAGAGACTCTGTCAGCACGCTCAAATTCCTGACGGTGCGCATATGTAAACACACACAAGTGCTAACATATTGAGCCCATCACATACACTTTCCCCTGCTTTAACCCTGTGCCCCAGCCCCCCCTTTTGCTGTAAAACTGCCCACCGGGGGGTTAACCACTTTTGGCCCCAGATCTCCATCTAAACCCTGCTGCTAAAGCCAGCGCTAAGCTAAAGAGCCCTGGCGCTAGCCTATTGATATAAGATCTGCTTTCTGGGTGTGCTACTGGAGCACTAATGACCAGACTGATTAATAATGCATAGCATAACCTCGCCCACATCAGCCTAATTGCCATGATTTGTGTCTCCCAGCAGAGAAGGGCTTTAAAGTGAAATCCATACCCAAAGCGAGGGACATGGCACACACGACAGAACACGGGCACACAAACACTTATCCGACACACCAAATGTGGCATGTGCAATTTCGTAATGAATCATTTCCAAGCCTGTTTAACATGTGAAGGTCAATGGCATTCTGCATGCACATGCATAGACATGATGTGTATATGAAAAGAATTACACATAGATGAAACCCCCGGGATTCAAGGTCCTGAAATTAAAGTCTTAAAAGAGATGAAAATTATGTTATTATTTACTCACCCTCATGACCTGCTTTCTTATATGGAAACAGAAAGAGACATTTTGAAGAAAGTGGCGCTCACCTTTTTCCATGAAATTACAAAAAACAGGTATTGGAGCTTTCAAGTTTCAAAAAAACTTTACATTTTTAATTAACTTAACATTTTGACATCAACACTAGATTTCCTTTCTGCGATCATGAGAAATTCAAGCACAAATTCATGCAAAATTTTACTTTTGAGTCAGATCTGGTCTATTAATTGGCTTATTTCGTTCACCAAACCAGTCTGAATTAATCATTTGCAAACTGATTGTCAGATTCAACTCAATGATTCAACATTTTGAATCATTTGATCATTTGAATCAACTGATCTAGTTGCAAGTGATTATTAGTGATTAATGGCTTACATTTCTATCTGTTCCTCACAGAAGAAGACTTGGAATCCACTGAACAAGTCATCTGAAATATTTTTATGATGCTTTCGTGTCCTTTCTGAAGATTCAACGCCTGTGATTAAATGATGACAGAATGTTCATTTTTGAGCGAACTATCCCTTTAAGGAGAATGAGAATGTGTAAAGACAGCAAAACGAAATAAGGGATGGAGAGACCAAGAGGACGGAGTGGAGACAAACACTGAGTCTCCCAGGCGCCACAGAAACAAGATCCACTCCCTACGGAGAGAGAGAGAAATAGAAAGAGAGAGAGAGACAGTGGTAAGAAGCTCATCCTTCCAGATCCAGATTCATCTAGATACCAACTTTCCTTCACTCTCAGAAAAAAAGGTACAAAAGCTGTCACTGGGGTGGGACCTTTTCAAAAGGTACACCTTTTAGGTACTAATATGTACACTTTAGGTACTAATATGTACCTTTAAGGAATCAATATGGACACTTTAGGTATAAGGTGTGCCTTTTGAAAAGGTACCAGGCCCCACCCCCAACCCGTCCCCCCCCCCCCCCCTGAAGCTTTTTGTACCTTTTTTTCTGAGAGTGTTACAACTGTCTATTTTTCTCATCAGATGAGAGAAGCAGGTGTAAGTAAGTAAGTATGTGTCAAATATAATGTACTGTTCAAGGACAGAATTCACCCTCAGATGATGTTTTAAGTAAAACGAAAAGACACAACTAAGGACAAAAGTGAGTGAACCGCTTCCAATAAAGGATTTTGCCATTTGAGACGTTACCTGCTATGCTGGTAACGCCGATCACGTAAACATACTGTGATTCTGAGCCAAATAATACAATGTGAAAATGGGGAAGGGGTGGGAACGGATTTGGATTTGAAGTGTTTAGACAGCTTTGGTGACATACTTCTTTAAAGAATCTCCAAAATACTCAAATTATCATGTAATATTAGTCTAGCAATTATGATTAAAATGTAAACAAACTATAAAGATGATTACCCTTGTGAAAAAGACATTTGCTTAATAGTGTTGAATGTGCACTTGTAGTGTACTTAAAATCTTAAAAAGTATATATTTAAAAACTGTACTTGTAACCGTAGCTAATATAATATTACTTAATCAAAGGACACTTAAGTGAGCATACTTTCATGACTATGTTTCTTAACACACTTATGGGTCTGTTTAAAAAGTGTGCTTTGTAATGTCAAATTAAAGGTTTAAGAATATTTTAATAATCTTTTTTTCACGCTTTAAAGAAGTACACTTATTTTGATGTGTTCACTAACATACTAAAGCACATGTAAAGTACTCAATTATAATTTTAACTGTAGTGTGCTTTAAAGTTAAAGTTACATTTAAAGTTAATATGTTTTAAATGTACTAAATTGCAACTTTATCATCACAAATGTGTAATTACAAATGCATTATGTACTTTCAATAGAAATTACACGAACTTACATTTTAGTTGACCTTAACTGGTTTTCTGTACATTCAGCAGTACAATTTAACCATGTTTCAAAGAAAATAGAAGTAATGAAATCACATTTAAAGATGTGCTTAAAGGTAGTTCACTCAAAAATGAAAATTCTGTTATTATTAGCTCACCCTCATGTCGTTCCAAACCTGTTGAGGTGCTTTCTTATGTTGAACACAAAAGACGATATTTTGAAGATTGCTGGTAATCAAACAGTTGGTGGTTGCATTGACTTCCATAGTAGGAAAAAAATACTATGGAATTCAATGGAACCACCAATGTTTGATTACCATCATCCTTCAAATTCTTCTTTTGTGTTCAACATAAGAAAGCAACTAATACAGGTTTGGACGACATGAGGTTGATTAAATGATTTGGGTGAACTATCTCCGTTATTCGACTAATTGGCCAATAAGCACCCAAAATTCTGCTAATTGCATTTAACATAAAATGACTTAATTGTAAATAACATAAAATCAAGAGTCACAAACATCACAATCAGTACATTCTTTTGAAGTATATTACTTCTGTAATAATTACTCTTTTTAAAAGATATGCTAGTGTAAGTACTTCTTTTTCACAAAAGTGTATTTGCTTGTAAAAAAGTGAAAGCATAATGCCTCTGCTGTGATGCGAATATGTGTTTTTATAAAAACCACATGTTCCCTGAAAACCACTGTAAAGTTGTATGCTTCTGAACAGCTGTATGCTGTGACCTCATAAGAGAGATTGAGAGCTCGAGAGAGTCATATTGTCGAACTGAAATAACCGCAATAAAAAAACCACCTGCTCCCCTCTCTTCCACTGCTCCATCTGTCTCCATTCTCACAAAAACAAACCAATAGTCCTCTACACCAGTGTTGCTAACATTAAGGAACAAGCTACTGTTTCCAACATGTAGTGATGTAGCATAGCGCTACAATATCGTTTTTAGCCTTAAAGTCAATAATCAAATGCGCTCTTCCAAACATTATTATCAGATCCAACACTGGCTTTAGTAGCTTCAATACAGTTACACTCTTAAAAATAAAGGTGCTTCACGATGCCATAGAAGAACCTTTTTATCTAAATGGTTCCATAAAGAACCTTTAACATCTGAAGAACCTTTCTGTTTCACAAAAGGTTCTTTGTGGCGAAAGAAGGTTCTTCGGATTATTAAAAGGTAAGAAAGAGATGTTTTTTTTAAAGAACCTTTGACTGAATGGTTTCTTTGTTGAACAAAAAGGATTCTTCTATGGCATCGCTTGAAGAACCTTTTTTGAAGCACCTTTATTTTTAAGAGTGTAGCTACTTTTTATTAGTCAGTAACTTGTAGCATTTCAAA
The DNA here is from genome assembly GCA_018155175.1 of Sinocyclocheilus anophthalmus. Classification (NCBI taxonomy): domain Eukaryota; kingdom Metazoa; phylum Chordata; class Actinopteri; order Cypriniformes; family Cyprinidae; genus Sinocyclocheilus; species Sinocyclocheilus anophthalmus. The sequence continues at coordinate 79,927 of JADLZN010009398.1, read as the reverse complement.
TTAGCTTCCCAACAGTCTCCGCTCTTTCTGAAACACTACAAAGTGATTTCATGTCAGATTTTCTATCCTTTCAATTCATTTTATTTTTAAACCATCAACAGACTGTCACAGGGTGTACACTGATGAGGCAGACACCATATTAGCCTCTGAGCTATTCTGGGAAATCTGTTTAATCCATATGCTACACACACATATCAGCTATTCATCCTTCTGTTATTAAGCTGTCACTACACCTAACACACTTTTGCACTTTGCTTGCTCATATCCTTCTTTGTGGAATCACACACACACACATAGTGCTGATAAAGCAGGCTGCTGACAGTAGGATGAATGCAGTGGCCTGTGGTGGGGAGAGAGGCGAAGGTAAAAGGTGCTAAATCACGTCTGTTTCGGCGCTTTGGGGAGCTTATGGATGAAACTCCCGTCGCGGAGCACATTCATTCATTTCCCTCCCCTCTCACCTCCCCGTGGCCGCCCTCAGCTGCCAAATTACACACTGTATGAATATGATACACACATAAACACACTCAGACTAACAATGCTGGTGGAGTCATTGTGTTTATAGTTATTACAAATAACCCATCAGTGCTGGAGTATAGCTACTTGGACAAACAAGTTAGATGTTGTGAAGAATATTTATTTGATAAGAAAATCAGTAATATTGTGAAATATTATTAAATAAATGTTTTCTATTTCATTTATTCCTGTAGTGCAAAGCTGAATTTTCAGCATCATTACTCCAGTCTTCATTGCCACATGAATTTCACTTCTTTAAGAAACTTTATTATATTATCAATAACTGTTGAAAATAGTTGTTCATTTATGGAAACAGATACATTTATTTCCAGTATTCTTTGATGAATAGAAAGTTTAAAAGAACATCATTTATTTGCAATAATATTACTGACCCTTTTTTGATCGATTTAATGCATCACTGATGAATAAAAGTATTAAATTATTTTTTAAAACTGAAAAAAATTGTCCTACCTATTTTTTAAAGAAATTGTGTAGTAGTAGTAGTAGTAATAATAATACATAATAAAGAAGAAACTTTTACTTTCTATAAGCACCTTTAAAGTTACATCTCAAAGTATTTTTTTAATTAAAGGGTTAGTTCACCCCCAAATGAAAATTCTGTCATTAATTACTCACCCTCTTGCCGTTCCAAACCCGTAAGACCTTCATTAATCTTCAGAACACAAATATATACAAGATATTTTTGATGAAATCCGAGAACATTCTGACCCTGCATAGACAACAATGCAACTGAAATGTTCCCAAGTCCAGAAACATAGCAAGGACATCAGTAAAATTGTCCATGTGACATCAGTGATTCAACCATAATTTTACGAAGCTGTGAGAATACTTTTTGTCTCAAAGAAAAACAATAATACCATAAATTTATTCAACATGCTTCTCCCAGAAGTTACCGTCTCCACTCTAAAATAAAGGTGCTTCAAAAGGTTCGTCAAGCGATGCCATAGAAGAACCATTTGTGGTTCCACAAAGAACCATTCAGTCAAAGGTTCTTTAAGAACCATCTCTTTCTTACCTTTTTTTTAATCTGAAGAACCTTCTTTCGCAAAAACAAAGAACCTTTTGTGAAACAGAACGTTTCTTCAGATGTTAAAGGTTCTTTATGGACGTTGACAAAAGGTTTCTTCTATGCATCTTGGAAGCACCTTTATTTTTAAGAGTGTACCTCCATTTTGGAGATTACCCCAGAACGTAATCAACTTCGTTTCCCGTCATTTCCCACGCTGATTACGTTCATAGCGAAACTTGCACATGCTGAACTAACCTACAAATTACGTTAATCATTCTGGGGTAAAACACCAAAGAATCATACGAGCAAACAATTTTTTTTTAAGAACAAATACAAAATAACAATAAAAAAACATACCTGCTAAATCTAAAAATATTTGTAAAATAGATAATAAATACACTGATATCTTGGGAAAAGGAGTTGCAATAATTGATGCCATAAGTGTGGACACTGCTTGGAAAAAAACCATTTATATCTCATGAGATTTTCTCCCCCCTTTCATTGTTTACTTCAATAAAGGGTGGAATTTTTGTGAATTGTTTTAAAATGAAAGATCAAAGAGGCAGATTTATTTTTACAGCCGCCTTTGATCATATTTACCAAGGGTGCCAATATTAGTGGAGGGCACTGTATATATAATTTAATCAAGTAAATGCGAAATGTACAGTCTAGACCTGGTGAAATGCAGCATCTGCTCTGCTTCTGTTGAGCCAAATCACTTTCCTCTGAGGAATTCTTACATTGTGCTTTAGCAGCTCTGAAGGGCCAAAATCCCCCCAAACACAAAAAATTATACGTATACATTTCTGTGAAATATCACATATATGAAACCCTTAATCTAAACCTATGTTTGCATTCATTCAGAGCTCTGTCAGCTAATATCTTGCGTCAGGGAAACTGCACCTGTAATGTCATGTCATCATGAGTTAGATTTAAGATCACTGCCTTCCAGGACGGTCTTTGCTCTGTTGGAAACTGACAGCAGGCACGGCCTTGGAGGAAAATGTATTACTTATGTCAGCGTCCAGAAACTCACACATTGAATTTTAATTTAACAATATTTATATAGCATGTATTCCAGTGGAGTATTCCAGAAAGTGCTTAATTGTCATGAAAATTAACATAAGGAAAACAATCATAATGGTCCTAAAACAGACTTTATGTTCTCAACATAAAATATAACTTCTTTTTATTTTGGGTTGAAATTGGACACGTTTTCTTAGTGTTGAAAGAGAGTGCCTTAAAGGTGTTTTCGCCTCCTCTCTGAAGAACGAGAGAGCAGGCGAGGAGTTTGTCCTAAAAGTGTCGACTTTTATCAAGTCTTTTTTCTCCTCTCATTTGAAGTCTGTGCATTTATTCACCACTAGTAAAATCTAACCTAGAAACATTGGCCATTACTATCTTCAGATCAGGCTTGATAATAAGGTCAAAACAGACATAAAACTAATATGTCTGTAAAATGTCACTGCACAAAATCAATTATATATTAATTCGGGAGCTAAAGAGGTTCCTCAAAAAACCATTTCCATTCCTTTCTCCGTGTTCCCAAATCTCATCTGTCTTTATTCAGTTTCTTTTCTCTCTCGATTCAATCTGTCTCGGCTCAATCCTAGTGTGTGTGTGTGTGTGTGAGAAGGACAGAGCGAGACAGACAGGGAGGAAACAGTGGGCGCCCTGGGCGATCGTCACATCAGCTCAAAGGTCTAGGAGCAGGAGAAAGACATCTTAAAGGCCACGCTGAGTTAGCGCTTTCTCCCAGCAGTCTGTCTGTGTGTCTGGGAAAGTGTTATTACTTTTATTACAGAGTCCCAGAGAGGAACGGAGAGTGTATCAGAGCATGTAGCAGAGCAGAATGTGAAACACTGATGTCAGTCCCCTCTCAACCAACCCATGATCTGAGCACTGTAACGCTGACCTTCACTGGACTGAATTAGAGGAAGGTTACAGGTGCATATTGATTCAAGTTTTATGGACAAAATCTGTTAATTACCGATGAAACAATATTACATTAAATATATGTGTGGAGTATTCTTAATTTTATTTCTAATTAAAATATTTAGGTTGTTTATCAATTTAGACTTATGATTACAGACACAGAGATTCTTTCCAACAACATTTCTAAAGGTACTGTATATAAAAATAAAAGTTCCAAAAGGGTGTTTTCACAGCAGTGCCATAGAAGAACCATTTTAGGTTCCTCAAAGAACCTTTTACTGAACTGTTCTTAAAAGAACCATATTTTCTTAGTGTGAAGAACATCTTAATAATCTAAAGAACCTTTTGTGGAATGGAAAGATTCCATAATGTTAAAGGTTCTTCATGGAAGCATAGATGCCAATAAAGAACCTTAACGTGTATCAAGATGTTTCAACTTTGCCTACACACTTGTTTTATTCCTCATTTATAAGTTGTTTTGGATAAAAAATGTCTGCTAAATGAATAAATGTAAATGAAAATGTGTTGAAAATAGTTGTGCTGCTTAAAGGGGTTTTCAATTTTTCCTTTCTCTTTGGAGTGTTACAAGCTCTTGGTGCATAAAGAAGATCTGTAAAGTTGCAAAGACTAAAGTCTCAAACCCAAAAATACATTCTTTATAAAAGTTAAGACTCAGCCATGCCTACCTAAAGCGGCTCGTTCTAACACGCCTCCACATGTCTATGTCACTGTGTGGGATGATTTGCATAACGCCGCCTAAATGTTCCCGCAAAGAAAGAAGGCGTAACTTTATTCTCGCTGTAGTATTGTTGCTGCCACTGCCATGTTGTGAAGACGCTGTGTGTTTCGTTGTGAAAGCGAAACTACTTTGTTTGGTCTTCCAAAAGAGGACATGACTAGAAATCAGTGGTTAAGTTGTATTTACAACACTGTTCCAGAACAGTTCAACCCAAATATTCAGATGTGTGCAGCACATTTTATGGAGGATGGATGAGGACTGTTTCCTGAACCAGTAGCCTACAATGTGTATGTGGTACAAAGGCTGTTTCTATAAAGTTGGGCAGTTCCAACTTTGCAAGAACAGTCTAGTGCTTCTGACTCACAGCCTGTAAGTAAAATTTTTATATTTAAATAATTTGCCAATGATGATTCAAACGCGAGTTTTGAGCAGTGTAGAGTAGGTTTTGTTGTTTGTCATTTCTCTGATCACAATGCAGACATGGTTTTATGTTTACTCAGCGCGATACGCAACGCGTAAAAAGACAGTATAAGTCATTATAATCCATAATTATGTCCCCACTGGATGCAACAAATGCCTCGTTTGTAATGGGTTTTATTGGTTTTGTCTCTTCAGGATGTCACGAGCGCTGAACGAATCGTTCTGTTTACTGGATCTTCTTAGTGACCGGTCGAACCAGTTCACCAAATCGAACTGAATTGTTTGAAATGGTTCGCGTCTCCAGTACGCACTAATCCACAAATTACTTAAGTTATTCGGTTTGTAAACGTGCCTGACACTCCCTCTGACACGAAATAAACCAATATCCCAAGTTATTCAGTTACTCCTAACAGTACAGTTGACTGAACTGCTACAAGAGAACCGATGATGGGATGTGCACAATCTGAGCAGCTGGACTGAGTCTCGTCCTGCAGGGAGACAGCATCACAGTATGTTAAGAGGCGTAACATTTACGTCACACGCTTGAGATATTCGGCCAATCGCAATGCACTAGATAGCTGGCCAATCAGAGCACACCACACTTTTCAGAACCGATGAGCCTTTGTAAATTGACCGGCGTTTCATAAAGACGGGCATGAGGATAACAATAATGTACAGTATGTGAAAATAATGTGTTGTTTTTTTTACTTAAACCGCATAGACACATTTCATTACACAAAATAGCAACATAGTTTCTTTTTTAGCCGCTATGACCCCTTTACTTTTTCGCCTCATTCATCGTGAAACGTACTAATTAGCACATAATTAGGAAAGGCGATTTGCAAAGATTAATTCAAACTTTCCTCACGTCATCGTAGATGAGGCTGGATCCATGATGATTCGCGCACACATAGACACATTTCGTAATGGGGGAGCATTCCCTTCAAACAACTGTTCCACTGCGATGTTCATCGGCTCAATTCGGTGAAATGACACTGCTGTTCTTATTACATCCAACAACGAACACCTCAATCGGCTTAGAGATTCTTCTTGTCTACCTCTGCTCCGGCGGGACACACTGGTGCGTCTGACGCGCTCCTCAGGGGCAGGTCTGAGGTACGAACAGTCTCAGTCTTTGCTGAAACGCTACTGTCATCAAACTATCATGGGGATGTCCAGTCTGTGTGACGTCACACAGACAGGGCATCTGCACGGCTCGCTTTGAGAAAGGGAGAAACCATTTGACCAATTAAAAAAAAAACCTTGTGGATTTTTTATCATTATAGGGGGTTTGTGACACACACTGCCACCAACACATTTCATTTCAACAACTGTAAAATTGCTTGTAGCCCTCCCCCCCCCCGTTTTATTTTGGGGGAACCCCCTTTAATATATTTGTTTAAACTGTGATACTTTTTTTCCAGGATTCTTTGATGTATAGAAAATAAATATATACAGTATACATACAGTCTGTTGAGTCATATTTTTAATTAAAAAAACAGACGTATAAATAATTTATGTGCAGCTGTTGTCAAATGAACTTTTGATGTGTTGGCTGTGCTTGTTTCTAAGCATCTAACTCATCAACCTCCTCTTCATACACATGCAAACACACACACACACACGCACACACTTCCCCTGCAGCATGTGCAGTGAGTCATGCTGGACAGCCACAGCATCATTGCAGCACATGAGATGAGTCTGATCAAACTGATATTTGTTCTCGAATGATGGAGAGTTCTGCAGAAATGTGCAGGGTGGAGTCATTTCAACCTTTACAGAGATTCTCCCCTGTGTGTATCGACTGAATACCGATACAGAATGATCCAGAATTCCCATGCAAACTTAATTCATGCAGTCCACTTTGAAAGTAATACTGCTACAAGAGGTTATTGAGGATGAGAACAGACTTGCTCTATGGCCAGCTCTCAGCAAACACTGCCATTTGAGAAACCATGTCTCTCTGATATACTGTAATAACAGGCAAAATCAGACTTCTAAGAACAGAAAAGTTACATTATTTAACTTATTAGTTTGAACTTTTTAATGTGCAAAAAAAAAAAAAAAAAAGATAATTGTATTTTTAATTACAATTAATATATTTGATTAAAGTTGTTCAAATAGTATTTATATATATATATTTTGTTTTTAAGTATTGCTTGGAAAAAACTTATTCTACCTAAGTTTTAGCTGAAATAACTTTAAAGTCCTGTGTGCCTGTGAAAGTGTGTTTTCCATCTAAAGGAAAAAATTAATCTGTTAAATTAAAATTGTGTTTTTAAATTATTATTTTTTAAATTATCGCTTTACAAATCAACCCTTGCCTACATTTTTACTTTTATTAAAATGAATACATGGTTTAGGTTTCTTTCTTTTTCTTTCCCTCTTCTTTCTTTCTGTTTAAATAAAAGCTTTATGCATTATCTAAAAAGGCAGAATTGTACCTGCACATTGTGACATTTTCTCATAATTAGATAATATAATTTTGCTAACCTCACTGTTAATTATTCAGTAAGAACGATTAACATAAAAAGATTATGTTATGTTATAAACAATCTCATTATGAGTACACATATTGATCTTGATAACATATTGATAAATTATCATGGTCATCTTTTTTTTTTTCTTGGCCTAAAATTTTGTTCTGATCTTCCAATCAGTAACAAATCAACCATGAAACCTTTTCAACGTCAAAGGTTTAAATGGTCATTAAGTATTTTTTCTTAATATTTTCAGGCTCGGATAATGCAAGTTAAAGTCCAGATTCCTGATCTCATTCCCTCAACCTCTCTCATCATTTCCTGTCCTCTCAACACAACTGCTACGAAGAAAAGCGGCAAAAAGGCCTAAAATAAAAATGATATTGGTGCAAGCCTTGAACAAATCAATCAGATTCCTTTCATACTATTCCAGTTTGAAATTGCCTCAATTTTCCGACATCACGACTATGCCCTTGGCGGAAAAATGAAAACCACAGATCAATTTCAAACTAGCCTACACAAACACACACTACTCGTACACAAACTGTACACACTTTTCTAATCTGATGCTTCTACCTCTTTCTGTGCAGTAACAGGCTCACACACAGACATCAGTTCCACATCAAACACACACACACACACACACACACACGGCAGGCAGAACAAAGGCAGACATCAAAGAACCATCAGCAGAGCTGGTCAGATCCTTTATCCTGTTGCAAGTCCAAAAATGTTCCCAGGAAAACAAATACTGCACTCAGAGCAGCTGTCCAGCACAAACACAGACAGCATTGAGATTCAGCACAGCTCTGAGATCAGTTCAGTTGATTCACTGAATAAATTTAAAGTCCTGTGTGCCAGTGAAATGAGAGGAAAGTGACAGACTCTGACACTCTGTAAACATCCTTAATTATGTGTGTGGGCAGGTTTGTTTTCCCTCTTAAAAAAGAGAGAAAAGTAAAAAGAAAAGAAAGAAAGAAAAGTATTTTCACATTTCTGAAAATGCCCCCAGAGGAATAAAAAACCTGACTCAACCTCACTGAGAGAAAAGAAAAAAGGCACATTATAGAAATTTACAAAAACAAAACAGCAAAACAAAAAAGCAACAAAAATCATCCTTAATTCTATGTATTGGCATAAAAAATAAATTTTCTTTCTGGATTTCTGAAAATGTCCCCCAAGGAATAATAATAAAAAAAAACCTGACAATACCTTATTGTGGGAACAAGTAAAAAGGCACATATCAGAACTATATAAAAACAAACGAACAAAAACAAAACAAAACAAAAATTAAATACAATAAATACACAATCATCAAACATCAAACAAAAACACCAAACAAAACCATTCAAAACAAAAACATCAAACAAAAAAACAAAACAAGACAAGACAAAACAAACAAAAACAAAAAAAAACACACCAAACAAAATCATGTTAAACAAATAAAACAAACAACAAAACAAAACGCAATAAACAGCAAAACAAAAAGTGCTAAACAACAACTAAAAAAAACATCCTTAATTCTGTGTATTGGAATAAAAAAAAAAGAAAATTTCTCTCTGGATTTCTAAAAATGTCCCCGAGGAATAAAAAAAACTGACAATACCTGATTGTAGGAACAAGAAAAAGGCACATATCAGACCTACATAAAAAAACAAAACAAACAAACAAACACAAAACTAAAATAAATAAAATCATCAACACAATCACAAAACAAAACCATCAAACATAAGAATAAATACCAACCATACAAAAAAAATCACAAAATACCTATATAAAAATACTAAATACCAAACAACAAAACAAAATCATACAAAACTAATAAAAACAATGCAATCTAACAGAAACTAAACAGAAAACAATTTGCATGTATGATTGTGTCAGTGTTGTGGGACAGGGAAACAAACAGAGCAGAGCTGGAGCGGGCAACAGGGCATAGCCTGACACTTTTGTGTGTGTGTTTGTTTGAGCGTGTGTGTAACTGCAGGGTCACTCAGGCATGCAAGAACACAATCACACCTCGAGGGACTCCTGCTAAGCTCTACTACATGCAAAGGAATAAGGTCTTGAACACAAAATATACCAACACATAACATACTGATATACACAAACACATCCCAGCATTCCACTCTATAGTTTGTAGGATGAATTTAAGAGCTGTGGAGTGTGGTGGACTTCTGAAACCAGGAGGACAGGCCCAGCTGACAGAGCAATCAGCCAATCACAGCACAATGTAAGCACAGTTACACCCCCTCACATTCCTGCCACACTTTTACATCTCATTAACACACTATATGATCTCATATTTCAAGATATTTCTTTTATACTGTCATTTACTTTCTTCTGAATTTTAAAAGGCAGCGTTAATGACTCAACATTCAAAAGCCCATGCTATAATAACAGCCTGCTTTTAATAGCTTAGAATGTGTGGGTATATCATGTTCATATAAGATTGTGTGTCTGTGTATAGTGTGCCTGTAAACTACAGGCTATAGTCTGCTGATAAATGGAAAGTGGGGACATCCCATAGGCGTAATGGTTTTGATACTGTACAGACCGTATATTTTATTGCCCTACACCAACCCTACCCTTAAACCTACCTCTCACAGGAAACTTTTTGCTATTTCAGATTTTCAATACACTCTATTTTGTGTGATTTATAAGCGTTTTGAAAATTGGGGACATGGGGTAATGTCCTGAAAATCACCTTCTCCTTGTAATACCTATGTCATACCCTTGTCATTATACAATTTATGTTCCTAATTTTGTCACAAAACGCGTGCACACACCCACACACAGACCACACCCCCACCCACACCACCCACCACCACACACACACACACACACACACACACAACACACACACACACACACACCCACACACGCACACACACACACACACACACTTTTATACACACACACACACACACACCAACTAAAGGATCAGGTAGCTAATGCCCAAAAAATAATGCCCCACTCTGGCAGGATAGATGGTGTAATTATATCACAGTCTGGAAGAAGAGAGAGGAAAAGAGCAAGAAGTGTGGCCTGATAAATGGAAAGATGGTTGTGAAGAGAGATAAAGGAGAGAGAGAAACAACCGATAAAGTGACAATCACACAGTGAATCAGCATGACAAACACATCACCAAGCAAAGAAAATAGTGTGGTGAAGAGGAAACAGATCACGACTGGTGGAAGAACAGGACTGGGTTGATTCATCACTAGGATAAAGCATGCAACTGGACTCTTTCAGTCTGAAGTCTTTTATTATACTATATTAAAATACAGTAAAACAGGAATATTGTGAAATATTATTGCAATTTAAAATAACATTTTTCTATTTGAATATATTTTAAAATGTAAATTATTCCTGTGATGCAAAGCTGAATTTTCAGCATCATAACTCCAGTCTTCGGTGACATGATCCTTCAGAAATCAATCTAATATTCTCATTTGATGCTCAAAAAAACATTTCCGTGTTAAAAAAAATAGTTGTGCTGCTTTATTTTATTTTTTTTGTGGAAACTGTAACTTTTTTTTCAGGATTTTTTAATGAATAGAAAGTTCGAAAGAACAGCATTTATTTGAAATTGAAATATTTGTATCATTATAAATGTCTTTACTGTCACTTTTAATTAATTTAATGCATCAACTAAAAAAATTATTTACAAAATCTTACTGACCTAAAATTATAGTGTATCTGGTTAGACTGTGAACATTGAATTAAGACATTATTACAAAAATTTTAATAAAAATAAAATATTCCAAATTTTCATGAATTTATTGCTGAAATGATAACTAGAGGTCATGTGACAAGAAATGTTACATGCTACTAAATTTTATATTTTCATACAGTATATGCATTGCTACATACTGCACATTTCAAATACTCGCTAGTATTCTATTCCAAACGCGCTATTCCCCATTAACAACACAGACAAAATTAGTGGCAACTGTGCAGATTTGTACAGTACAACAAAGTAATTTGCACAAACTATGCTCCATCTATCTTTCTTCATCCCACACAGTGTCCAAAGCCCTCCTACTGCCTCGGAACAAACCGACCGCACTTAAAAATGATAAACTGTGAGCAATGTGACTCATGTTGTGGTGATTATAAGCATGCATCTTCATGTTAATCATTTGCTACAATCCTGGAACACAATGGTGTGTGCATTTTACATGAGATTACACTCAGTTCATGGAACTCAAGCATGTTTTAGTGGAAATGCAGAGAGACAGCGGTGCTTAGATTAAGTCCTCTTTTAACAGGAGTTAGAGTTGTTTTATCACTCTGTACAGGATTCACAAGATTAAGAGGTGAAAGAGGTTTATATTTAATACCCATAATTCACATTTTGGTGAATGTAAGTAGTGGTAAAAACAGTTCTAATCCTCGTTTTTGTTCCAGAGACCTGTTGAGCTAGATTTGAACTTCTATGTCTGACCTGACAGATTAACAGCGCAAGAACCAGGACAGACACAGAGGTGTTACACAAGAGCTCAATAATGTTAACAGGTGCACACAAATAAATCTCTCTCTCTCTCTCTCTCTCTCTCTGTGATTCAGCCATTGCCTCCTCCATGACCTCTGCATGATACAAAGCTATGATTACATCCTGTTACCCATCATCCCCCTCTCTCTCACCCCCTGTGCCCGAGGCCCACATTAACCACGGCAAATTGCCCAGCCATAATTACAGCTCATTCTCCGCCGTGCCGTTATGCTTTGGGTCAGTTCAGCGCTTAGATTTCAGAACCACTCTCTCCTGGATGGCAAGAGAGCACTTCAAATGGCAATTTAAAGGTCTCGGTTTTTTAGCAGCCCATCGGAGTAATTTTCCACACTTTTTTTTTCCTCGATTCCATACGTGCTTCTGTGAGTGTGCAGATATAAAGAGCAGGATAAAATAAGTGTAAGATATCTTCCAGTATGGTACTGTGGTACTAATTCCACCTTTAATTCATTTGTGAAATTTCTTCTCTGCTAGATAGTGGTGTAAAGAATGCCACCACCGGACACTGGAGCAGTGGAAACCTGTTCTGTGAAGTGACAAATCACGCTTTTCTGTTAAGGTGATTTGCAGGTCTGGGTTTGGCAGATGCCAGGAGAACATTGGCTGCTTGACTATATTGTGCCAACTGTAAAGTTTGGTGGAGGATAATGGTATGGGGCTGTTCAGGAGGTTGGGCTGGGCCCTTTACTTACAGTGAAGTGAAATCTTAAAGTGATAGTTCACCCAAAAATGAAAATTACCCCATGATTTACTCACCCTCAAGCCATCCTAGGTGTATATGACTTTCTTTCAGATGAATACAATCGGAGTTACATGAAAAAATATCCTGGCTCTTCCAAACTTTATAAAGTCCAAAAAATGCATCCATCCATCATAAAAAGTGCTCCACACAGCTCTGGGGGGTTAATAAAGGTATTCTGAAGTGAATCAATGTGTTTGTGTAAGAAAAATATCCATATTTAAAACTTTTTATAAACTGTAATCTCTAGCTTCCGCTAACTGTCGTAAAAAGAGTGGCGTTCCAGCGGATGACATAGGAGTAGTGTAAGCTCCGGTGAAAAGTGACAAATGCAGAAGTGCAGCGGACAGAGCAAAACAAAACACCAGTCATGAATAAGAAGCACAAAACAAGGATTTTTCAAAAGGAAATGTCAGAGGACTTTATATCATCTCAGAGGAGACTGGTTTTCCTTTGCTGTAAACAAAACTTGGTTCTAGCATATTCTCACCGGAGCTTACACTACACCTACGTCATCTGCTGGAACACCACTCTCTCGTGAACAAGCGTACAATAGTTAACGGAAGTTAGAAATTATGGTTTATAAAGTTTTAAATATGGATGTTTTTCTTACACAAACACATAGATTCGCTTTCGACACATCGAACTGAACTGCCTTTAACTGAAACTTGTGTGTTTACTATTGCCATTTTGCATTATTGACACACTATTTTCCTAATTAATGCTGTACAGTTGCTTTGACACAATCTGTATTGTTAAAAGCACTATATAAATAAAGGTGACATCGAAGACCTTTATTAACCCCCGGAGCCGTGTGGAGCATTTTTTATGATGGATGGATGTACTTTATTGGACTTCAAAATATCAACCCATTCACTGCCATTATAAAGCTAGGAAGAGCCAGAACCTTTTAAAATTAAGTGTATTCGTACGAAAGAAGAAAGTCAAATACACCTAGGATGGCTTGAGGGTGAGTAAATTATGGGGTAATTTTCATTTTTGGGTAAACTATCCTTTTAATGCTTCAGCACACCAAGACATTTTGGACAATGCTATGCTTCCAACTTTAAGAAAACAGTTTGGGAAAGGCCCTTTTCTATTTCAGTATGACTGTGCTCCTGTGCACAAAGCAAGGTCCATAAAGACATGGTTGGATGAGTTTTGACTGATCCACACAGAGTCCTGACCTAAAGCCCTTTGGGATGAACTGAAACAGGGATTGCAAGCCAGGCCTTCTCATACCAACATCAGTACCCGACCTCACAAATGCTCTACTGGATGAACGGGCAGAAAGTCCCACAGAAACACTACAAAATCCTGTAGAAAGGACTAACTAACTATCTGTCTGTCTGTCCGTACACCCATCCAAGCGTGAACTTCCCATGCTTCCCTCAAAGCAAAGTGTTTTCCTCAAAGCATTATTCTGAATCTTTCTCTTTTGCTCTCATTCTGTGAAATTATACTCAAAGATGAGAGCATGAGATACAGCGAAATGCAACACATCAGGCTGCACATGTGCACACGTGCCATTTCCTCCCCACATCTATTTGCTCGCCCCGTGAATCCTTTCAGCGCTTCATCCATCCATCTGTCAATATCCGCGGTTAAGAGGGAGAGAGAAGGCATTATGATGAAAAATAAATGATGTGATGAAAGTAAACGAAAGCAGCAGAACTGAGGACATATAGGGATAAAATGTGGATGAAAATCTGCAAATTCCACAGCCAACAGCTCATCTGATTAATGGTAAATGTGTATGCATGACAGCTGCACGTTACCACAGCTGTATTTTTAGCACTACACATTGAAGAAGAATCTCTGGTTAAGTAAAAGTTGCAGAATAGAGAACAGCACTTATGAAATATTAACAGCATGTTAAACCTTATCAATCTGAAATGATCCAATACACAAAATAACAACTAAACCTTTGGAGACAAAATGCGAATTTTGATTTCATCACATCTCACAGCCTTTCTCAATAAAAACAGTGTTCACGCTTATTGAAAACACATTACAAACACAGAACCGTTATTGGGCAAGCTATTCAAAACAGCTCTCACTAGATTTGGAAGCAATCATTTTCAGCACAAATCAACCGAGCTTCAAAGTTCATTCTTAGCATAAAATGTTAATTGATTTATGGACATATTAACCATTAACTCCCACAAACACACTGTTGCTAAATCAGCAACCCGCTATAGCAGCACACACCTATCTGAGCGATCTCTGAAGAGGTTAGCATTTCCTGCAACAACAGGCATAGCAGATTACAGGCACTTAACTGAAGTTCCTTGCTACTTCATTAGCCCAGAGTCGAGACCCTTTATCGCTACTTAAATCTATTAAGCAATTATGTTATCAGCAAGAGCGAGAAAGAAGGGTTTTGTGGGAGATTTTTGCCTGCGAGCACATACACTCATGCACACCCACATACTCACAGACATTTGAAAGGCTTATATTTAGTACCTTGACAACAACAGTGTGCGTATTCTGCTCATGTATCCCTCTCTAACTTCTCCTGCCTCGGTTTCCTCACTCTTTCTTTCTCTCGTCATCACTCTGGGCTGCGAGTCAATTTGAAGCTGTAAGAACAGAACATTCTAAGGAGAATTTGTTAAATAAATATTCCAAACTTAATTGGCCCTTCACTCACATAAGACGAGACACAAAATAGACACAAACACAGGGTTTAGGACTGGCCATAGGTCCCCGAGTCCTGCTGTCACCCTTCATTATACTCTGCCAGATGTCTGTATGTGGTTTAGTAGCAACAGTAGAGTTTAATCTGATCCCCTACAGTACACTGAAAAGTATTTTTGGAGAATATTTTAAAAGAAAATATGGTAACACTTTAGATTAGGGAAGACATATTCACAATATACACTTTCAGTGTGTCATGGTTTGTACCACTTGCAAATGCATTGTGTAGTTATTAATTTGCCCAGAGCCACAAATTCTAAATTTAGTTTTGTACAATAAACTACATATGATCTACTGAGAAACTATTGAGAACCACTGTGGTACTGTCTTACCTCTCTAGTTCAGTAAATTAATTCAGATACTTTCCTAACCATTCAGTCTGATTCATTTAAAAGAACTGATTCAAATGACTCAAAAATCCTTAACTCTTGCTTGATTGCTAATATATTGTCAGAGAAAATATAATGCTGTGCTTGATAACACTGCCACTGATTCAGAAAAATGACTTCATCGTTTCAAGAACAGCAACACTCGCCTCACTACTGAGAAATGTAGATAAACTAATAACTGCCAAACACTGGAGACACATGAGAAGGAATAAGCCTCACGTGGCTGATCCATAATGAATTTCTGCAGGGACAGATTCACGGTAATCATCTAGAATGTCGCCATGGTGGCATTTCTGGAACAGTGTGTGGCCTTTTATTGAAAAAGCTTAGTGTCTCCCACTGACAAATCATTGAGAATGTGACAAAATCAATGACTCTCTCTCTCGCTCTCTGTCTATATTTAATCAGCAGAGATGGTGGAGGATCGGATGAATCGAAAGGTTGGAAACAGGCTGTTCAACCTGTCAATGGGTAAAGGCGGACAAAAAGATTTTGAAAAGAGAAATTTAGTATAAAGATCTTCTGTAAATCTCTAATAAAGCTCATCTAATTCACATCCAAAGAGTTAAGATTACTTTACTAGTTATAGCATGAAATAAACAAAAATTCAAAGCATGAATTTTATTTCAACCACAAAAAGACGTCAATACACACCATTTTTCAAGTTAAAGTCCACTGACGTTAATCTACTCTCCTGTCTAGTTTGTTTGTCGGACAAAATGACAGATTCTGCATTATGATTGGTCAGATCGCCTGTCAATCAAACTCCTTGTGAAGGGTCAATTGGGAGAGTTTAAAATAAGAAATAATCAAATTATGACATAAATACTCAGGCTTCGAGATAATATGTTGTATGAAACATAAAACACAATTGCAAGACAGCATAATCGAGGAGAGTTGGCAATTGTTGAGATATTAAAGTACAGTACATGTTCGTTTTCAGCAAAATCCTGTCCACACACAAATTTTGCAACGGGTTCAAGTTGGCACGTAACCCCCCCCCCAAAAAGCAGCTGGTGGAAGTAACTTCTGTGTGAGCTAGCTTCATGAAACTCTTTAGCAATTTTAAATCTTTTTAAAGGGGTCATATGATGTTGCTAAAAGACATTATTTTGTGTATTTGGTGTAAATGAAATGTGTTTATGCGGTTTTTAGGTTAACAAAAACATTATTTCCAAGTCACTGTACATTATTGTTTCTCCTCTATGCCACGCCTTTCTGAAAACACGTTAGGATTTTACAAAGGCTCAGTGGGCTGTTCTGAAAGCAAGGTGTGCTGTGATGGGGCAGCTATCAGTGCATTCTGATGGCCGAACATCATGTTACGCCCTACCATACTGTGATGATGCCCTGTCAGGGCCGGAGCGACGATTCAAAAACATGAAAACACATTATAAACCAGGCATTTGCTGCATCCAGTGGAGACATAATTACTGAATATAATGACTTATACTGTATTTTTACGCGTTGCGTTGCGTATTGTGCGTTCATCGCGCCGCGGAGAGTCATAATTAATCCATGTCGCATTGTGACGGAGAATATGACCAAACAACAAGCCCTACTTACTGCCAAAAAACGCTTTAAATATAAAACAAATAAAATATAAAAACTCTTTAAATATTAAAAACTTACTTACACTCTGTGAGTCAGAACAACCGGCATTGCAGTCTACTCTTCCAGGAAACAGTCCTCCATAAAATATGCTGAACACATCTGAGAGATTTGGGTTGAAGTGTTCTGGAACAGTTTTGTAAATACAGCTTAACCACTGATTTCTGGTTGTGTCCTTTTTTGGAAGGCCAAACTAAGTAGTTTCGATTTCACAACGAAACACAGCGTCACACACGGCAACCTAGAGTGAGCAGAGGCCGGGGGATAAATTGAGGAACGGCCGGAGGGCTAGAGTGAGCAGAGGCGGCGGGCTTGAGAACGGTGCAGCCGGCAGATTCGACGAAGGAGCGTCCGGAGGGCTTGCGGCAACCACATGTGACGACCCCGGGCTGGGCTCCGCTTCTTCCACGGTGAAAGCCGATACGGTGATCCACAGCGCAAAGTTGTTGTATTTCCTCAGCGACCAGCAAGGATCAGCTCCAGGCATGACAAAGCTGATATCGTCCTCTTTTGGAAGGCCAAACAAAGTAGTTTCGCTTTCACAACGAAACACAGCACCTTCACGATATGGCGGCAACAACAATACTACAGCCAGAATAAAAGTTACGCCTTCTTTCTTTGCGTGAACATTTGGGCGGTGTTATGCAAATCTTCCCACATCGTGACGTAGATATGTGGGGTCGTGTTAGAACGAGCCGTTTTTAGGTAGGCGTGGACGAGTATTTAACTTTTATAAAGAATATCTCTTTGGATGTGAGACTTCAGTCTTTGCAACTTTACAGATCTTCTTTATGCACCAAGAGCTTGTAACACTCCAAAGAGAAAGGAAAAATTGAAATCGCATCATATGACCCCTTTAAAAAAAAAAATCACATTACATCACAATTGGGAAATATAGTGGAAATGTGAGATATAGTAAAGTCATATTATGAGATTTAAAGCCTCAATAGTGAGATACAAAGTCACACTGTGATTGCATGTGACTTCACCTTAAGTCACAAAACTCACAATTGCCAGAAAAAGTTTTTTTTTTTACTCTGAGATGGAAATAGGGTCAGAGGTCAGGGAACAAGCAACTATAAATAGAACTTCACCTGGATACGAAGGTTTTTCCCCGCTAAACATATTTTCAAGCTATTGTTTCAATATCCCTGTGGTTTTGAGGGAAGGTCACTTCTATTACAGATCCAAACACGACTTTTGATACATTATATGAAAGAAAACAATGGCAGGAATAACAACAGCACAGCGGTAAGTTCTTCCTGTCATTTCCTCCCTTTTTTACCTTTCTTCCACCTCCGTTTCTTTACCATGCCACCTATTTGGACGACAAACACTTGACAACAATCCAAATACACTCAAAATGTGCAGCAACCCCATTACACTATGAAATGTGTTTGAAATGGAAAAAGAATGTGAGGTAGGAGATTTCAGAATAAACTATTTAAAAACCAGAACAATGCAACACCAAAGAACTGAATTAATTTGCAGATGACTGTTTTCTCTTCTTTGTAACACCACCTGTCTTTTGGATTTTTTAACCTGTGTTTCAGGACGGCCCATGGGGCATCCAGCTGACCTCCCGCAGGCTTTCATAAACTATGAAAGAGATTATGAAATGTATATAACCGCCACAGAGGTCCAATGGGGATTATCGTATGTGAGTGCAGTGTGCCGTGCAGTTTTATGAATTAAACCACACAAACCCTCCACATTGGATCATTCAGATTATTCACACTCAATTAACTGTAGGGGCTGTATTGTTTTAATAAAGAATCAATATTAACAGATGGTCTGATGTTTAATAAGGCAAAAACGGGAGGCTGGTTATGAGCAAACATCTTTTTTTTTTTGTTAAAAAAAGAGTCTTTTTCTCTCCCTTCCGCTTCATCTGCCCTCCATGCTTCAGAATAAGAAAAAGATATGATGATTACACTAAAATCTGAATGAACAGATGGTTTGCCTTTTGGGTAAACTGCCATTTTCCCATTCCCATTTTCGATCCGATTGGGTGTCTTGTTGAAAAGATCCCTTCATTTTTTAGCAAAGGTTTGCATGGAGGAGAAACAAAGAGCAGAGGTTATCTCATTGAGACTAATGGCTGAATAATGGCTTTGGTCTAATACTAGAGGCTAAGGTTTGTTCGGCCATCCGTTTAAGAAATGCCAACAAAAGAGGGAATTAAAACAAATAGCCTGTATTTTCCTGTCCATTTACACTGCTTGTTGTACAAGTGAACCATAACTGTGCCTCATACATGTAATTATGGTAATTAGGGTTTAGGCAGTTACGTACACAAGCCCACAGCTATGTTGATCTTCGAGGGAAGATGTTGAGCTATATTAGCTGTGCTCAAATTACACACTGCGCAAGGGTTGCTACATAGTTCAGATAAGCAGGCTTGCATTGTGATTTCAAACTGACAGCATCTGGATGTAGAAAATAAAGCGGTTTCTGGGTTACTGCACTAAGTATTTCCATCAATAATGAACAAAAAAAAATTATATAATTGTTGTCTGAGCTGAGGACAATCGTAAATTTCATTATCTGTTTACACTGCATTTTCAACCTGCTTTCTGTCAAATTCAATGTGTGATGTGCTTCCAAAGCGCTTTGCAGACCTACAACATCCTACTTTACAAGACCACCAGATCATCAACCTACACAATGCGTATAAATGTGGTTTTAAAATAAATTAATAATGTCCTTCTCACCTTTCTATTCACACTGATTCACTCTGAGGGCACATTTGAAGAGAGTTTAAATTTCTCACAGTTATTTGACTCAGATGTGTGCATATATGTGTGAAACAAAGTGAGTAGGACAGATATATACAGTAACAGGAGAGAAAGTGAGAAATAACACACTAGTAATGAATCCAGAAAGTAGCTTAATCACTTTTCGCATGCTATCACTGGATTCTCTTCTCTAGAGCAACAAATACTCCTGTACTTAAAAGCAGGATATTTGGACAGGACATAAAGGGCTAATCCATTAAAAAAGGAGCTTTCTATTCCTTACTATAATAACATAAATTCCACCCATGAATCATGTTTTCTACTTACTGTATATTATAGGACGGAGCATTCTCAATCTGGAAGAAATCTGACTGGACAAAAATGTATGTAGCGCAGGATGAGTCATCATTCTCATATGTCTCTTCCATTATTCCAGAACAGAAAGACTGTCTGTAAATTTGTATATGTGTATATCTGCTAAAGCTTAACTAGTGTCAGCTTTTAGCAGCATACTGGAATATAGATTTTAGTCTCAAACATGGACTAAAAGCCATAAAACGTCAATGTGGAGATACATGTCAATTTAATAATAATAAATAATAATAATAATAATAATAATAATTCTACATGACCGACACAATTTGCTTTACAAAAAATGCATTATTGTTTTGTGTGTGTGCTATGTGTGCGAGTATTATTATGACCAGTGTTGGGGAAAGTAATGCATTACAATATTGCATTCCATAAAAAAGTAACTAATTGCATTACTTAGTTGCTTTTTATGGAATTACACTACTGTTGCGTAACTTTTTGCCACCTGGGTGGCTTGTTTTATTTATTTATTTTTTGGCAACTGTCACGGCTCTTTTACACCAAAAGTGAAATTAATAAGCCTCAGGCTAAAGAAAGTGCCTCTGCACTTACTCCCAATTTCTCTTAACATGGGGACAGGAGAGGTGTCAGTGAATAAATGGAAAAACAAAGAAACTTTACTTATTCGAAAAAGTAACTCAGATATTTTGCTGTAAATTTAAAAGTAATGCGTTACTTTACTAGTTACTTGAAAAAAAATAATCCGATTATGTAACCTATGTTACTTGTAATTAGGGCTGGACAAATAATCGAATGCGATTTTCATGCGCATCTCGTCAGTAAAGCCGGTTCTGTGATTAGTAGTAAATCTCCAGCACGTGCTTTCAGATGGAGCAGCATTTAATACACAGAGTGGTAGTTCACTGACAAGCTACGCAATATTGCATTCATAATCGAATGCAACTCATCTGCGATTATGAACGCCCGGGATATTGCGTAGCTTGTCAGTGAACTACAGCTCTGTTTATTAAATGCCACTCCATCTGAAAGCATGTGATGGTGATTTACTACTAATCACAGAACCGGTTTACTGATGAGATGCGCATGAAAATCACATTAGATTTTTTTGCACAGCCATACGTGTAAGGTGTTACCCCCAACACGATTATTACACACATAAATAGACCCTGGATCACAAAACCAGTCTTAAGTCGCTTGGGTATATTTTTAGCAATAGCCAAAAAACATTGCATGGGTCAAAATTATAGATTTTTTTTCATGCCAAAAACCATTAGGATATTAAGATCATGTTCCATTAAGATATTTTGTAAATTTCCTACCGTAAATATATCAAAACTTAAGTTTTGATTAGTAATATAAGAACTTAATTTGGACAACTTTAAAGGTGATTTTCTCAGCATGTTGATTTTTTTGCACCCTCAGATTCCAGATTTTCAAATAGTTGTATCTCGGCCAAATATTGTCCTATCCTAACAAACCATACATCAATGGAAAGCTTTCAGATGGTGTATAAATCTCAGTTTCGAGACATTGACCCTATGACTGGTTTTTGTGGTCCAGGGTCACATATACTTTATATGTGTGTGTATCAATATCAGTTTATTAATATACAGTCATACCTGTCAACACTCCCATTTTTCCCGGGAGTCTCCCATATTTCACACCCATCTCCCGCACCCCTCCTCTTTTGTTTTTTCTCCCGCGAAACTCTCCGTAATTGGCATGGGCCAAACCTCGTTATATGAATGATCACATCAATATGTTATCCCAAGGTTGTCCAGTTGCCAGATCTTGTGTGAACACATCCTACTCACACAATCGACACATCACACATTTGTGACCTCAACCTGGCAACCTAAAACCCAGTTGCACTGTTGATATCTGCACAGGTAGCAGACATGGGAATCAAGCGAAATGGGAGGAGAAGACTCGGGTGGTGCTCCAGCGGAAAAAAGAAAAAAAAACATACATGTAAATTTAACTTTAAAAAGTCTATGCATGACCTGGTGTTTTATTCGTATCTGAAATGAGGAGATGTGAACACTACGGAGCGCTAAACACTCTCATGCAGTGTATGTTTCATTCATACTCGTTTATGTATGGTTTATGTGTGTTTTTCAAGTCATTTCCAGGTAATAAATAAAGTATCTGAATGACGCAGTGCTAACGGACATAGCATTACAGTAGCCTATAGAAACGAAACAATATATTTCCTGCCTTATTCTGTGATAAAAATGTAAAAAAGTGTAGTATATAAACAAATCATTAAAATAGACAATTAGGAAAATATAGAAAAAATATTACAGAATACAAAATGTTTTCATCGGTATTAGATTTAGCCAATTAAAAGAGATAAGGGGGGAAAAAACTGTCAATTAGGGATTTTGGTGCCCAAATGTTGACAGGTATGTATACAGTGTATCCTATATTTTCATATGTGAGAATACTTGCTTTAGCTGGAAAATTACAAGGAAAGCACCATCATACTACACAGTAAATAAGTGGAGCATTTGATTGCATTTCATTTGTTAATTTCCTGACTTGATTAACTTGACCTATAGTCTAATGTACGGTGCTGTTAATCCACCCCCCACCATGTTTGGCAGGCAGCATTAAGTGGGATGGTGCACCATACAGAGGGGAGGGATGTACAGCATGAAAAATGCACAAACTAAGACAAAATTAATTGTTGACAAGAGGTACAAACTCTTAAAACTGCAGTAAATGCACAATATAGTACTTCAGTACATACTAAATACACCTAGTCCTTTTAAAAAAAATACAACCACTCCTGTTCAGAGCCACAATTATCATGGTCTGTATTCTGCAATAGACTTTTTGTGCCTAGTTCAGTCACTTAGAAGTAGAGGACGGTTTTGTGGGGAGGAGACGTTTTTCATGTTTATGAGAAAGTTGTTTACACTCATCAGATTGGGCCCTGGAGGCTTTGAAGCTTGTCTCCTGATAGCCATTAGCACTGGCCATTTCATCTCCCTCTCGGTCAAGGCCACCTCTACGGCCCCAGTATCCAGGCAACAGCATGAAGACACAACAAGGGTCATCGATGAGCAAGAAAAGCAGACCTCAGATGCCCCACAGCTGCCTTACAAGTCATTAGAGATTGTACCAGACAGCAGTGTATCTGTGTGGTTAGAAATACTCGAAGTGTGTGAGTGTCTGTTGATGGTTCCTGTTTGGAAACTTTGCAGGAGTTTGATGGACAGTGTTTAGGAGGATGAAAGAGTTACACTCAACCACGCAGAGATGGAGAGACCACAACTCACTGGAGGAGAGCGTTCGATCGCTTACCTGACAAAGAGGAGATGATTGCTTGTCCAGACATTCAGTGGAGATGCACAAACCACATTCACTGAGGAGAAACAAAAACAATAAATTGAGTCAGTATCTGCATATGGAACCAGAATTGGCTACTGAGCATGTTTCGAAAGAATATTTTTGCCAACTGAAGAATAAAAACTAAAGTCGGCAACACTTTAGTATAGGGAACAGTTATCATTATTAAAGGTCCCCTGAAATGCTTAGAAACACGCAGCGTTACTCTATGTGTTGACGTCATTTTAACTGAAACAAAAGACAGGGCGGGACATATCAAGCAGCCCCGCCCCTTTTTAAAATAGCCAATAGCGTTCGTTTATATCACAGCTTGGGCTAGAGCCGTTGAGCTCCATAAAGTCGCATTTGACAGGGTATGCCAGCCACAATCTCATCCATATTGCTATAAAATATAGCATTCTGTGTAGAATACATATAGCTCCGATACATTTTGTGGTCTGCGCCGACTCGCGCATGTGATCCGCTCCGTGCTATCGTGTCTCTGGACCGGAGCAGAGTGTGTGTGTGGTGCGGTGGTTAGCGTGACACAGCACCAAACCAGACTTCTTTTTTTCCTCAATGGAAAGCATATTTACACTGTTTGAATCGTTCCCTGTCCCCTATATAGTGCACTACGTGCCATTCACTGTACAGAAAATACTAATTCTGTGGACAAGTGACCCATTTCAGCCACGGCTTCAGTGTCTATTTTATAGTGTAGGTGGCGGGCGCTTCGGATTCTAGAGAGTATTTGATCGGACAGAAAGTTTGATGAGAAGCTGAAGTACGATGTGACGTCAAAAAAAACGTTTTGGCGGAAGTGACGAACTGCAAACTTAGAATGCTTATATCTTCTAAATGCGAATTTTGTCACTGTTTTGGAGCACACTGCCTTATAGATAACCTTAAGACTAACATATTGATACTAACACCCAAAAAACTTTCATTTTGATTTCATGGGGACTTTAACTAGTTGCTAATTAGCAAGCATATTAATAACATATTGTCTGCTTATAAAACACATGTTCTGCATGACCAATTTCTACATCCCTAATCCCACCAAAAACCAGAACTTAAATAAAATAAAATAAAATTAAAAGATTAGGGCTGTCAGTTTAACGCATTAACTTAATTAGTTATGTAAAAATAACACGATTAAAATATTTTAACGCAGTTAACGCACTGGCCCCGCCCCCAGACCTGTACATCGTCTTACAATTCATACAGTTGCCTGTTGACAAAAATGATGCAGGGCAACAACTACATAAATGCAGTTATGTCCAAAAATTGTGTCTAATTGATACTTTTTCATTTAACACAAAAATAGCTTTAAATAATCTTTTGTGGGTATTTTCACAGTCAAATTTATTTTGCAATTAATTAGATGAATTAATCGGCACATCATGAAATTAATTAGATTAAAAAAATTTTAATCGACTGACAGCCCTAATAAAGATATTTTAAAATTATGTAAAACTAAAAAAATGTCCTGCATTACATTGTAAAGGGATTTCCTCTTCAGGAACTCGAGCTGCGTCGGAAACGCTAGGGGAATGCCCTTCAGCGTGACGGGCTCTGAACCTCGTGTGTAATCAGACCAATAGATGGGCGAGATGTCACGGCGGGTGACATAATGACCAGGAAGCTATAAAAACACGTACGGCGGAGCCTGCGTCAGCTTTCTGTCATTCAGCAAGCGCTCTGTGTGTGTGTGTCAGTCTGATATCTGTTTGTGAGTCTAAAGAATCTAAAGCAAGACAAAACCAGACACTAAGGCGAGGGCAGGCAGCGTTCAGGCTGTGTGTTCTTCCCTGCCCGCGTTACTTTACGGGTGGGGATACACACAGTTTGTTTGTTGTCTGCTTGAGAGCAAGCACGCAGAGTCAGCTCTCGAAAAAAAAAGGGAGCTGACGGCCGTTTTGGTAGCGTTTGTTACTGCCTTGCTTCGCTCTCAGGGGGCTCTCTTTGAGGAGAGAGCTTTCACTAGCGTTTCTCGCGGCGCCGGCCCCGTTTCGCCGAGGCGGAGCGGCAGCTGTGCTCGTGGGTTTCGCATATGGATCCGGTGGAGGGAATGTAGACTGGCGAGTCCCTATCTTCTTCCTCACCCACCAGATCCAGCGCCCGCTCTCGGGGTTCGGAAGCCCGCGCTGAAGTACTTCCCCCCCGGGGAGAGGGCGTAACGCTCCGCCTGTCTTTCTCCGAGGAGATTGATACAGAGGGCGTCAGAGAGCTCGCCAGTTGCACAAACACCAGTTACACAAGCATATTATGCCTGATATTATAATCAACAGCATCAATGGGGAGCGGAGCTCGCGCAGTCGGCTCTCGAGAAAAAAAGAAAAAAAAGCCCGCTGTGAAGCGCTCCGCTCTCGCCGGGCGCGCTCCGAGGAGTGTGTCCGTGCCTGTGATCTTGCGATTGCAGTCCCGCTGCGGCTGAGGCACGGCGGCGACTGAGAACTCGGAGATCGCTCATGATCTAGCAGACGGGTTGGAGACGTGGCCTCGAGTTCCTGAAGAGGAACGTCTCAGGTTACGTATGTAACCCTAGTTCCTCAAGGGAACGAGACGCTGCGTCGCGGTGCCATACTTCCGGCGTCCCTGCCAGCGCTTGCTTCATTCCTAGAAGCTGAAGCTGGTCTCACCGCACGTGCTTTTATAGCTTCCTGGTCATTACGTCACCCGCCCGTGACATCTCGCCCATCAATTGGTCTGATTACACACGAGTTCAGGGCCCGTCACGCTGAAGGGCGTTCCCCTAGCGTTTCCGACGCAGCGTCTTGTTCCCTCGAGGAACTAGGGTTACATACGTAACCTGAGACGTTTTTGAAGTTGTGAATAAAACAAAGATTACTAGAGTATGTATTAGAAGAAAATACTATTTCAGTCTTTGTATTTAAAAATGTCATGTTTAATTCAACATGTTACGTGCTGCTTTTTTAAAATTAATTGTGAACTTGCTAGCAATTTCTGGGTGAAATCTGTTTCTACACCAAATTTCTTTTCATTGTAGGAGGACATGAGGGATCTATCTGTGAACCTTTGGTTAATATTTCGTGGGTACGATGTGAGATAGGACCACCATTATTGACACTAACTCATTCTTGGCAAGTTAGAGGAGGTCTTCAGACTAAATACAACTTTCTGTATCCAGCCTAAATTTCTATACACAAGACTCTGCAATCAGACGCAACTCTTTTCGTTTCGTCATATACGAATTTTAACAGGGCTGCAGATATAAAAACACATTCCACCGATGCATAAAGGATGAAACATACATTAGTAAATGAGTTTCAACAACAGCAGTAAAGCACACATGCACGGCCCTGAACGGTGTGTGTGCGTTCATGTCCCCCCGTGTTCCATTTTCCCCTCTCTTTTACTCAAGTATAGAGAGCAATGGCGCAATTTCTCTTATTTTTCAACCAAATAGATCAGAAGGGAGTCATCAAAGCCCCTCCACCGAGGAGAAATCAAACAGGACACACAGAGGAAAGGCAAGGACACGCACACGCTCATCTAGAGGCAGGCAAAGTCACACAAAGACAAGTGTATGTACGCAAACTAGGAAGTGATGTCGCAGTGGCTAGCGGATCCACACATGCAGAGTAAGCTGTGAAGCCACACACACATATCATCACCTCTCCAGTCCTTCTGTAGGATGGAGCTTTAATGATGACAGAACAGGGCGAGAGGAAACATCTTTATGTGCAGATGCAGAAGTGGGTCTTAGTGAGCTCTGCATATGAGATGACAGAGGCTTTCTTTATTCTTACTCTCTCCTTCTATTTTTCTCTCTCCACTCTCCACAGAAAACAGAATATATAGTAGACCTATAATACAAGTACTCCATAAATAATATACAGCAGGTGAGAATTCAGTTTCCATATACACTGTGCTGCCCAACCATAGTTCTGTCAGGACCACTATCGTCAAAGATGATTGACAATTAGCATACAGTTTGGATTGGCAGTATGGTTCTGTTCTGGGCAAGAACTCCCTGCACATCCATGCAGCCTAGCATGGATGAGAGCAGGGAGAGCAGCGATAACCCCCCAGGGTAAACAGACCAGGACCAACATGAATGTACTGCAGATATCATTAAAATTAAAACATTTTATGTACACATTTAGAAAAAGTCTGATTCAAAGGAGAATCAGAAGGCTGAATCCTGACTGACAGAGGAGGAGTTGGGGATGGAGGAGGGTAATTATCTATTGAGCAATGCGAAAACTGCTGATAATATTGAGGGACCTTATATATGAATGCTTAGATAGGTATCGTATTCCTATAGGTAGATGAGGATCATCTGAGAGTCAGCTGATGCGAGCTTGACTAATGTGACCTGTCAGAACTAACACTTACGCTTGATATCATGTCACAAGAGAAATCAACTGACATTAAAGGGGTCATCGGATGCAAAATTCACTTTACATGTGTTTTTAACATAAACGTGTGTTGGAAGTGTGTACACATCCACCTTATAATGATAAAAATCCACCCTGTGTTTTTAAAAAAAATCCCCTTTCTCAAATCAGGCTGTTCTGAGATTCTGGTCAGAATGACGTAGTTCTGCACAGGCCCCTCCCACGATAGTTGATTGACAAGGCCGTCTTACCTTAGACCCGCCCTGAGTGAGCTGTGAGCTGTCCACCATTGTGTTGACTCCGGTGCAGGGGAAGACAAGAATGTCTCTGATTAAGCGATTGAGGTGTTCTGTTGCTGTATGCAATATTGACCATAGCAGTCATCATTTAGTCCCGACATCTGAGCCGCTGAAGATGCAGAGGGTTAACGTTACTTTCGTTTTTGAAGGGAAGGCACCGATCCCGATCTGCCTAAATGTGTTTATGTTCGTGTGAATCATTCATGATCCAGCTTCATCTACAGAAGAAGTGAGTATAAGGGTTTTTTATGAATCTTTGCAAATCGCCTTTCCTAATATGTGCTAGTTAGCAAGTTTCGCAGCTAAAGTAAACAGTACTGCTCGTCACCCACAGAAGAGAGGGGCGGGGTCGCAAGAGTCGTAGCATTTAAAGCAACATGGACTAAAACAGCATGCTGAAAGCTGAAAACAGAGCTGATTTTGACAGGGTAAAAAGGGTGTTTTTTACACTACCATTGAGAAATTATAACTAAAATATGTTATAGACTTTTCATTAAGACCCTAAAGAATCATATCAACTTGTGGAAAATGGGCATCCGATGACCCCCTTTAAGGATACACAACATATCAGTATAACATATCCATATCAGCTATTGTTTAATATTACAGATATTTCCATTAATCATTATTGTATCAGTATTGGTTAATATTGTATAAACCTTTGCAGTAATTTAACATTCACTGTAATCCAGGTTAAATATGTTATAAATATATGTTTCTTTAAGTGCAAGTTCACAATTTACAGTGGGTACGGAAAGTATTCAGACCCCTTAAATTTTTCACTCTTTGTTATATTGCAGCATTTGCTAAAATCATTTAAGTTAATTTTGTTCCCTCATTAATGTACACACAGCACCCCATATGGACAGAAAAACACAGAATTGTTGACATTTTTGCCAGATTTATTAAAAAAGAAAAAACTGAAATATCACATGCTCCTAAGTATTCAGACCCTTTGCTGTGACACTCATATATTTAACTCAGGTGCTGTCCATTTCTTCTGATCATCCTTGAGATGGTTCTACACCTTCATTTGAGTCCAGCTGTGTTTGATTATACTGATTGGACTTGATTAGGAAGCCACACACCTGTCTATATAAGACACCTGTCTATTACAGCTCACAGTGCATGTCAGAGCAAATGAGAATCATTGAGGTCAAAGGAACTGCCTGAAGAGCTCAGAGACAGAATGGTGGCAAGGCACAGATCTGGCCAAGGTTACAAAAAAAATTCTGCTGCCCTTAAGGTTCCTAAGAGCACAGTGGCCTCCATAATCCTTAAATGGAAGACGTTTTGGGACGACCAGAACCCTTCCTAGAAATGGCCGTCCAGCCAAACTGAGCTATCGGGGGAGAAGAGGCTTGGTGAGAGAGGTAAAGAAGAACCAAATGATCACTGTGGCTGAGCTCCAGAGATACAGTCGGGAGATGGGAGAAAGTTGTAGAAAGTCAACCATCACTGCAGCCCTCCACCAGTCGGGGCTTTATGCAGAGTGGCCCGACGGAAGCCTCTCTCCTCAGTGCAAGACACATGAAAGCCGCATGGAGTTTGCTAAAAAAACACCTGAATAAGATTCTCTGGTCTGATGAGACCAAGATAGAAATTTTTGGCCTTAATTCTAAGCGGTATAATGTGGAGAAAACCAGGCACTGCTCATAACAAACCTGTCCAATACAGTCCCAACAGTGAAGCATGGTGGTGCAGCATCATGCTGTGGGGGTGTTTTCAGCTGCAGGGACAGGACGAATGGTTGCAATCGAGGGAAAGATGAATGCGGCCAAGTACGGGATATCCTGGACGAAAACCTTCTCCAGACAGAGTGCTCAGGACCTCAGGACTGGGCCGAAGGTTTACCTTCCAAACAGACAATGACCCTAAGCACACAGCTAAAATAACGAAGGAGTGGATTCACAACAACTCTGTGACTGTTCTTGAATGGCCCAGACAGAGCCCTAACTTAAACCCAATTGAGCATCTCTGGAAAGACCTAAAAATAGCTGTCCACCATCGTTTACCATCCAACCTGACAGAACTGGAGAGGATCTGCAAGGAGGAATGGCAGAGGATCCCCAAATCCAGGTGTGAAAAAACTTGTTGCATCTTTCCCAAAAAGATCATGGCTGATGGTCAAAAAGGGTGCTTCTACTAAATACTGAGCAAAGGGGCTGAATACTTAGGACCATGTGATATTACAGTTTCTTTTTTAATAAATTTGCAAAAATTTCAACAATTCTGTGTTTTCTGTCAATATGGGGTGCGGTTTTTTTTTCTGTCAATATGGGGTGCTTGTGTGTACATTAATGAGGAAAAAAAAATTAACTTAAATTATTTTAGCAAATGGCTGCAATATAACAACAGAGTGAAAAATTTAAGGGGGTCTGAATACTTTCCTACCCACTGTAACTAGAACTAGGGAATTGAGAAGCTGTGGCCACAATATTGTGTTTGTCATGTGTGGGGCTTGGTAAAGAATGAAGAATGAATGAATGAATGCATGACAGATGGTGATAAATAAAGTAATAAAGGTCATTACAATTAAATAAAATTAAATCAAAAGATGTTTTAAAATAAAAAATGACCTGTACTAAATTTTAAAGGGTTTTTCGAAGTTGTGAATTAAACAAAGATTACTGGAGTATGTATTACAAGAAAATATCATTTCAGTCTTTCAGTTCCTATTTAAAAATGTCATGTTTAATTCAACATGTTACGTGCTGCTTTTTTAAAATTAATTGTGAAATGACGTAAGCAGTAAATACCAAAAAAATAATAATTTAATTATTTTCGAATCTTTATTTCATTATTATAATTATTTCCTATATGTTCATTCAATGTAATTTTTAGCAGATAATTATTTCATACTGTACATTACAATATTGTGAATCCTGCATTCCCCTAGTTAGTTTGAAATAACAATTGGGCTGGTTTTGTTTTGCAGACCTGGCAACCCAAGAGCAAATCACTACGATATTGTGATCCCTAAATATTAATAGGTGTATAAAACTGTGAGATTATTTTAGCAGTTCTATTGTTTGCCTAACAAAAATCCATGAGCCCAATCATTTAGAAAAGTAAAAGCACATTTACTCATCCAGCCGCATGATTTGAAGTATTGTTCGCCTTCTCATTACGCCACAAACGCTACAAAACATAATTTATGCACATGCCCAAAATCCCCACACAATATAATCAAAAAGATTCAGATGTTTGATTATGACACACATTATACCGGTGCTGAATTTCTGTAATTGTGATGTAGCCAATGTATTTCTGAGTTTTATTGTTGGAGATAATTGTGTGTTGAACATCTGTGCTGATTTGCAAGTAAGAGACAAATGTCAGACCATCTGCTACCCAATAGACTAATGAGAATAAAATGCCGCACACACATCAATTTTCATCCTATTGTGGCTTGCATTGCCGCTATATTTTATACAACAATCCCCAGACAGCCATTCAAACATCTTTATGCATCCAATGTGTCTTACAGAGCGATTTGATTTGTAGAGGGCAAATCAACCCTGCAGCTCGAACATCACTTTTTATCCACTTATGCGGCAAATAAGATCCGTGAAATATTACTCAAACAGCTCTGAAATACCGATCTTGGGCCAGTGTCCACTTTCCTGTCCATTAACACCAAAAATGGCCTCGTATACCTGAAAGGAAAGCGGCACCCATGAGGAATCTCACCATACAGAAATGTGCCTGTGGCGAACTCATTGAATCACATTTACTGGCACGTTTCCTGTCTAACAGTGTCCAGCTACATGCATAATGCACGAGGTGAGAGCAGCTCAGTCTTGAAAGCAAGAATAAACACGACGTGTGAAACAGACTCCATGATAACACCCGTGTTAGCAAGCGACAACGTACTATTTCTCGTTTTGTCTTTGCCTCTCTGTCTGCCTTTAATTCTATCTACTTCCTCTAAACTAAATGAGGATGATTCCACACCTTTATTTGTGTGCTGACACCCACATCCAAAATAGTTCATACTGTAGCTTAAAAAAGAGAGAACAGCAGTATTTCAGTGAGTCAACTAAAAACTAAAAATCCACAGACCTTGAGATAGATGATGAAAATTCTGTTATGATTTACATTTGCTCACACCCATGTCATTCCAAACCTATTTGACTTCCTTTCTTCTGTGGAACATAAAAGTTTATAGCAGAATGTTCACAAGGGAACGAAACAATATATTGGTACCACATTGGTCACTGGCTGATATTAGAGATTTTTAGATAAGTAATGGTGGATTTCCTCTATTTTTATCATTTATATAATTTTTAAAAACACTAATAATTTATCATTATTAAATGTAATCTTTAGCCAGTGTTTGGTATTGTTAACTAATACTATTAAAATTGAAATAAAATGAAATATAAAAAATAGATGAAAAACTTAAAAATGAGAAATGTTGCCACTGCAACTAACTGAACTAAAAAAATTTAGGTTAAAGCATTAACATTACTAAAACTAAAACTGAAATAAAAAAAAAAAAAAAAAAAAGAGACCTGTAAACAAAAACGAATACAATGATAAATTAAAAGCACATACAATTACTTAAAAACTACAAAGTTAAAATTAAAATAAAAAATAATTTACAAAAATAATGCTAATTCATAATATTTACACTATAATAGTATATAAATACTAGTAAAATAACAGTTTTAGCAACTGTATCTATTGTGCATGCTGTACATTATCATGTTGTGATGCTGAAATAGCATTTAACACGACGATAAAACAAGATTTTAATAAGCCATTAATCTGTTAACGGCCGTGACCAAATTTTTGAAAAAAAAAAAAAAATATTACGTATCAGGTGATTCAATATATGTCATTTTCTGCAGTGAGTTTTAAAAAGTGACCTCATCACTAGCATTCTCTATTCTTTTTCTATTCTATCTACTTGTTTTCTTTTTATTTATTATAAAAAACCCTTGCTATGTGTACTGCGTTAGACTAACCAGGACTCGTCACAGCACTTAGATATTATTGCTGTTTTGTTGATTTCGATTGCTTCATTTGTAAGTCGTTTGAATAGAAGCATCTGCTAAATGACTGAATGTAATATAATGTAATATACCAGTGCAGCCCTCATGTTCATGCTGCTCTTTTCCATACAATGAAAATGAATGGTGACCAGGGATTTTAAGCTACAAAAAAATAAAAACAAAAGAACACCACAACCAAACCGAACAGCAAAAGAAAAAATGTAAAGCAAAGGTGCGAAAAGAAAGAAAGAAAAAATACTGGAGAGAAGCTGTCAATCGAAGCAGGCAATCTCTTTTTGCCTGCTGGGATAACAGAGCATTTGATGGTAATGTTGGCAGGATCAGTGCCACTCTGTGGTGCGAGAACAGCGCATCCCCTTGAAGGAACGCTCCAGGTTCAATACAACTTAAGCTCTATTGACAGCATCTATGGCATGTTGTCGATTACTGCAGGAAATAATTTAGACTCGCCCTTCAGATTGTGAAAACAAACATCATGTTTGCAGTAATGCATGTATAATGAAAGTCTATGGGACAAGGCACTGCACTGAGAGTTTCAAATAGGAAACGTTAAATGAATTATTGCCCTGAACACCCATTAATTTCCAACTCTCCTTTTGAGTAGGATTTTTCTTTTCTTTTAGTAACCTACTGAAAGAAAAAAAATCTTCATACTCAAAAGCAGAGTTGGAAATTAATGGGTGTTTAAATGCCAGCAAAATTAACAAAAATAATAAATTTTGTGCCCCTGCACAATTCAACTAAATATTTCGTTGAATTTTAAGTCGCAAATAAAGTCGAGTATGAAAAAGAATGAAGAGTGTTGATTGCAACAGTAATGTTTGGTCACATTTACTGTTACTCTGCAAAATTTTGTGGACAAATTCCATTTATTTCAATAGCAACCCATGCGATTGGGAGTTTCATGCAAGGGCAAAAAAGTTCCTTTAAAGGGGTCATATGATGTGATTTAAATTTTTCCTTTCTCTTTGGAGTGTTACAAGCTCTTGGTGCATAAAGAAGATCTGTAAAGTTGCAAAGACTAAAGTCTCAAACCCAAAGAGATATTCTTTATAAAAGTTAAGGAGTCAGCCACACCTACCTAAAACAGCTCGTTCTAAACACGCACACCCCATACACTCTTAAAAATAAAGGTGCTAAAAGCATAGAAGAACCATTTTTGGTTCCACAAAAGGTTCTTTAAAGAACCTGCAACATCTGAAGAACCTTTTTGTTTCACAAAAGGTTCTTTGTGGCGAAAGCAGGTTCTTCAGATTATAAAAAGGTAAAAAAAGAGATGGTTCTTTAAAGAACATTTGACTGAATGCTTCTTTGTGGAACCAAAAATGGTTTTCTATGGCATCGCTTGAAGAACCTTTAGAAGCACCTTTATTTTTAAGAGTGTACCTACGTCACTGTGTGGAAAGATTTGCATAACGCCGCCCAAATGTTCATACAAAGAAAGAAGGCGTAACTTTATTTCTCGCTGTCGTATGTGGCTCAAAGCCGCCATGTTGTGAAGGTGCTGTGTGCTTCGTTGTGAAAGCGAAAATACTTTGTTTGTTCTTCCAAAAGAGGACGATATCCACTTGTCATGCCTGGAGCTGATCCGTGCTGGTTGCTGAGGAAATACAACAACTTTGCGCTGTCGATCGCCGGATCGGCTTTCACCGTGGATGAAGCGGAGTTCAGCCCGGGGTCGTCACATGTGGTTGCCGCAGGCATCACAGTATGGTAAGGGACGTAACATTTCCGTCACACACTTGAGGAATTCGGCCAATCACAACGCACTGATAGCTGGCACACCTCGCTTTTTCAGGGACGATGAGTTTTGTAAAAATGTACGCGTTTCAGAACAGCCGCGGGGCATAGATGAGAAACAATAAATGTTACAGTATGGGGAAAATAAGTGTTTTTGAACCTTAACTGCATATGTTAAACAGATTCATTCACCAAAAACACCAATACACAAAGTAGTTTCGCTTTTAGCAGCATCATATGACCCCTTTGAACAGATTTTGCTCATGTTCGAGTTGGACATGCAAATAACCGCACTAACCAACAGAAATCAGATTGGTTTGAAAGTGACTTCACACACCAGACCGTTTGACAAACAGATCGTTCTTCACATTTACAATTAGATCTGCTCATGTTGCATCAGATTTCTTTTATGTGTTCTTTTGCAACCAATCACACATGTTTTTGCTGCGCTTATGCATGCAACAGCCAATCAGAGGCGTTTAGATTAGTCACCACTGAAAATGCCATATCAGATACAGCTTCTGTTCCACCTTTACAGAGTTGGTGTTGGTCAAATTGAATTGGTAACAGTACATATTATTTTGATTGATTGAAGTAATTGGTCACATAAAAGACATTATAGATTTTTTTTAATGAGGTAATTATAAAAATTGCCCTTGAAGGTAAAAATGCTCCTGGAAATCAATTGCAGTGGGCAAATACTGCATTTTTAATTTTTTGGAAAAGTTCATTTCTGACCCAGCTCACTAGTACAGTAGTTCCCGAAAAACTAGTTAAATACTGTTAAATCAAACTTACCATGTGACTGAATATACACTGCCAACTCAATTACAACTCCTCCCTGCTGTTTATATCCTATTTTTTTTTATTAATTTCCTTTTTTTATTTCTGCCTTGGCAAGAAGAGCCAAAAATGGATTTCAGTTCAGGAAAAAAACAACAACACAATTATTCTTTACTCAGCGCCCCCCCCCCCCAGTAAGTCTGAACCTCCCTCTCTCGTACTCTGCAAACCCACTGAATAGAAAAATGGGTTTCAAATTGCCAAAACACAGTAACAATGCCTCAGTAAGAGCCAGATGCGGATGAAAGACTTATTACAAATTCTGGACATGCGCTTAAAGTAATACACCTTCCACATGCTCAAAGCAAGTGGATCCATTTAGAAAAGTAACAGTAGGGAAGCACAGCGGTTTCTGCTGGTTACTGAAACTGTGTGTGTGTGAAGTAGAGAGTGGCTTTAGAAGGACTTTCAGGGTTGAGGGAATTGGTTTTCTATGGATTAGATGTTGCCATGCACCGTTGCTCTGGATTATTTCTGGTTCCTCAGGAGCACAACTACTAATGACATTAGCAACATCATACCACCCACCGTCCCTCATGGATAAAAACGCACACCTCTCTGAGTGTTATTGTGTTGTATGCTTCACCTGCTAACAAAAACAAGCCGTGTAACCTCAGGACGACAATGCCCCGGGGAAAGACCTCACCACACCTTGCGTGACTATGGTTCTGAATCAGCCTCAGTTGATCGGCACTCGCTCTTTGATATCTCACTGCAACACACTAAATCAAATCAGTGATCCTGTGGTGTCCCATAGTGATTAAAACAGCAATATACAGTATGATCATAGCCCAACCTACAGGTTCTTCAGAAAATAAGTCTCAAAAGCAGGTGTGGTTCACAGATGCATTCCATAGACACAACACACCCAGAGTTTGTGTGATTTTAAGTCTCTATCAAAAGCAACACTTAGCAACATGGCAGCGTTAGGGAGTAAATAGCTAAAAGTAGCAACACTACCATCCTAACTACACTTGTCAGTTTTTAAACTTGTAACTTGTGCAGCAAAACAACTAGCAATTTTACATGGCTATATGTGCTGTTATTGAACTAAACAGTCCTGTTGGGAAATCTTCATTCAAGTGAACAGTCTGGTAGAAAAAACAAAGCAAAGCAACTCAAAGCAATGCAAAGCAAAACAAAACAAAACAAAAAGCAAAGCAAAACAAAACAAAAACAATGATTATATATTTATTTATACATTTAATACATAATTAAAATAAATGAAATATTTGATTTAAGTATTCATAATACAATATAATAATCTTCTTTTAACCCTTGGGGTTGAGAGAGGGTGTGGGGGCCCTGGAGAAGTTGTGAAATGCCCTGATCATGTGGCCTTTTCAGTTATCTTAAAAACATATTAATAAACACGTGGGATTGAAGTACTGTAAATAATTGTAATGTGGTGTTTTGGGTTGTGTTTCTTGTTCATGTTATCATGTCTTTTATTTTGGAGTTTATTCATGGTCTCTGTTTGCGTCATGCTTCCCTTGCCTCATGTCTCTCTGCCTTGTGTATGTGTCATGCTCTCATTTGGTTATTGTCTAGTTATGTGATTCCCTTGTCTGTCATGTTCTGATTGGTTGTCTAGGTCATGTGTCTTGTTTCCCATTGGTTTGTTCTTGTCATGTGACCCTCATTGTCTGTTATAAGTAGCCATGATGTTGTCATTGTTCTTGGTTGTGTATTGAAGTTGTAACCCGTTGTCGGTGAGTCTAGTCTGTTTATGCCTCGTCAAGTCAAGTCTGTGTCTCTAGTCTGTGTATCTTGTTTGGATTATGTTTGGATCACATCTGATAAATAAACTGCACTTGGGTTCTCACTACGCTCGCCTTCAGTGGACTGAATCATTACAGAATACACGACCACCAAAATGAACCCAGCAGATCATCTTGTTCACCTCCGTCAAGGTAATCGCTCCATTGAGGATTATGTTCAGGACTTTTGTGGACTCTATCACCAAGTGGATTTTAATGAAACATTCCTTAAGGACATTTTCCGTTATGGTTTGGACAAAAATATATCAAGTTTCATGCCACGCAATACTCCTCACTGAACTCTTGAAAAATACATTGACTTTGTCTTGTTGCTGGCTGATTCACCATTCACTGTGGGTGTCATGGAGGAGGAACGTGCCACTTCCCCAAAGCCTGTTCACGTCATACCTGCCAAGCCAAGGTCTGCTCACGTCATGCCTGCCAAGCCAAAGCCTGCTAACGTCACGCCTGCTACTCCAGGACCTGCTCACATCATGCCAGTTAAGTCAAAGTTTACTCATGTCATATCTACCAAGTCAAAACCTGTTCACTTCATGTCTGCCAAGCTCGTTTGTCCGACTCAGGCGTGGCGGCCGTTGGGCCGGGGATTCGCCACGCCTGAGTCGGACAAGCGAGCTTGGGCCAAGACTGAAAGGTTTGATTGCTAGTGTGATGGACCCACCTCTGATGTCGGTGCGAGCTGCAGGCATCCCGGTGACGTCAGCGCTCTCAAGCCCCGCCATCTTAGAGGTCATGCCACACTCTGCTGCTCTTCCTGTAATGGCGGTGGCCATTTTGAGCGTGTGGGCTGCACACACTCCAGAGGCCTCTTCTGTCCACGAGTCCACTCCAGAGGCCTCTCCAGTCCACGAGTCCACTCCAGAGGCCTCTCCTGTCCACGAGTCCGCTCCTGAGGCCTCTCCTGTCCACGAGTCCGCTCCTGAGGCCTCTCCTGTCCACGAGTCCGCTCCTGAGGCCTCTCCTGTCCACGAGTCCACTCCTGAGGCCTCTCCTGTCCACGAACCTCCAGAGGCCTCTCCTGTCCCGAGTCCGCCTCAGAGGCCTTATATGTCACGATGTCCGCTCCAGAGGCCTCTTCCTGTCACGAGTACGATCCTGAGGGCCTCTCCTGTCACGAGTCTGCATCAGAAGGCCTCTCTTATCACGAGCGTTCCAAGGGCCTTTCCTGGCATGAATTCCGTCCGGCTCACGAACTGACAGACTGTCTTGTCATGGCCACGGAGGCTGTTCATGAGCTCACTGTCTGACCTGTCACAGCCACAGAGGCCATTCACAAACTCACACACTATCTTGTCATGGCCACGGAGGCCATTCAAGAACTCACTGTATGTCCTATCACAGCGATGGAGGCCGTTCATGAACTCGCAGTCTGCCCTGTCACGGCCATGGAGGCCATTCAAGAACTCTCTACTTGTGCTGTCTCAGGCAAGTGGTCTGTCCATGTCTCTGCATCGCCATGGCTTCCTGCTCTGCCGTCATCACCCAGCCACCCCGCTCTGCCTGCTCCGCCATGGCCCCCCAATCTGCCTGCACCGCCATGGCCCCCGCCTTCTGTCCGCCCATGGACCCCCCGGTCTGCCTGCTCCGCCATGGCTCCTTGCTCTGCCTGTTCCGCTTCATGGGCCTGGCCCTCCGTCCTTCCCCCAGTTCCGCCTCCACTCCACCACCCTCCTGGACTTGTTGGGTTTTGGTTGTGTTTGTTTGGGCGTCTGGAGCCGCCCTTAGAGGGGGGAGGGTATGTAATGTGGGGTTTTGGGTTGTGTTTCATGTTCATGTTTTCATGTCTTTTTATTTTGTAATTGTTTCATGGTCTCTGTTTGTGTCATGCTTCCCTTGCCTCCTGTCTCTCTGCCTTGTGTATGTGTCATACTCTCATTTGGTTATTGTCTAGTCATGTGATTCCATTGTCTGTCACGTTCTGATTGGTTGTCTTAGTCATGTGTCTTCTTTTCCATTGGTTTGTTCTTGTCATGTGACCCTCATTGTCTGTTATAAGTAGCCATGATGTTGTCATTGCTCTTGGTTGTGTATTGAAGTTGTAACCCGCTGTCGGTGAGTCTAGTCTGTTTATGCCACGTCAAGTCTGCTCATGCCTAGTCAA
Organism: Sinocyclocheilus anophthalmus; assembly: GCA_018155175.1. Taxonomy (NCBI): domain Eukaryota; kingdom Metazoa; phylum Chordata; class Actinopteri; order Cypriniformes; family Cyprinidae; genus Sinocyclocheilus; species Sinocyclocheilus anophthalmus. The sequence goes on along the minus strand of JADLZN010009398.1, from coordinate 40,296 downwards.
GTCTGTTCATGCCTCGTCAAGTCTGTGTATCTTGTTTGGATCACACTGTAAATAAAACTGCACTATGCTCGCCTTCAGTGGACTGAATCATTACAATAATAAATATTAATAACTATGTAGTTAATTGCTTTTGCTAGCTACTATTTCAATCAAATTGTTTCTTATTTTTAATTAAAAGCAGCTTAGAAATGGACAAGTAAATGAATGAATGAAGCATTTGTCTTGAACGAATTAATGAATGAATGACGCATTTGTGTTGAGCATGAAGCTTGTTTACTTTTCTGTAATATGCTAAACGGACACTTATATGCATGTGGGAGAATGTTGTCTTACATGAAGTCAAGTTGGGTTGAATTTGGACAAATCCAGAAATTCGATAAGATATCCTTTTTACATTAACAAAAGTTTGTGCTCGTCTTGTGTGTGTGTGTGTGTGTGTGCATTTGAGCTGTCATACCAAATGAAACAATTAAACGGTCTGTTTTGTGGGTTTAATGAGTTTGTTTACACTCATCCCTGAGCAGAGTATCAGAGCCAAAGGCTACACCAAGAACATTTAACAAATATTGTCTCTTGTGACATAAAACACACACACACAACCTCCATTCCACCAGCTCTCATCCATCTCAATTTTCCGCTCCCTTTTTTCTCTCCCCGTATTAGGTGTTTGCAAACCCTCAGGATAATGCAATGTCAAGTTACATTCAGCATTAAATGTGCTAAACAAATAAATAAATAAATTCAAAGACACAAAAGTTAAGCACACTGACAGGAAATTAATGATATTTCCGTCTCTCCTTTCACCCAATATCTTTTTCTTGAGACGTGAGCGGAGTTTGAATCATGTTTAAAGACAGAAGATTGATGAAAAAAAAAATCTGTCTTTATTTTAGAGAAGGAAGCAGAATAAAAAAACCTGACTTCTCTCCACAAGAAGCCCTTCCTTCAGGACACCTGAGAGGGAAAACCTAACAGGAAGCTGAAAAGTTCTCATTAGCCCTCTTCTAAGCTATTGAAGACACCTAATTACTCACTTTACTTGATTATGCACAATCACTATTACAAGCAGAATTAACAGCTTGTCTAAACACAGAAGAGACCGAGACTACAAAGAAGAGGTGGAGAAAGGAAAGGTTGTACATTCAGTAGATAAACTGATATCATACCCTCATGTAATTTCAAACACATTTGACTTTATTTCCTTCCACATAAGAAATAAACGGAGCATGAATACCCTTTCTGTGCAGTTACAATGAATGGGAACTGGAGCTTCACCACAAAAACACCATAAAAGCAGTCCATACTCGTGACCAAAACAACTGACAAGACACGAGCGTGTTCAGCCGTGCTTTGCTTATGTGTTAGCAGATAAGAGGTTGTGAAATATGACTGGTCAAAGGCATCAGCTGACCCATAAATCCAAGTGAAATGCCAAGGTCAGTGCGGGCCAGTTAAACAGCGCCATACAAAATGATGGGTTGAGCTGGTAGTGGTGTGAGTGGAGAAACAGACAAGATAAATATGATACAATGCCAAATAACTCAGAACGCTAAAGCACTGATCAGATAAATGTGTTGAACCTGACATAAAAAAAACACACACTTACATAGCTGTCAGGGTTTGTTTTGGGTTGTGTTTCTTGTTCATGTTTTCATGTCTTATTTTGTAGTTTAATTCCGTTTGTGTCATGCTTCACTTGCCCTCACACGTGATCATGTTCTGTATTGTGTCCCTTGTCTGTGTGTTATGGTTCTATTGGTTTCTTTGTTCATTGTGTCATGTTCTGATTGGTTTTCTAGGTCATGTGTCTTGTTTCCCATTTGTTTGTTCTTGTCTTGTGACCCTCTTGTTTGCTATAAGTAGCCATCATGTTGCCATTGTCTCTCGTCTTGTATTGATGTTGTAACCCGCTGTCGGTGAGTCTAGTCTGTTCATGCCTCGTCAGGCTTCAAGTCTGTTTCAAGTCTGGTCATGTCTAATCAAGTCTCGATTATTGTTTGGAATCACCTGTAAATAAACTGCCTTGGGTTCTCATTACGTTTTGCCTTCAGTGGACTAACACGAACACCATTATGAATCCAGCAGATCATCTTGTTGCCCTACACTGTCCAAGGTAATCGCTCCATTGAAGAATATGTGGCAGACTTTTGTGAACTTTACTATCAAGTGGACTTCAATGATACTTTCTTAAAAGACATTTTTCGTTTTGGTTTAATTAAGGACATATGAAGTTTAATGCCATGCAATACTCCTCACTGGACTCTTGAACAATATATGGACTTTGCTCTGCAGTTGAGTGGATCTGCTTTCACTGTGGGTGTCATGGAGGAGGAACATGACACTTTCCAAAAGTCTGCCAAGCCTAAGCCTGTTCACGTCACGTCATGCCTGCCAAGCCAAAGCCTGCCCACATCATGCCTGCCAAGCCACAGCCTTCTCACATCATGTCTGCTACACCAAGTTCTGCTCACGTCATGCCCCTGCCAAGGACAAAAGCATGGCTAGACGGCCGCCTGCTACTTCAGGACCTGCTCACACCATGCCAGATAAGTCAACGTTTACTCATGTCATATCTACCAAGTCAAAGCCTGATCACATCACGTCTGCCAAGCCAGAGTCTGCTAACAACATGTCTGCTACCCCAGGGCCTGCTCACATCACGTCTGCCAAACCAGAGCCTGCTCCCGTCATGTCTGCTACGCCAGAGTCTGTTCACGTCACGTCTGCCAAGCCAGAGCTTGCTCACGTCATGCTGACACATCAGGAGATTCTTTCCAATATAGCCGCCATTGAAGAGCTACATTGTAAGATGGCCGCCACACAAGAGTCTCTTCACAAAATGGCAGCTCTTCTAGAGTCTCGTCACGTCTCAACTGATCTCCCAGAGTCTCGTCTCACGACATGACATGGCCGCCATTTCAGAGTCTGCTCACATTAAGCAGGCCAAGATGGCCGCCACGCCTGAGTCTGACACAGAGCTTGGGCTTGGACTGAAAAGACTGATAGCTAGCGTGATGGACCCACCTCTGATGTCGGTGAGAGCTGCAGGCATCCCGGTTAAGATTCACTGCGCCCCAGAGGCCTTTCCTGTCCACGAGTCTGCTCCTGAGGCTTCTTCTGTCCACGAGTCTGCTCCTGAGGCTTCTTCTGTCCACGAGTCTGCTCCTGAGGCCACTTCTGTCCACGAGTCTGCTCCAGAGGCCTCTTCTGTCCAAGAATCTGCCCCAGAGGCCTCTCCTGCCCACGAGTCCGCTCCAGAGGCCTCTCATGTCCATGAATCTGCCTCAGAGGCCTCTCCTATCCACGAATCTGCTCCTGAGGCCTTTTCTATCCACAAGTCTGCTCCTGAGGCCTTTCCTATCCATGAGTCTGCACCAAGGGCCTTTCCTGTACATGAATCCGCTGCAGAACCTCCTGAGGTGACGGCATCCGCTGCAGAACCTCCTGAGGTGGTTGGCGTCAACTGCCAAACAAACCCCTCACTGCCTGCCTGTCACGGCAACAGAGGCTGTTACGAACTCATAGACTGTCTTGTCACGGCCACGGAGGCAGTTCACAAACTCACTGTCTGTCCTGTCACAGCCAAGGAGACCGTCCATGAACTCTCTGTCTGTCCTGTCACAGCCAAAGAGGCCGTCCGTGAACTCTCTGTCTGTCTTGTTACGGCCAAGGAGGACATTCAAAACTCTCTGCTGGCTCTGTCACAGTCAAGGGTTCTGTCCATGTCTTCGCTCCGCCATGGCTTCCTGCTCTGCCCGTCATCACCCAGACGCTGCTCTACCTGCTCCGCCTTGGCTCCTGTGATCTCTCTCAGCCCATGGCTCCACTGATCTGCCTGCTCCGCCAAGCTCCCCTCGCGCCGTTCTATTCACGGGCCTGGCCCTCCATCAAACACTGGACCACGCAGTCCTCCAACCTCCTGCAGTTTGTGTGTTGGGGTGGATGTTACATGTAGGGCGTCAGAAGTCGACTTAGAGGGGGATGGGGATATGTCCTTTTTGTTGGTTTTGGGTTGTGTTGGTCTGTTATGTTTTGCTTGTATCAATGTCTTAGGTTTAATTCTCGGTTCGTCACAGTGGTTCCTTGACACAAATATATGGGTGGATGTGATTCCCTTGTCTGGCGTGGGTTGGATTCAGTGTCATGTCTCGGATTGGTGTCTAGTCAGGTGGTCTTCTTGGTCCAGATGGAGGGATGTGTGTCAATGTGGAACCGCGTCCTTTGTTGCTAATTATAAGTAGCCATCATGTTCCCATTGTGCCTTGTTGTGTATTGATGTTGTTACCCGCTGTCGGTGAGTCTAGTCTGTCATGCCTCGTCAAGCCTGGGCAGGCAAGTCTGGATTATTGTTTGGATCACCTTGTAAATAAACTGCACTTGGGTTCTCACTTACACTCGCCTTCAGTGGACTAACTCGTTACAATAGCCAACAAAACATTTGTAGTTTTTCTTTTGTAGTCATATTGCATTTAAGCTCTGTTCACAGTAAGTGCTGCTCCACACAAACTGTTCTCATTTATATGTCTGGAACATCTCAAACTCCATCTCTGCATATTATTGTGAGTTTGGATTTATAATGTTCATCTGGGAATGTAGCATGCTCCATTTCTTCAGATTTGTAAGTTAAATAATTTATAAATCCATGCAAACACAGGAGAATACATCAATATCTTTCAGTTCATCGCGATTTCAAAACAAAAGCTCAAACCCTCGCTCTGAGTTCACACGTTTTGATGTCCACATATCCAAGGAATTACAGTGGCTGTAGCATTTCTGTCTTAAAGAAATGGTTGAATATTAAAGATTAAGTGGACATTTGAAATAAATGTTGTTTAGTCAATATTAAACAAATATGTTTTGTGCTGTAATGTGTATAAACAATCATCAGGCCGTTGGGGGCCTTGCGGGGCATTATGTTGGCACTATTGTTTATAAAACATTATGTATTTTAACAGTTTTGTTCAAATAAAACTGCATGATTGCTAGGTCTATTTTTAATGCAAAAAAAATAAAAAAAATAAAAAAAAAAATATAGATAATAACAACTTACTTGATTTAACGTCAGAATAACAAAGTAATCCTTAGTGGCAGCCTGTGGCAAAACAACTTTAAAACCCATAAAGCACTGAGCTTTATCATGTGCCTCTAAACACTGGAGTAATGATGCTGAAAACTCAGCTTTGCATCACAGGAATAAATTACATTTTAAAATATATTCAGATAGAAAATAGTTATTTTAAATTATAATAATATTTCACATTATTACTGTTTTTACTGTATTTTTGATCAAATAAATTTAGCCCCGGCAAGCATTAGAGAAGAATATTAAAAAACTTGAAGCATTTGTGTTGTGTAGCGTATATATTTTGAATTAAGCAAATTCACTCATGGCCATGATTCAGAGCTTAATATGAGAGATGAGAACCACTGGGAAGAAAACAATGGAAGAGCAGTTCAGCATGAACTGATTTAATAACCGAAGCTTCCCTGCTTATCTCTCAACCAACAAATCCACTACTCACCCAGAGGGCACAAATATTCCCACAATGCCATTCCAGTCTATTACTCTAAATAATAACCATTGTGTCATGGCCATCAGTTCAGAGAAAGCATACCTGGACAAAATTCAGGGACAAAAATAAAAAAGAGAAGCAATAATTTCCGCCTGGAAAACCAAAGGACTCATAGATTTTTACTTTATTACACACCTTGTACGTCGAGGTGAAAGTCTGTCGTCGCTTTTAAATACAAGCATGCTTTCTAGAGCAAAAAGGATCAGGTCTTTCTGCTGAGTCAGGGCTGGTGCCCTGCAGGCCACTGTAGCAGAGCTGTATTCATTACCTTCTATTCCTCTGAGACATAAGCTTTATTAGAGAGCGACAGACGGGTGGGGCATGAGTTGAATCAAATGGAAGTGTTGAGGGGAGAGCCGGGTGCTTTATTATCAGAGAAAGAGCAGAGGAAGACAGGGCGTGATGTAATGAAAAACAAGTTTAATACATTGTGCATCAGATTTCTAATGCAACTGACATCTGAATGAGAGGAAGGAAGTGACAAAGAAAGAGAAACAGAAATAATTAAAGTTTCCACTTTCCACTGCAGGCAAATCTACTTTTGAAGGGTATAAAGCACTATGGTGGAGCCATGACATAATGACAATAATACAATGGCACTATAATACGCATTGGCTCAGAATTTTCATTTTCGCGGGTGAACTATCCCTTTAATTCTATAAGATTTTTCTTTGCTGAATTGGCAAACAGTGCAGAAAAATCATGGATAAGTAATGAAGTGAATGATGATATATGACTCCATGACGGAGGTGTGCATGCATGCATCTAGGGAATGGGGAGAATAAAATGTGGGTGTGTGTTCCCATGTAAGCTAACCCTATTCCCACAGTAAATACCCATGGCACAGTGAAACACAGAGGACGGTTCAAAGACAAAGCAGCGAGATAGAGTGAGAGATATGGAAAAAGATCAACAAACTCTCCATTTTGCTCTTTCACGCTCATAGCCTGCAGAGATGAGGCAGAGTTGAGGGATTGCTGTCATCTGTCTGTATAGGAAAGAGAGGGCACAAGGCAAAGGCACAATTGCCAAAATTGGGAACAGGAAATGACAGCGGAGTACTGTAACGAATGGTCACCACAAAGGGAGAGGGCAGAGATTCACGGTGAAATGAGAAGAAAAGATTTGCCATCTCTACTATTACTACCATTCCAGCTAATTGCTCTGGCTGCAGCTATTAGACAAAAATGGAGGTAATGTTATTTTGTTATAAAGATTTCATATAAAGGTAAATGTGATTGCAAAAGATGTGCAGAGGGTTTTTGTCTTATTGAGAGAGGGATAGAAACCTTTGAAGGGATAGAAAAGAATCATCTGGACCTGTACAAGGAAATATATTGACTTAAGACACTAAAAAGCAGATCACAAAAGCTGGCTAAAAATAAAGTTCAAAGTATAAAGACTGTGGTTGGGGGGATGTAAAAACAGTTTGTTGAATTTATTTCTAAAATCAGTCAGAGCAATGTACAGAATCAACTTTTACAGAAAAAGGTCAAAGGGCCTAGTATCGATCTCTGTGGAACCCCAGTGGTGAGGGTGGAGGGCGAAGAGGATGAGTCTTGCCAAATGACTTTTTTTATTTTTATTAAATAGTATATAAACAAAGGAGAAGCACCAAACCAGAAATATTCGTCCCTGCTCACTTGGATACCAACAGTTATTGGTTAACTGTACTGATAAATACTAAGAGATCTTTACTTTCAATTAAGAAGTGTTTCAATTAGAATATTGGGTAACACTTCATTGTACAGTGTCCTTTGTTGTGTGTTACATGTACTTCTATAGTAATAACAGCAACCTTAAACCAAACCCTAACCCTCACATGTTAATTAATTACTAATTAATTAATTGTATGGTTACATTGTGACACAATAAAATAAAGTGTAACTGAATATTGCTCATTTCAAGAATCAGATGTAGCTTGACTGAATTAGGCATAAACTCCTTAAACTCAAGGTTAGCTGATCAAAATTTGCGCATGTGAACACACTCCCTACTTCAAACTTTTCTTCTCACAGTCCCTTCTGAGGTGAACACAGTTACATACTCCACAGAATTATGCACAACATGAGTCATTTCTATATTTCAATCTGGGGTCGTTTACAGCATGTTTTATAGCATCAGCACCTCCGCCAAAATTGAGAAGATCAGTCACGCTCTGCCCTCATAGTAAGTGGTGGTGGGTGCCATAAATAACAGCTCCAGCCTTTATTGCATCAAAATGCTGAGTCTGTCTGGTTGCTTTTTACATCAGTTCACTCAGACCTCAATGATAGATGTGTTTCTATCAAAATAACCACTTTATTTAGTCCCAAACTTGTAATCAACAAATTCAGCTGAATAAAAATGCACCTTCTACTCAATTTAATTTATTTTAGCCTAACTTTGTGTTTGCCTTTTGGACTAAGATACACTCCCTGTGATTTGTAATCTTACTTAATTTAACTAAATACTCTGTGAAGTCCATTTCACAGGGCACTGAGTAATCAGAACGTACTCCAGGAGTCTCCACATGTCAGAAGGCAGCATGAGATACCTTTCCCCAAACTTTACAATGTCTTAAAATGTGAAATACCTCAAAAATGAAGATCCCCCTATAGAGCTGTTTTATTCTTCATCCCAGCATTGCATTACAAGTAACCCTCAGTGACTTTGATTGAGAGGTCTTCCGTTCCTCAGAACCACTGCTTCACAGACAGGCAGGCAGGAGCCTTCAGGTAGCTCAGAGATCAATATCAGCTCTAAGCCCACTCTGGATGAGCCACACCTGAGACTAAATCACAGCAACACTCACTTTGGTTCCAATCAATAGCATGCATCAAACCGTATTCATCATTGATCATTCCCTGCCTGTACTTTGTCATCTCCGACAACTCTTCTTGGAGCTTGAATATCATTTAGCAGGCCCTAATTTAACAAACCCTTCTTGACTTGCTGACACAAGGAATTTCAAGTGAAACAGAAATAGGAAGAGCATAAAAAGGTATGTTTATTTTTTCTATCTTTAATCTGGAGGTACAATCACAAAAGTCTTTAACTATCTTAAGTTGACTGGGGCACAAAAGAGGAGCTTTGCAAAACCAAAAATCTCAGGGAGTGAAATTGGCACTACCTTGCAGCAAAAACACTTGGGTGTTGTCTGTTTTGAAGGGATCATCCCTGTTTGTGTCTGTGTTTGTTTACTGTGAACACAACTAAACTTCAAATAAGCACTTTATTTGCTTTCATACCAGACCATTGTTCAATTCTTGATTCCGATCCAAGGGTGTTAATTTTCTATAATTGCAGGTCTATGCAGGAGCTCCAGGTTGAATACACTGTTGTTTAAGTTGGCATGTCAGTTTGGAGTGTGTATAAGATTCTTAAAGGGATAGTCCTCCCAAAAAAATGTAAATTCTGTTATAATTTACTCATTCATATATATTGAATTTTCTTTTTTGGATCAACTATATCTTTGATCTGTGTTGTAAGGACATACTTTAATAGCATCTCAGGAAAGAAAACCTTGAAATATGTATTTAAATAAGTATATATTAGACACCGCCATTTTTTTTAGTGAATACTTTATAGCGATGATGAATTTAAAGAGTGACAGTAAAGAAATTTACATTGCTGCAAAAAAATTAATCAAACGCTGTTCTATTGAATTCTCTATTTATCAACGAATCCTGAAAACAAATATGTCATGGTTTCCACAAAAATACTATACTGTTTTAAACGCTGATAATGATTCATTCAAAATTTCTTGATCAGCAAATCGGCATATTAGAATTTTTACTGTTTTTACTGTATTTTAAATCAAATAAATGCAGCCAAAAACATAAAAAAAAAACATTTGAATGGCGGTGTACGCCATATATAAGAGAAATATAAGCTGAATATTTAACTAAGCAATTATTTCTAACATCTTTTTTGTTGAATATTATTGTTTAATTGTTAAGTATAACATAAAATGAGACTTTATTCTTTAATTTCAGAATCACAGGATTGTTCAAAAATGTAAAATCTAGAAAGTATCGGTCGAGTGAGTTCACATGGCCTGACTGTCCCATCCCATAAACTTAACAAACATAACATGAACAAAAATGAAATCCTGTAAATGTCTGGTGTATATAACCTTTTCAGAGGGTGCGTTCATTTAAAAACCCATACAAATTCCAGTTGCAAAAGGCTTTAATCTAGTGTGTGAAAACTTGGACTTGGACTCACAGGCAGGCGTCAGTCGTCTGTAATATTTTAACGGGAAAAAAAAACATGCGTTGAAATGAACCACAAAAACTCCAAATTATATCAGATTATCATATCATTAAATGCATTCAAATGACATTCAGCACCAATTAATATAATCCTGTAATACTCCCTTGAGCTTCTTAAACCCTTCTTTTAAAACATTCCTTCAGAAAATAAGGCCATTTCCTCATCTCCAAACTTGTCTACTCTTGAGCACTCTTTTCTGATAGCTGGTCTAGTGTACAACGTGAGCCGTGGATGAAAGGCTCTCTCCTCACCGGACTGCAGATGTATTAACCTAATTACCAATGATTTGTCTCTTCCTGAGAGGTGCTTTTGCAAGCAATCAATTGGAAAACAGAGATGCCATATTAAAAGGCAATTTATTAACAAGGGTTCAACCTGTGATGTCTACTGGTTTGGAAAACATCCTGCTGATATTTGGGGCATAACTATAGAGGGGGCTTGAATGCAGGGCAGATTGATGATGCTGGTGGTGACAGAGGTCATGGCCCAGGACTCAGAGTTAAAGTTCAAGATGATAAATCGAAAAGGTTGTGCCCCTAAAGAAAAACCCTGGGGAATAAATATGACAGTGAGACTTTTCATACCAGTTCCTAGTAGGTGTATATCTCAGGAAAGCATTTCCAGGTCACTATTATATTATTATTATTATTATTTTTTATTTTTTATTTTTTATTTTTTTTATTTTATTTTTATTTTTTTTTTAAATGAAATATCAGTCACACTTTAGTAGTCTCGATATTAACAAACCAGTAACGATTACTTTCGCCTCAAACTCCTAATTTGTTGCTTATTGATAGTTTGTAAAGTAGATGTTAAGTTTAGGTATTGGGTAGGATTAGAGATGTAGAATATGGTTATGCAGAATATGTGCTTTATAAGTACTAATAAACAGCCAATATGTTAATAATAGGCATGCTAATAAGCAACTAGTTAATAGTGAGACTTGGTCCCTATACTAAAGTGTTACCGAAATCCAATATTGACCAATATAAATCCATATAATAAATAAGCACTTAAATCAGCACCTCATAGTATCTCAATGTATTTCAATGCATTTTTGTTTCTGTAATGCAATATTGTGCTGAAATACAGTAGAAAAATACTGTAATATTTTTTGGAAAAACCAAAATAATAGTAATACAAAAATACAGTTGCCACAAATGTATGGAAGCCTGTTTCCACAGTGGGATTAAAAATTAAAAATATAATTAGTGACTTTTTATCTCATAATTTGGACTTTCTCTTTCTCTCTCATTTTTTCTTCTTCTGAGAATTACAAGGTACATATAATCACAAAATTGTGAGATGTACAGTCTGAATTTGGACTTTTTTCTCACTATTTTAGTTTACATATCGCAGTTCTATCATTTTTTGTTTGTTTGTTTGTTTTCACCAATAATTAAAAAAAATAAAACAGGTAATTGCGACTTTTTATCTCACACTTCTGACTTTTTCTTGCTTAAATGAAAATCAGCTTATGAATTACTAAAAAAAGTCAGAATTGTGAGATAAAAAGTTGCAACAAATAAATTGATTTGAAAATGTCACTAAGCAAACCAGAAGGTACCAGAATACTAAAATCTAATTTCTTATTTTTGATTTTGGGATGGAATTTGACTGGTTTTGTGAGATTCACTCAGAAAGTCCACTTCTTTCCTCTCCACACACTCACGCACACATAATTCCCGATGAAGCAGGTGCATTACTGCTCGGCTGTTTTAATCATACATGAACCTTTGATCTGACTCATTAAAAGGATCAGATTAATTAAGGAAGTTCATACACTCAATCACTCATTTACTCTCTGAAGTATCTCTCTCCATCCCATCAGTCATCTGAAGTCCATTTTTATTCTGTATGCACAACCTGCTCACCTGTCTCTCACTCCTTAACCGGCCCGGACAAACCACACCCCAAGCACTGCCTGTCTGGATTTATGTATGTGTAAAATATGGGTGAACTCCCTCCCCTCCTACACACACACACACACACATTCTGCTGCAGATGGCTGTGTAATCCTCAAATGTCCAGGGAATATACAGGGATTGAAAGCTCTGGCTTCTTTATGTTTATTATTAAAGACAGAGTCCAGCATGTACCTCCTCTTCCCCACCCTCTCTCCAACACACAGCTGAGGGGAACTCACAAAAACTGTCAAAAAATGCTTGAAAAAAACAAAATAATATTTCATTTTGGGGGAACTAAAAATATATCATGTATAAATTATATTTCTTAAAAGAAATCAGCCTATTGTAGAACGTTTGGATTTATTAAAATATATTATTTTGAAAACTCTCACACATGCCTAAATTTTCAGTAGACTATGCTAAACTTAATATAAGAAGAATAATAAAATAATAAGAAAATAAACTAATGTTGGAAAACATGTAAAAAAATACATAATTAAATAAAAATTCAAAATAAAATCTTCGCAGCAAAAAAAAAAAAAAATCACAAAAATGTAATTTTACTTTATACATGATACATTACTGTACTGAATTTAAATTAAAACTAAAAACAAATGAACAAAAAGCAGAGGTGTGAACAAAAATAATAAAAAATAAATAAATGGGAGGGGCACATTGCAAATCCCATCAGACTCTCTTAAAATTGGTTTTAAATGCATAGTTGCCACAGATACACATGAAACGCCATTTAAAAGCATAAAATGAAACAACAACAAAGTTTCTCAAGCATTTTTGTCAGCTTTAACATGAATTGTGTAGTTTCTGCACCATCAAATAGGAGTTTTCTTTACATGATAAGCTGGGAATGAAGGCAGCATTTTAACACTGAAAAAAATAAACACTTCAGCTATAAGAATTAGACCTAAAACACTGTTGTGACAGCTATGAAAAAAAATATGTTGCTCTTCGTTCTTTGTTTGTTTATTTTCAGTTCAGCACACAGACATTTTCAGGTGTTTGGGGCATGAATATTAATTGTGTTTTGTGACGTCCAAACTAATTGGTTATCCGAAAGATGGACGCTGGCAGGTGGCAGAGGCTTTTTCTTGATTAAGCACAATGAACTCATTTACAATATAACATCCTCCCATTTTAATTGTTGTTTTTTTTTATTATAATTTTTTTGTTATATTTTTTAATATACTAATTGTAATGAGACAAGAAAATTTTTTTTCTAATGAATAAGCCCTTTCCCACAAACGTGATAACATGTCACAAAAAGATATATGGTCATTATAACAGTTTTTATCAAATTTATAACTTATAAAAAAAAAAAAAGATTTTTTGATTTTTGGGCGAAATAGACCTGAACATGTCTTCAAAATATTCACTTTACCTCCCATTTCTTTCTGAACTAGTAATGGGGGACATTGCTGGCCGGGCGATCTAAGCGACTGGGGAAATAAGTCTCGCTGAGACCCCTGGGGTGACTGCTATTCCTGGTGGACACAGTGAAAAAGAGCTTCACCTTTCTCTCTCTCCCTCTCCTCCACACTCTTGCTGATATAATGGCTTTAACTACTGCCAGAAATACTATGCACACTATCACACCCTAAAGGGGGTCTCTCTCTCTCTCTCTCTCTCGCTCTCTCTCTCTTACCACCACCACACACCCAAACCACGCATGCACGCACAGCACACAACACACCCACATACACACCCCTACACACACACCACACCCACACCACACACCTGCAGCCAAGGCTCAAAGGATTCAAGTGGATTGTTTACAAAGACCCAGTTGCTGCAGGGTTGTGCAAAGTCTACATACTCAAAAATAAATCACCCAGACACTTAGAAGAAGAGACAGACAGAAAGAAAGAAGTGCTTCTTCATGGTGCCTATACTAAAAAGTTACAGAAATGCTTAAGTGATAAATAGCATTTTCAAAAAATTCAAATGTACTATTTTTTAACCATTCCATAGAAAACCACCTTGTTACTAAACAACTGCAGCTGCAGTGTGTGGGTGTATTTATTTATATATTTCTTTATTTTATTTAGGTTTGTTATTAATGAATATTCATACTTATTTTCATTACAATTTAATACATTTGTTGTTTGCATTGTATCTCCATTTGTCTTATGCTCCAAACAATGGGGATTAAACATGATAGTGAGACCTTTCAGACCAGTTTTTTTAGACTAGACTAAGGGGGAACAAAAAAATTCTTGATAATTTGGCATCATTAAAGAAAAAGACTGTTTGGAATAATAAAATAATATAATTTAAAATCTTTTGTCTTGTGCTCCAAAAAAATGTAATGACAAAAACAAAATCCACAAAACTTTATGGACTTCAGAAAAATAAATATATACACATACAGTATATGGAAGCTTGTTTCCGACATGTAATTTAAATAAATAAATTAAAATAAATGTACAATTCTTATCATTCTGGCCTTGTTTCTCACAGTAGTGAGTTTACATCTCACAATTTGGACTTTTTGTCTCACTTTGGATCTATATATATATTAGTTTGGCTTAGGCAATTAGCTTTATAATAAAAATAACGCATAGTATGCCCTTATTTAGTTATTTGTGCGTGTGAGATAGACGACAGGTTGTCCAGTTGTGAACTCTAAGTGATCCACTCAATCCCCCAGCAGCCCCTCTGCCTCTGGTCACGGGCTGTGGCGTTGCTGTGGAGACAGGCCATGTATATGATGGATGATTGGTTTCCTCCCATGTTGCCCCTGCACGATGCTGTTACTATGATAAATGGTACCCTAGGTAACAAATCTCTACACGTCCTTACGGCAGCGGACCACGGAAAAATACAAACAGCACTGCAGGATGGGTCACGGCCCCTCCTCTTATCTCACACACGCAAACAGACAGGAAACACACACGCAACACACACACGCACACACACACACACACACACACCAATATATAACTGCAGGACGCTTGCTGAAGACAATCTAAATAAAGAAGCCCAGTACTTTGTCTGCGAACACAAAATAGTGCTGTTTTCAGAAATTAATAATCCACCACAAACCGAAAGCTTTTGTCTCTCTATTAAAACACACATTTAAGTTCTCCTAAAAACGCGCACACTGTTAATCCCACATCTTCCCACATCTCGCCTTTTGCTGACACACACTCAAAGGAGTGCTATTTCTAATGAAGTTTTCTCCAAAAATAACCTTTAGAAATAGAATGATGGATTAGCACTGGCTCTCTACTGGGATTTTCAAGATTACACGTGCATTATTTTTTTTCAGAGTGTTAGATTGGGTACCGCTGTCTACAGAACATGTGCCCAATTAAGAAAGAAGAATGACCTTATTAGAAAACATGAGTCCATCCGCCAGTCACTGCGGCAGAGAGTTTGACTGACAGCTCAAACTCACTCCTACAGACGCTTTACCAGCTTCAAAGAGCCGCGGCACATCTGATGTGGAGGTGGACGGCAGACGAACAACAAGAACTGTCCTTGTGACTCTTTTTTTTTTTTTTTTTTCAAAAGAGAAGGATTTCCATTGACACCAAAAGAAAACAAGTACAGTGACTCATGTCTCTGAAGGAGTTATTTTTACCTTCCAAACCAGGCGAAAGGAAATAAAAAGAAACAACGTGGAAACATGTTTATAATGTGGCAGACATGGAAGTTATTTGCAGTTTTTAGGGGGAAATTATTTGTACAGGTAGCTCAAAAACAGCTATAAATGGCCCATTCAGACCAGTTTAGTCTTAAAGGTCTTTGGTCTTTTTTTTTTTAAATTTTGCAGTACAAGAAGTGTTATAGAGGGCTGCCAGTATGACAATGTGATGTTTATTATGACAATTTATTACTAAAGTTAAAACAGACGCTGTGTAATTATGTTGTTAAACATTGACTGCTCTCTGTGGTTGGTGCATGTTGAGTTGTGATGCTCATGCAAGCGACAAGAGTTCAATTTTGGCTTCATTTACTGTCACTCTTAAATGGAAAGCTGTAAAATAATAAAATTAAACAATCAAAAATAAAATTAGTCTAGAGAGAAACTCATTTATACAGTAGTTGTCAAAAGTAGTCAAGAGTAGTATTTTAATAAAATCAAGAGAAAACACATCTAGTCAAACTATTATAATAATAAATACAACAATTTAGGAAAAAAAAATTATCGAGACAGAAAACGTACACTGTATCCAGTCAAATGTTTTGGAAATTAAAAAAACTAGTCTAAAGAGAATCCCTTGTACTGTACAACCAAACAGTTTTAAATTAGACAGACAGACAGATCGCCACTCACTACAGAAGTGACACTGAAATATACAGTAAACCTCACTGTGACGAGTGGGGGGCGGGGCCGAGAGCCGTGGGAACGAAGCGAGGCCGGTGAAGTAATTGATAATGAGTGACACCTACACCACTCACCGGTCTCGAGTCCCACGGAGGAGCTCCGGAAGGATAAAAGGAGGAGTGACGACAGAGAAAGAGGAGAGAGGACCAGGCCTGGACTTTATTTTGTGTTTTGTGTGCGGCAGTCATCCGCGAGGGGCTGCCGCTTTACTTTCATTTTGTGTTTGTTTATTTTATTAAAATCTTCTTTAAATGTTCGCCGGTTCCCGCCTCCTTCTTCCCATGACTACGAACGTTGTTACACTCACAAAGACGGACGAAACAAAATGAAACAAAACAGAGTGAGGGGCAGATTGAACCTGATGTTCCTTTAGCACAGCCTGCTGGGAAATCAGGAAGCCTGCTTTCTAGAGCACATCTCATCCCTAGAGACTGAGTGTTGTGTGTGTGTGTGTGTGTGTGTGTGTGTGTGTGTGAAGGAGAAACTTAGATAGAAACCTTGGGAGACAAAACAGAATGTGTCTCTTTCTCACCCATTCCCTCTATCCTCTACTCCTCTAACCTCCGATGTCTTTTTCTACTCCTCTTCATATTCGGAGACACCCCACACACACACACACACTCACACACATGCTGTACTGCTCCTGGCTGGCCTCTCATGACTGCAACCGTGGGACAGCTGGAAAGATTGAAACCATATGCACATTGTGCAAGACCGAGTGTGGGTGTGTATGAGCCGGAGAGAGGAGATCTTTATCGGAGGAATCTTTGTGGAATACTTTCTCATCTTTTTGCTGGGTGGGTGTGGGAGAGAGAGAGTGTGGGAGGAATAAACAGAATCAATCCAAGCGCTCACAGAAAGCCTAGGATTCAATCGTAGGTGAAAGTTCACTGACCTCCAGGTCAGGCAGAAAGACGTTTAAAACCAGCGTGTAAGCGTTCTGCGTGCGACTGGTACTGTTCAGATAGCGGCACACTAACGGTTCAAAGTTTGGACACACTTGACTGATTCAGACCGGCTATCCTTGGGAAAATATTCTGAGTATCACAGTAGTGCAAGACTTAGTTCACTCACATTCACAAGCTGGTTTTCCCTAATGGCAGCTTTAATTGTCATTTCATTTTGGCAGCTTTCATATGAAGGAACAGTAGTCAAAATAACAGAGTGGACAAAATCTATACATTAGAGAGAAGTATTACTTGTATACTCAACAATGTGAAATAAAAGTACTAATTCAATACTGATATTTAATTTTTTTGCTTTCAAAAACACATAGCTTTAATTTTGGTAGGAAAATTCTAAATCCATATGCCTTACTTGCGTGTGACACAACAGGAGCTATTTAGCAGAATATCCCAGCTGCTCTTTTCCATTTAACAACAGAGAACGCTGAGCAAAGCTGATCTGCATCCACTTCCATTACACCTTTGAAAAATGTCTTTTAATTACACTTTTCTAATTAGTGTTGTACACTATTACGATCAAGTGTATGCATGTATATTCGTTGTTGTCTTCCATCAGATTTTGAAACAATGTGTAGATGTGTCCAAACTTTGACTAGTGTATGTGTATGTATGTGTGTGTGTGGGTGTGTGTGTGTGTGTGTTGGGTGTGGGTGTGTGTGTGTGTGTGTGTGTGTGTGTGTGTGTGTGTGTGTGTGTGTGTGTGTGTGTGTGGGTGTGTATGAGGCCGAAGTTAATGAAGCATTTGTGTGTTGTCAGTGAGGGTCGCTCACCATACAAAGGTCATCCTGTGTGTGTGTTTTCTGTAGTACCCCACAGAGCTCTGCCCCCGGTGTCCCACTTTATGTCATTCATATACTGTAGATTCAGTCTTTTCTGTTTTCCTTTTGCATCTACGATTCATGCTATGATCCTAGCTATGATGACTATGTATCATCAAACACACCATCCTTCACTCACACACACAAATATCATGTGTTCTTTTTAATTTTTTTGGGACATGTTCAAAATAATCTGCTTCTTACATGTACCCCTGTCATAGCACAGCATTCGTAAAGTAGTCCGTACTGAGACTAGAAACCTTCACAAAACAAGCTACATTTTAATTCTTATTAGCCGATTATTTTTATATTACACTTATTCAGCAAGGAGCATTACTTTGATCAAAAGTGCCTGTAATACCTGTATAATGATACAAAGATTCTTTTCAAATGAATCTGTTCTGTTTAAATTTTTTAGTCATCAAATACCCCCCCCCCCCCCCCCCCCCCCTAAAAAAGTTCATCCAGTGTCCCTACTAAACATTAAGCAGCCAAACTCTTTCGGATTGGCTTTTCAACATAACTAATAATATCAATATGTTTCTTGAGCAGCAGATCAGCATATTAGAATGATTTCTGAAGGATCACGTCCCCTGAAGACGAGTAATAAAAGTATTCAAATAGAAAACTTATTAAATGGTAAATATTTATGATTAGAGGTAACTGGTATTTTTGATCAAATAAATGCACTCTTGCTTAGCTAAGATACTTCTTTTAAAACATCAAAAAAAAATAATAATTTACCAACCCCAAACTTCTCAACAGTTCACTTATTGTGACACTGGGGTTGATACAGTATATTGTATCTAATGTAATGAAGCAATTTTTAAAAATTATTTTAAGTGTCTTAACACTTTAAGGCCAATGCGTTTTATAGCAGCACCACAGTAGTATATTGACACTACACTATATTTCCACCACAGCACTTTTAAATGCAACACAGTCATCTTCAACAATACGCTTTTTGTTTCTGTTTGGTATAAAGAATGATCAACATGTTCAATACAGCTGCCAGGGTCTAATACAAGAGGGCAGCTTTTTTGAATAAGACAATTTCTCATCATGGCAACTTGGCCATGTGCCCATGTCATTTGTCCAACATCCTGTCACTCACCTGCCGGTCCAGATTTCCAGGCTCACGGCTCTTCTAGTTGACTTTTTGTTCTGCAAAACAAGCAAACAGGGAAAAAGTCACATCTACTGCACAAAACCCAAATTTTTGCATTAAACTCTCAATATCACTTTCATTTGGTGCCTCTTTCAATGGTGGCAATAGATTTCTCTGTTTTGTGAGCTTGAAACTTATTTGCTTCTAAAGACATTGTCAAAAAAAAAAGAAGCAGGCCACATTTAATTCCTAGTCAAAAGACTTTTATGTGCTCCTCTCTCTCCCTTTTTTCAGTCTCACATTCTCTCTCTTGCCTTCCCCTCCTTTTGCACTTCTTTTCTTTGTGTCTGAAGTGAAGTCTGACCAGAATACTGATGTCATGGATTTGTGCAGTGCATTTGGACACGCAGAATGACTTTCTGGCCTCTTTTTTTTCCCACCGCACTGCCAGCTCCTACTGCGCTTGGAGGCCGCTGAGAGAAAGCAGGCCCAATTACCAGAGCAGGGGGGCTTAGTGAGCGCCACACCACAAAAACACACACAAATACACACACAAATACACACACAGACGCACGCAAAACAGAGCGCGACAAGTTTATTCAGACGAAGCGGCCAGAAACTAGACTCGGCAATCAGGACGAAAGCTTAAAGAGAGCTCAGCAAGGGAGGTTAAGTTATTTAGCGTGATGGCTAATGACAGTGTGGGAATGGCTATAGGAATGTTTGAGGAGAAAGAGGGAGGGAGGAGATATCCGATCGAATGGAATCAGCCCTCCATCAATCACTCTGATTAAGATGTCAAGCTGTCAATCATGAGGATTAAGCTGAGGGGGTGCATGCATATTCATCAACATCTTTAGGGTGGGATGTGAATATGTTAAGCTGTATTACAGAAGAGCTGAGAGTGAAAGAGGAGGAGAGGTAATTAGTGGCCCACCATTCACCCCAGACAAAAGCAGGGTTGAAATGGTGTTCTATTCAGCCTCAAGAAGCTAGTTGTTGAGATGTAGACGCGTTTGTGCGCTATTCTGAACTGTGTGAAATTTGGTAAATAAAATGTATTCGAGTCGAAAAGCGGGGTCAAAGGGTGAAAAAGTACTGTGACGTCAGAGCTGTGGTGTAGGGGATGGCGAGCCGTGGTGATGGTGTTGATTAAACATGGTCAAGCATGGCATGCAACTGATCCTGAGCGCATTACCAAAGATCCTCGAATAAGTTCCTGTCACTCTCCATTGGATGTATTTAACTACCCAGAGGGGTGTGTTTCAGGGTGTTGCAATCTTGTAGCTAAAGTGTTTTGAGTGGTTGCAAGATGAAGTCAGGAAAAGCGCAACCCCAAGTTTCTATGGCAGTGATTTTCAAAGTACTTTGATCCCAAGGACCCCTAAATATCTCCTTGCAAGGCCCCTTTCTGAAATATAAAAGCAGCTAAATATTTTTTATGCATAAAGAGCCATTTAAACCGGGTGGGGAAAAAGAGTAAGTCTATTATTATAAACAACAGGTTGTTAAAAAATGTATATTGCTATACACACTTTTGAAGGCTATTGAATTCAAAGCACATTATTAAAATATTATCTGGAAAATAAATAAATAAATACACACATACAAAAAAAAAAACATTAAAAAAATATTGTTGTTATGTACTGTATTGAAGCTAAAGTAAATTTTTAAAATAAACAATGTTATCAAAATTGGTAGATGTGTTAAAAATAATAACATGTTAACTTTGACAGCTGTTAAAATACATTTTGTAAAATATTTTTTTATTTTTTTGCATAAAGAGACATTTAAACTTATACTAAAATTATTATAAACAATAGGTTGTTAAAATTGTTTTATATTGTTATATAAACTTCTGACGTCTACTGAAGTCAAAGCACATTATTGAAATATTATCTGGAAAATAAATAAACATACAAATAAATAAATAAATACTGCATGAGATAAAATTGGGTAGTTATGTTTAACATGTTTACTTTGTCCAGCTGTAATAAATAATTAATTAATTAATTAATTAATACAAATTGTTGTTATATACTGTATTGAAGCCAAAGCATATTATTAAAATAGTATCTGGAAATGAGTCGTGCTGTCAAACCATTAATCGCCATTAATCGCATCCAAAATAAAAGTTTCTGTTTACATAATATATGTATGTGTACTGTGTATATATTTATTATGTATATATAAATACACACATATACAGTATACATTTTGAAAATATTTACAAGTGTATATACATTTATATATTTATATTCTTATATTTTATATTATATATAAATGTATTTAATATATAAACATAACATTTTTTTTAAATATATACATGTATGTGTGTGTTTTTATATATACATACTAAATATACACAATACACATATATTATGTAAACAAAAAACTTTATTTTGGATGCGATGATCGTGAATATCGTTTGACAGCACTAAAAACAAGTAAACAAGTAAATAAATATCGCAATATTTTTAAAATTGTGTTAAACAACATATATGTCAACTGACAGCTGTAAAAATACACTTTTGTAATTAATATATATATTATATAAAGGCAGAATTTCTTGTCATGTATAAAGACCGTTTGAAAAAAAAAGTTTGTGTACTATTATAAACAATTGCCTTTTTGTATTGTCAAATACTTGATTGAAGTCAAAGAACATTATTAAAATAATAATAAATAAATACATAAAATTCAGTACTATTATCAAAATTGGTAGACGTGTTAAACATGATAATATGTGTTAATTTTGACAGCTGCAAAAATGCTTTTTGCTAAATCTTTTTGTTATATCAGGTTATCCATGGACCCTCCTGCAGTCCTTGACCAGAGTTTTAAAACTAGATATTCAAGTCCCTAAGTCTCTGCTTTATCATTTAATTTGATCATGACCAATTGCCTAAAAAAGTAATAGCAACAAGCCACACAACGTGAAGTATCAATCTTTGCAAAATGTAAAGCATAAAAAGTCAAATGTTTTCATATGAAAGAACACTATTGAAAAAAGCTTTCGACAGTCTGAACCAATCAGGTCAACCACTTAGTGAGAGTCTTTGTAAGTGTGTTTCTCTGCAGCAGAGAGACATGTTAAGGTGACACTGACAGGAGACACACGCTCAGCCATCATTCAACATCCTTCCCTTCAGCCATGAGCCCACACTGACCCTCTCTCTTCTTCATCTTTACACATCTCTGTCTCTGTCACTCCATCACACTCTCCTCTAATCTGCCACTCATTCTCTCTTCCACCATACATAATCCCCCTTTTCTTTTTCTTTCTTCTGTTGTGTTACTTTGGCTTTTCTCCTCCTCTGCTCCCTCTCCTCTCTCGCTCTGTAATTGTCAGCGTGTTGAAAAGAGCCCCACACTGAGAGAAAGTTAACCACCGTAGATTAAATTAAACCCCATCAAGTAGAAAGCAAACACCAAACACCCAATGCAATATTAAAAGGCTGCACACAAGGGAGCGTGTGTGTGCGTGTGAGTCACTCTCTTCAGTCATTCTTCAGCTTTCTTCCCTGACTAATGTAAATCAATGATGTAAAATGGCTGCTTCCCTCACTACAGCTTCAGTGACAGCAAACAGGCCCAACCACAGACCTGCTGTCGCCAAGGTGATGGATAGGTGAGAGAAAACTGATACAGAGGTGGCTTTCATCTCCCTCTCTGTCTGTCTGTCACCCTTTTCCATGCGTCATGATTTCTCTCCTCTTTTTCTTCATCTCCTGTTCTATTTTTGTGACCTACGTCTGTAATGGTGTATTTGAGGAAAATCACACCTAGCGGAAATGTGATATAGAACCGAGGAAGATCTCGTCAACTGTAATGAAAGAAATTTAACTGATGACAGGTAAACAGGGATTGAAGTTAACTTTTTTACTCACCAGCCAATTTGGTTACTAAATTTTTAAGTTACCGGCCATTTATAACGTCTACTAGCCAAAAAAAAAAAGAGAGACAGAAATAAACCAACAGTTTGAAGCTGTCTACACTGGGTGTGACAAAGCGACCGTTGCCATCAGGTGTGTCAGTACTAGGAGTGTGTGATATTGACAAAAAATTATATCTCGATAATATTCTGGGATTTTATTGATATAGATAATTAGACGATATTTTGCTGAGTGTGTTATTGCGCTGATATCTTAAGGACTACCGTGGACAGCTGACTCCTAAAGTTTTTGATATATTTCATATTTTATGTGGTCAGTTCACAGCAGTGATAGAAATTAAAGGTGATATGATGCGATTTCAATGTTTCCTTTCTCTTTGGAGTGTTGCAAGCTGTTTGTGCATATATAAGATCCCTGAAGTTGCAAAGACTACAGTCTCAAATCCAAAGAGATATTCTTTATAAAAGTTAAGAGTCAGCCACGCCTTCCTAAAACGCCTCGTTCAAACACGCCCCCACACGTGTTTATGTCACTGTGTGGGAAGATTTGCATCACACCGCCCAAATGTTCACGCAAAGAAAAAAAGCATAACTTTTATTCTCGCTGTAGTATGTTGCCGCCGCCATGAAGTCATGAAGGCGCTGTGTGCTCCTTATTGTGAAAGCGAAACTACTTTGTTGTTTGGTCTTCCAAAAGAGGAAGATATCCACTTCGTCATGCCTAGAGCATATCTGTGCTGGTCGCTGAGGAAATACATCACTTTCGCGCTGTGGATCGGCTTTCATCGTGGACGAAGCCCGGGGTCGGGGTTCTACAACAATGTTTCCAAAATTTAACCCCAAATAAGCCAGAGTTTGCCGCACATTTTAATGGAGGACTGTTTAGTGATCCTGGGCGAGTCACGTTAGACTACAATGCTGGATGTTCTGACTCACAGTCTGTAAGTAATTTTTCATTTAAATGATTTGCCACTGATAATTCAAACGCGAGTTTTGGGATGTAGAGTAGCAGTTGTTGTTTGTCATTTCTCCGAACACAAATGCAGACATGATTTTATGTTTACGCGGCACCCCCCCCCCCGAATGCAAATGCAACGCAATGCTTAAATAGACAGTATAAGTCATTATAATCAGTTATTTTTCCCCACTGGATGCAACAAATGCCTCGTTTGTAATGGGTTTTAAAGTTTTTGTCTCGTCACTCTGGCCGGGACAAGGCATCACAATATGACAAGGGGCGTAACATTTCCATCACACGCATTAGGCATTCATGCAGACCGTGACTTTGTAAAAATCGACGCGTTTCATAAAGGCGGGGCATAGAGGAGCAACAAAAATTTACATTTTGTGGAAAATAATGTTTTTTTTTACTTTAACCGCATAAACACATTTCATTACACCAAATACACACATAATGTTCTTTTAAGCATGCATCATATGCCCCTTAAGCTTTCCAATAAATTTTTATATCGATTTTTACCTTTATTGGCATTTTTACCTTTATAAAGCCATTTTTTTCTAAAAGTGTGCATCATCTTTTGAGTCAAATTCTTACATTTAATCAGTCAATTATAATAATAATACATTTAGGCTGTTACTAAAATTAAATCAGTATCAATAAAATTCATCTTTGCAGAAGTTGCATATGAAGTGGCATTTAGAGGTATTTACACATGTTAATGCAGTTTAGAGGGACATGGAATGCTTTAGCCTGCAGTTACAAATGCATAAGTCATGTTTTGATATTTTAAACATGAAATGTTGAATACTGATATTTGAAATTATTTTAAAAATGAAAGTAATTTTTGGAATGTTTTTTGTTGGCGAAATAGCGCAGAAATAGAGCAAAAACAGCCAATATGGTGTCTAAAACATAAGTCTCTTGATATTAACTTATTGTTTATTGAACTGTTGTATAAAATCAATATCACATTTGAAACCATGCTGATTTTTAAAGAAAAAACGGCACTCTTCCTGTGATATTGATTAACTATATGAATTGATATAAATATATAAATTTTCTGCCCCCTTATCTTGAATTATGTGATCATTCTTAATGCATATTAATAGACTGAATCATGCAGTGAAAGAACCACTCTAAAAGCGCATGCGCACTAAAGCCTGTGTTGGTCTACTCTAACCAGACTTCATCACGTCGCGTATGCGTGCCTCTGTAGGTGTGTTTTGTTTGGTTTTTGCAATATACTCGATAATGTCATGATGTCTCACGAGTTCAGTATTTGCGCTAAACCTGCGCAGATTTGGCTTGCATGAACTTCCCCAAGAAATTAATGAGTGAACATAACTTACGAAAAGTAACCCGCCAAATTGGCTAGTGATTTGACAGCGTTACCCGCCACAGCTGATTTTTACCCGCATTTGGCGGGTTGGCGGGTGTTAATTTCAAACCCTGCAGGTAAAATGCAAAAACATGGTGGACTTTGCTCTGTTATCTGCTATTCTAATTCTAAAACACAAAACAAAACACAAAGCAAAGCAAAAACAAAATAAAACACATAAAAGCGAAGTAAAAAAAACTAAATGAAAAACAACAAGCAAAGCAAAACATTAATGCAAAGCAAAACAAAAAGCAAAGCAAAAACTAATCAAAAAACAACAAAAAGCAAAAGAAATAAACAAAAAACACAAATGCAAAGCAAACAAAAAACAAAGCTAAGCAGAAAACTAAAAAAAAAAAAGCAAAGCAAAACAGCAAAGCAAGTAGAAAAACAAAGCAAACAAAAAACAAAAACACAAAAGCAAAGCAAAAGCAAAACAAAGCAAAGCAAATTAGAAAAACAAAGCAAACAAAAAACAAAAACACAAATGCAAAGCAAAAGCAAAACGAAGCTAAGCAGAAAACTAAATAAAAAAAGCAAAGCAAAAAAATAAAAAAATTAAAACACAAAGGTAAAGCAAAATAAAAAACAAAGCAAAAACAAAACAAAACAAGCAAAGCATAACATAAAAGCAAAGCAAAAACAAAAACAAAACATCAAAATGCAAAGCAAACCAAGACAAATCAAAGTAAAATACATAAAAGCAAAGCAAAACAAAACACTACATGCAAACATGGTACAATCTAGACTGATAGCATTTGGGTGTTTTGTCAGAAAACATCACAACAATCATAAATGGAAAAAAGTACAGTAAGATCAAAGTTTTTGAACAGTTAAGTACTGCATTTATTTATTTGATTTTAATATAATTATAGTTTTTTTTTTTTAACTATGACTAACAAGGTAAATCTACTGCGTCTATAGGACATAATAACATCAGTAAACTTTTTCCCCGTAATAACAGAGTTTTGACTTCAGTTCACGTAATAAGTAAAAACATGAATGCCTTTTTGCTGCTATCTTCTTTATCTGGATTCCTTCCCTCCCATGACCTTCAGTAATCGCTGAGATCGTGGATTGGCCATGATGTACCATGTGATCATTTTTTCTCATTACGCGGCCCACCGCTTGGCGTGATTTATGCTCTTATTCATATTCCATGTGAAGTGCTTTTAATCACCATGCAGCATGCTGCTGCTTCACATAACTATTGCAAAGATGCAATTAATTCCTGCTGCTGCCCGGATTCCTCAACGAGCTAGAAATTAATACAACACTTAGGAAATACTGACGTATTCGTTCGGAGAAGAGAGGAGAAAATGCACACAACAAACTCATGAGTGATTAACAGCTCATCAGCTGCATGGGAAAGACCTGAGAAGCCAGATAACGGCAAATTAGGCTTTTACTACTGTATGTGTAAAGTATTAGTAGGTAAGGACTGGCAGGTCACATGCATTATATTTTACATACATTTCTAATTTATTTTCTAATAGATGTGGTGTTAGGGTGCCTTGAAAGCCAGTGTGAAACAAGTTTCCTTGTCTTCATACACAGACTCTGCCTATTAAGTCACTGCGAGATTTTAGACACATGGTAGTTGAGAGGAGAGAGGAAATGGTAGGAGGAAAAAGATGGATCAGTACATGATATGAGCTGGAACTGAGCTTGCGTCTCTTTCATTGGTTTTCAAGTCTGGAGCACTAAACACAGGGCCACTGCTCCAACCTATATTATATTTATCAAAAAAGATACAGGATAAAATGTCTGATACGCTCTGTCTCTCTGTCTGGACAGTAGACCATGCTCCCAGACTTAGATTAATAATTTAGATAGTTGCTGAGCCTGGTAAGACAAGCTGATGACCGCTGGTCCATGGGGCAATTAAAAAAAGTAACGGTGAACCACACCAGAGCCCCTGCCTGTATTCAGAGGCTGTAAAAAATGCCTTAAGAGTGTTCTTAAGCATATGTGCAGTGGCAGACTAGTTGAGCTGTAATTTGTTACACATGTCAGTGAGACAGGTATACAATTGAATATATTTTAAAATGTAATTATTCCTTGGATGCCAACCTTAATTTTCAGCATCCCTTATCTAATCTTCATGTCACATGCATCATTCTAATATGCGATTTGCTGCTCAAGAAACATTATTTTATTATTATCAGTGTTAAAAACAGCTGTGCTGCTTAATATTATTTTTTTTTTTTGTGGAAACCATGATGATGCTCTGTGACAGAAAGTGCTAAATAACAGCATTTATTTGAAATAGAAATAGAATTAATTTGTAACATTATAAATGTCTTTACATTCCCTTTAAGCTTTTTATTCTTGCTGAATAAAGTATTAATTTCTTTAAAATAAACTAAAAATAATCTTACCCAGAACACTTTAGAGCCGTGTGTATACTACGAAATATTCATACCCCTTCATTTTATTCATGCTTTGTATGTTGTTGCCTATTTAAACTCATCAACCATCAGATCGTGTTTCTTACAGTCTAGTGTACTTAGTGTTTTTTTTTTTTTTTTTTGCAAATTCCAAGTGGGTTTTCATGTGTCTTCATTGAGGAGAGGTTTGAGTCTGCCCACACCGCCATAAAGCCCAGATTGGTGGAGTGCTGTTTGTCCTTCTGTACGTTTTTTCAATATATGATCACAGAGCTCAACTAGTGTGACCATCAGCTTCTTGGTCACCACTCAAACCAAAGCTCTTCTCCATCAATTGCTCAGTTTGGCCAGGAGGCCAGCTCTAGGAAGAGTTCTGACTATTCCAAACTTCTTCCATTAAGGATAATGGAGGCTCCATGCTTCTGTGAACCTTCAATGCAGCAGAATTTTATTCTGAACTCTTCCCCAGATCTGTGGCTTAACACAATCCTGTTTCTGAGCTCTACTGGCAGTTATTTTGACCTTAGGGCTTTGATTTTTTTAATGTATTTATGCTCTAATGTGCATTTTCAGCTGTTAGACCTTTTATTGACATATGTGTGCCTTTCCAAATCATACCCATTCAATTGAATTTGCCACAGGTTAACTCCATTCAAAATATAGTAACATCTACAAGCGATATGAATGCTCCTGAGCTAAATTTCAAGTGTCCCAGAAAAGGGTATGCATGCTTATAATTTTATTGTAATTTTTTTATATATATTTGCAAATTTGTTATAAAGCTGCTTTGTCATTATGGTGTATGGAGTGTAGATTGACGTGGACAAAAACTTAAAGCAATAATTGAAAGCAGTTTAACATAAGGCAGCAACATTAATGTGAACACAATGTGAAAAAATGAAGACGTATGAATACTTTTGCAAGGTATGTATTATGTACTGTATGTGTGTGTGTGTGTGTATATATATACATACATTGCCTTAATGAGCATAAGATACTTCCTTAAAAAACATAAAAAAATCTTACTGATCCCAAAGTTTTAAACAACAGTTTAAATATATGGCCCCAAAAGATATATAGTTACTTACATAAACAACACGTTAGACAAAATATCAACCAACTGGCACATCAAAAAATATATATATATTTTTTCTCGGAACTAATTTCCCTTTTCTAAGTCTTATTTTTGTTTTTCAATTTCTGTTCCCGAAAATGACTACTTCCCTTCTATATAATATCCAAAAAAATATTATCAGTCAGTCAAATGAGTAATGTCCAAATTATTTGCTGCTTCCAGTGAGATTTTAAAATGTGGACCTGATGGGCACTTCAAAATCCCATGAGGCCACAGGAGAGGAGTTATCATATTCACAAATGGTCATATGACAATCACTGCTAGTAAGAACCACAGGTGTAATTCATCACATCCCTACATTGCAACCCAAAAGCTCACATACTTTTTATCTCATTTTTTTTTTTTTAACCTCATCTGTTTGAATAATTTGAATGCCAACTGGTTTAATATTTTCTAATGCAAAGATATTCAAGTGTTTTTTTAAGGATTTAGTAAGGAAATTATAATCTTTCTAAGAATAGAAAATGGCATGATATAGGTTTAGTAAGTCTTGGTTTTAACAAACACTTTGCCGCCCTTCCTCTGCAAGTCCTGAAATCAATTCAAGGAGAGTTGCAACCTTTAGGCAGCCTAGTTTTAATTCCATCTGTTATCCCTTCACTGTTTCTATTTCTCATCCGCTCTTCATCCCTTTCTCCGAGTCAATTGATTCCAGAGGCCTTTCAAGCACCCAATTAAACCCCGCTAGACTAGTCCAGTAGAGCTGGTTTAATGAATGCCAGCATAGGCCGCACTATGATTATCTCTCCTTTCCTCTCCTCATCTCTGTTTCTCCTATCCATCCTGTGTAAACTTTAACGAATCATGCTTGAGTCCAAATTGAAATTCAATGATCAATCCATCTTGTAGCTGTGAACCAACATAAAAGCAGAAAACAGAAAGAATAAGTGAGTGAAAGATAGAGTGTGTGAGGGAGAGAGAGATTGGAAATTAGTTTGGCAAGATCCAATCTCAGGAACATGTAACACAACTGCCAGATCTTATTTAAAAAGCAGAAACGGTCCTATCAACACTTACTCTGGAAACAGATGAGGAAAGAGGGGATAAACAGTAGAGAAATCCCACAAGAGCAATCATCTTACTGACCTTCAAGTGCCCGACCACACACACACACAGATAGACAGGCAATCAGTCACATGTAAGGGGAAAAACGATGGCAAACTGATTAGCATAAAACTATAGAAAAGCTACAGAGTGTGGTGAGGCCGTTCAGTGCAAACACAATACAGAGGCTTGTACAATTTTCTCCTGATCTATAAGGCTGATCTACAAACAAACAAGCACAAGGGCAGTAGAGGTCCTGTTGGACCTTATCAGAGGCCTGACATCTTCATGAAGCCTCACACACACACAGACACCTTGAATGTTACACTGTAGATTTCATTAAACAAACTGATGCAATCTTTTTGACAAAGCATTAACACATAAATTTTGAACTCATTTATGTTTAACTAATTTATAAAGGATAAACTTAGCAAACATTGTTCAGAATAGGAAACATTTACATTTCAATTCTCAAAGCCTCGACAGATTTGACAAATTCTGCCATTTACTCACCCTCATGTCATGCCATAAGACTGCGTCACGTCCGAACACAAAGATGAATGTTTTTATGCAAATATCCGAAATTTCATTGTCCCTCCTGAAGGCCATTCCACCAAAATCAGTCATCATCCATGAGGTTTTGTTTTCACAGCATATCCGGTACCATATTTGATGTGCCCTATGTGCATTTATCAATTCACAGATTGTTTATATGTGAATAACATCTTAAATTTGATCTGTTCATCACATTAAGTGACTGTGGATTATACACTGCTCAACCATGTGAATTACTTCTACCATCTTCATGATTTTTTTGAAGCATCTGTGCAATGGACTTTTAATGGAGTGACAGAAATCTCTCAAGTTTCTCAAAAATATATTTATATGTGTTCCAAAGATGAAAGAAAGGCTTATTGGGGTGGCACGGACAGAAGAGTGAGTAATGATGACCAGAATTTTCAATTTTGGGTGAACTATCCCTTTAATGGCATCAAGCAATGCCTTATTAAACACCCAGAACTCCTTTGCAAATGCGTCCAAACATGCCACATCTTAGCATCTGCATAGTAACTGACTGGCAGGCCTCCACAACACCATCATGCCATCACGAAAGCAAGATTTTTATGGACAAGCTCCTCAGAAAATGTGAAAATCTAGTCAATTTAGCTGTTCTCACAAGGTGCACTAACAGTTTTCATTTCAAGAATTCAGTTCTTGCTCACAGAAGCATATGTGATGCACCCCGTGGCGGGAGTTTTGAGTGACGTCTGTGCAGGGAGACAAAGATCACTGTGCTTTCTGCAACTTTTTCCTCAAGCGCTTGTTTTATTTGATGATGTTAACAAGGCGAGAGGTGATACCGGATCTGTTTTCCTCTGAGCCATTTTCATTGGAGTGTCAAGTCACCCGCGCAGCTCCTCAAGGACTCCTTTAGAGCGTCATGGTAACGGTCAGTCTTAGCAGGAAAGCACTACTGTAATTACCCACATCACACCGTGTGTGCTTACAGCGCTAATCCCTGTCAGTCAAACACAGTCATTATGCTTCCCTTTTTACCCCTGCGAATTCATTTTTTTTATTTTATTACGAGCTCACTTTCATCTCCCGCTCTTGGGTTTTATCTGTTTTCCACAGTCTTCAGCGTGCGAGAATTAAACCTGCTGCCTTTTCATTGTGCGCCGAGTAATAAACACAACAAGAGCACCAATAAACCCGCTAAAAACTAGCAGGAGTTGTCCGAGAGCTTGAAATTGATTTGGCTGTATGAGAATAAGTTGGAAAATTGGTTTGTGTATGCGATAGCATCTCTCGGGAAGACTCACATCCCGACAACAATCATTAACAAAGTAGACTAGCAACTTGACAGACACACCATCACTCGATTTAGATTTGTCCCCAGGCTCTGCTTTTCCTGTTGTTCTCACACGTAAACAAGGACGCTTCGCTAAACACATGTACACACAAGCCTATGTGTGAGGTGTTCTTTTAAACGCGATTACGGCAGTCACTTACAGCTCCGACATATCAGATATCGCTAATATTTGACAGCTGCATCAGTTTATATTTACAAGTCCCTGCAGAGGATAAAATATCTCCATCGCTCGCTCGCTCTCTGCTTCACATTCACTGTCAATTCTCTTTCTTCTCTGAAGGCCACTTCAGAGTAACGATGAGCGCATTTATTGCGAAGTTCTGCCTTTAAACATTCAGTATGTCCTTTGGTTCACCTGGCTTTGGCAAGACAGCACAAGTCTCAGGCCTATATACTGTCAAATGCGGCCTTCACTGGGAATTATACAACAGACTTCACACTTCTTATTTAATTTTGCAGTCTATGAGTCAAACGTACCATTCAGTTAAATATTTAGTTCTGTTGGACGAGAGTGTACTCTGGCGCTCATTAGGTGTGTGTTTTTTTTTTCACTTGTGTGGGATTCAATGATTAACAGTTCTTAAGTCCAGTTGCGTAATCTTGAAATAATGGTCCTTCTATGAAATGGTCCATGCAGTGCAATGTTAACAGAGACAAGTAAGGGAGAACTACCCCTTGTGAAAGAAAGAGAGAAAAAAAAATCAGATTTGACAAGTAGTTTTTAATAACTAATTTAGTATTTTATAGCAGTGAGAATAAATTGATGGTAAATGAAGAAATACTGATTTTTCTCCTGATTATTAAAAACAAATAAAAAAATAAAACGGATCTGGATTTCCAGAAGAGATCTCAACTATC
The DNA here is from genome assembly GCA_018155175.1 of Sinocyclocheilus anophthalmus. Lineage (NCBI taxonomy): Eukaryota > Metazoa > Chordata > Actinopteri > Cypriniformes > Cyprinidae > Sinocyclocheilus > Sinocyclocheilus anophthalmus. The sequence goes on along the minus strand of JADLZN010009398.1, from coordinate 7,786 downwards.
TTAAGAGTTAAGTTGAAAAATTGATTTCGTAGTGAGGTCCGTTTGAATAAAATTATAGTAAAACAGTAATACTGTGAAACTTTCTAATTTTAAATAAAAAAATTGTTAGTGTGGAATATGTGACCACTGTACCCCAACCAGTCTAAGAGCATGTTTTAATTTTAGCAAAGCCAACAATAGATTTTTTTTTATGCCAAAAATCATTAGGATATTAAGTAAAGATCATGTTCCGTGAAGATATTTTGTAAATTTCCTACCGTAAATATATCAAAAATTAATTTTTGATTAGTAATATGCATGACTAGTTTGGCAACTTTAACAAGGCTATTTTCCCCCTCTCCTCATATTTCTTGATTTTCCCCTCAGATTCCATCTTTTCAAATATTTTTCAAATCTATCATCCTCCTACAAACCATAACATCACTCTGAAAGGACTTATTTTATTCCTTTATTCCAAAATTTAGAAGACCCTTAGAATATTTTTGTTGTCAAGGGTCAAATATATTTAATAAAGTAATTTAATTCAGTGAGGCAAAGCTGCATTTTTAGCAACATTACACCAGTCTTTAGTGTCACATGGTCATTCTCATATGCTGATTTTCTCCCCAGGAAACATTTCTTATTATTATTAATGCTGAAAACAGTTGTGCTGCTTAATATGTATAAACATGGACTATTTATTTCGTGAATTATAATGTTCAAATAATCATAATAGTTTTGAACTAAATCTTTGTAATATTATCTATGTCTTTATTGTCAGTTGAATGCATCCTTGCTGAATAAAAGTATTGATGTCTTAAAAAAATTATCTAACTGACCCAAAACCTTTGGAATGGTAGTGAACAAACTGTCTAGCAAATGTGGAAAATTTTAACATGAACTCAAACATTTTTCATAAAATCAGCAGGTTTGGTTACATTTTCTTATGTGTTCAGTCTTTGCATTGCTCTTCTCTGGAAGCTTCATTTCAAATTTAGTATGGGACTTTTCAGTCTCCACAGTCAGTCAACAAACAATGACTACACACCTCATGTCTCCAGTCCTCCCTCGAACTCCCACTCTAATTGGCTTTTCAATGTCGCTACGCAATGATGTATTGGTTCATGCTGCCCAATCAATGTTGGCCTAATTATATCCTGTTAATCATCATCTTATCACAACTTATTCTCACAACTTCACTTTAAAAGCATGTTCTGGGCTCAATACCAGTTAAGCTCTATCGGCAATGTCCGTGGAATGCCAATTAATTAATTTTGACTTGTCCATCAGTTCATAAAAACAAATACAGTAATGTACTTAGAATGGAAATCTACAGTATGGGACAAAAACATTCTGGAGGCTTTAAAAATGAGATTAGTATTATTATACTATTTATCCTATATAAAAATGCATGTTGAGAATTGTAACGTTAGCATCCTTTTTGAGGTGAGACTGCTGTAATAGTTTGATTAACATATTTAATGGCGTCTTGCCCCATAGAATCCATTGTAAGTGCATTCATGTAAATAGGATTTTGCTTGTGGTATGTGCACAACATACAATCTTTCTGAATGTAAGTAACTCCTAAAACATTTGACATGGAGGCCCTTTTCTTGCATGCATCAGATATGAGCTTCTGAAGTTTATATTCTATCATTCTGAGGTATAAAAATGCAGAAAGGCTTTAGTGATGGTTAGATTTAGGTGAAAGAAAATGTTGAGAAAAAGAGGGTGTGTGACTATGCAACTAGTCATTTGCAGTTGGATGTGTGAACTTCTCTTCTTTTTGGCACTTTAATCAGTGTCATATTTTAAATGTTAAAAATATAGCTAAGTAAACCCACACTCAAACGAACATGAGCTTTACATGTCACTGCGCAAAGGCATCTTTCTGGTTCAATTCTGTAGTGCTTTCTCATTGTTAAATTTAACTTTCCCTCTGTCATTCACATGGAGACCTCATGACCAACACAATTAGCCTTTCACACAAATTCGAAGAAAATTGTAGAAAGTAAATGAAGTGGAGCCCTGAGTGACCAAACAGAATTAAACAAAATGACTTAAATTACCTTAGCTCTTCATAAAGCTATATTAGGTCAGGCTTATCTACTTGTGAGATAGTTTTACTGGTAGAGCCAAATTGTAGGCATGTTAAGAGGAAAGGCCAGGATAGAGGGCCAATAAAGAGGTGGGCAGATAAACGGCGAGACGAGTGAACGCAGTGATGTGTGAAATGAGAGAGAGTCTGACTGACTTGACAAGGTGGCTTAAAGCCATGACAGGATGAAAAAAGAAAAGAAGAAAAAGAGAAAGTGAAAGACTGCTTGAATCTCTCAAGATTAAATATTCAAAGATGTTTTGGCATGATAAAGAAGGGCTTTTATCAAAGCATTAGTAGAGAATATATATACTGTAAAGTATATATACCGTTTTGTCATCACTGTAGCACCTCAGTTCAAGCGGCACACGAACCACTCTTCTCTTCCTCTTTACTAGTTATAGTGCAAAATAAACATGAATGAACATTAGAAGGTATTTTGTTTCAACCGTGGAAAGATGTCAATACACACCATTTTTTAAGTTCAAGTCCACCAAAGTTAATCTAGTCTCCTGTCTGGTTTGTTTGTCGGACGAAAAGGCAGATTTTTTGTTATGATTGGTCAGATCACCTGTCACTCAAACTCCCAGCGAAGGGTCAATTGCGGCAAAAATATTTTTTGTCTAACGACACTGCATAACTAATCAAACTGTATAACTGTCACAATTTCAACTTTACTTTCAAAATAAAAAAGAACTACACTACCCATAATCCTGAAGAGAGATTGGCCAATAAGAAGTTACTTAACAAAAACGGCACTACAAAAGAGCCACACAACCCGCACCATTAGCATTTTAACATTTTGAATATTTTGCAATCACTTAAATCTATTGTATGTTTAGCCTCTATGTTATACTTATATTTATACTATTTTTTTTTATTTTTTTTATATAAATGTGGTCACATTTGTGTCAACATGGTGAATTTTTCGGAACCCTTGCGAAATCCTGTGTGGGAAAGAATTTTCTCCTCACACGGTAAAATGCCTTATCCCCTGGATTCCTAAAAAAATGATACTTTTCGCAAAGATTCATAGAGAATGTTAACATGTGACTGCACGTGCTTCTGGGGTAAGTAGTTCAACTCTATTAGCAAACATCAAAAGATTTAAGTACCCAGTATATTTATTAAAAATGTATTTATTTTTATTAAATAAAATTGTATTATTTGATCCTGTCTTTATTTTGCGCACTACAAATTACACATCTGGGCAAAAAAGGAAGTAGGGACTAAACGGTCAAAGGCAAACAGCTGATCAGTGTGTATCCCACTCTATTCTTAAGGCAAGGCCAGATCTCTCTCCTTCTCGCACTGCCAGACTGAGCAAGAGCGTATGTACTGAAATACACATGCAAAGACAAGCACTTGATATATGCAAGTATGCATGCACATTGATGCAGCTACTGACTCAGCAGAGGACAATCTAGTGGAAACATGTGAGAGGCAAATGAAGTGGAAGCGCCCAATAACCCGGAGCTTTCCACATGGACGGAGTGTACTGTATGTGTGGGTTTATAAGGAGCGGAGAGTGAGCGAAGCGCTGGAGAACTTCATATGCCTGCGTACCTGTGGCAAGCATGGAATATTTCAACAAACAAGGAACAGGCCTTCTGTATGAGCTCCTGTGTGTGTGTAAGTGGTGGCATAAAGCCAAGCCCTGACTGATGTTCCATTTTGAAAACATTTATGTTGACCTGCTAATGGCAACCATGCCGTCGTTCAAAGAAAGTGCTAAAGAAACAGAGAAAGACACATAATTCAAAGACACTCTTACATATAAAGCTTCAAATTAGGACCAAAGGGCTTTACCAGTCTGATGTCATTGGAGAACTTTTTTAGTTTCAACAAAGAACTTGTTATTCTCCAGTTCTTTAGAAAACTGTCTGCGTACTGGTGTTTTAAAGAACTTAGAAACAAATGCACTGATCTGAAGAGCTTACAGTGTAACATTAAGAAGTTTTAAACGTCAAGAATCTTCAAACAACCACAGATAACCCCTATCTAGCCAAATGCAACACAACTGATTGTTAAGAATACACTACGTTAAAGGGACAGTTCACCCAAAAATAAAATTTTTGTCCCCCTCAGTTTGTTTCCAAACCTGTATGAATTCTTCTTCTGTTGACCACATACAAGATGATGCTTTTGATAATGTTGGTAACCAAACACTGCTGATAGCCATTGCTTTTCATAGTAAGCAAGTAGTTAGTAGAGATTTTTTTTGTGGTTCAACAGACAAAATTCTCATTTTTGGGTGCTCTATGCCTTTAAACACTGTATCGAAACTAAATATTTATCAGTACGTGACAGACTCTGAAAAGCCTTCATGTAAACACCTCAATAGCTGCGAAAATTAAGGGGGTCAACTGCATTTTTTATTTACATTTTTTGTTACATCAAAAACTATCATTATTTGGAAATAAAAAGCCATTTTTACCCATTCTAGCCCTCCAATTGGAACACTCTTCAAGACTTTAATGTAAACACCCACTGCTATGATTGGCTAACATCTTTGCAATAAGAAATAAGTCATTACATGTGGACTCTCTCTTTGAAAACTACTGTATGTTTTTACTATTACAGCTGCCAATATTAATTGTAAAAAAATAATGTTTCCAGGATTATATTTATATCTACTCCCATTGTATAAAAGGTTGCAGTGCTCAGCATTTTAAATAATCACACTTATGTCTGTTGAGTGAACTAATACAATGACGATGTAAATAAGGTTGTACAATATAGACAGTGTCATTGATTACAATGAAAGTTTTGGGCGAAATGCTGTGTCTTATGAACTGGTCAGTGGAGCACACTGAATATTTAAAAAATTGCTATAAGAAAGCTCTTCAAAAAATTATGTCAGCTTTAAAAAGAAAAAATAATAATGTTATCAAGGCAGTAATGACAATTATGCTCTCTACATCTCAGGTGACATTATCACAGTGGTTTTCTCTGGTTCTGAACACAGCACTGGGCACTGGGCATAAGCTAAAATTTTGTTCATGTAATGCATATGCAAATGAATATGTGAATCAGATTGCAACGTTTAGGGTTCATATGAACAGAACTTTCAAAATCTGAAATTGGATTGTATTGATTAAAATTAGTACATCTAAACATACCTAGTGTTAACAGACTACTAAAACAATTTTTTTAATAAAAATTGGTAGATAAAATATTTTTAATGAACATAAAAATGATAAAATAATTTTATTTAAAACAATTTCAACATTTTTTATTAATTTTAATTTGTTTCGGCACTATCCACTGGGAGATAACTTTTCATAATTTGCAATCAATTTCAAAACACCCAAATTATTTGGTGTGAGCACAGACATTATGCTGTCAAACGGATTTACCGCAATTAATCGCATCCAAAATAAAAGTTTTTGTTTACATAATATATGTGTGTGTGTACTGTGTTTATGTATTATGTATATATAAATACACACACATACAGTATATATTTTGAAAATAATTACATGTATATACATTTATATATTTAGTATTTTTACATTTTATATTGTATAATCTATTTATTATATAAACAATTTGTTTTATATATATATATATAAAGATATATCAGCGGGTGTTGGCCTTTATAGTATATAATAAATACACAGTAACACACATATATTAAACATAAATGTTTTATTTTGGATGCGATTAATCGCGTTTAATCGTTTGACAGCACTAATAAATACATAAAACAGCTTTAAACTTCTAGACCAGGGGTCTGCAACCTTCAACATCAAAAGAGCCATTTTGGCCCCTTTCCCACCGAAATTCATGTGGAGCCACAAAACCATATTTGATCCCTAAAATGAAGATAACACAGCATATAGCTAAAGTTTTATATTCAGTTATGCTACAGGGCAGGGGTCGTAGGCATCCTTTCAGAATGAGGGTGGCAAATGTCAAATGTACTAATAATAATAACAATAATACTTATGTATGTTTGTCTAATTGGCAAAAAAAAAACTTTTTTCTACGTTTAACTGTCTAAGAAATAAAATACCGCTGGACAATCCCAATAATTTATAGGCTATACATTTTTGATACATATTTTTCTATTACAATGTTATGATTATGCTTGTTTTATATACTACAAACACTTTTTCCATTTTTATCACAGAATAAGTACAGCTTCTGTACTGTAATATATGTTATATCAGTTAGCACTGTATCCCTCATTACCTACTGCACGTCAAAAGTTATACAACTTCTATACGTCCATTTGGACTTTCTGCGCGAGAGCGCCTCCGGCTTCGAGTATGAATGAAACATACACTGCAGGAAAGTGTTAAGCCCTCCGTCATGTTCACAACATTTTTTGACACGAATGAAACGTATCCAAAATGATGTGACTATCTTGTCTCTTTTAATTTGAATCTAGATTTATTCACACTATCATTTGAAAAACGTCTGCGTGAACACACTTGGCTGAAAAAAGTGCAAGGGAAGAGTTTAGGTTTTATTCAAAGCCTGGGGAACACGTCTCCCTTGTATTCTATGCCCATGCTACAGGGAACCACAACGGAGGGGTGAAGCCACGGATTGCCGGTTCTAGACAAAAAAAGTCAAAGCTGTACCTTTCAATAAATCCATTCATTTCCCATTAACAAAATGGGGACTGCACCTTGTAACATCATTGCGCTCTGACTAGAGAGCAGATTGAAGTTGTGGTGATCACACAGCCCGCAAGTGTGTCGAAACCAAAATCCCACACACGAGCTTCCAGGAAATATGGTCTTTGCACACATGCACACATGCAAACGTCCAAGCGCAGACTTGCACACACACCCCCACACGCTCCTGCTGTTAGCAAACAGAGTGTAACAGGGTGAAGAGCTCATGAATGCAGAGTTCCAGCTACCTGCTGTGCACTTCAATTCCAGAACAAGGCTAGAGGAGAACAGAGAACAGAGGGCATCATCCCTCACCTCTGCACTTTGTGTATACCTAACAAAGATGAATACAACTCCAATTTCCTAAAACTCAGGAAATCGTCTATTTTCGGAAGTTGAAATCTTGGATCAAGCCTGATCTGTTCTGCCTGGACGAACCCAAGAGCTGGTAGCAAGCTGTGCCGGCCCATGTATAAAGAGGGTAATGGCGAGTGTTTACTGATTTGGAACGTCACATGCCTGCAGAGATGATTAGATCTATGTGCTTCTATCATAAGATATGTTATGTTGGCATATGTTTTACGCAAGTCATGATTAAGCTACATTTCCCTGCAATGTCCTGCAAGTTTTATCTTTAATTTATAATGTAGCGGCAGAAATCACACTTCTTTTTTTAACTGCTGCTGCTACCTTTGATAAGCATCTTATTAGGCCCAGTGTTATATTAGTGCAATTATAGTAGAGATACTACTGCAGTTATTCAACTTTTATATAACTTTTTTTCTTAATAACTTTTATATTCGTTTTTTATTTCATTTTTTTTCATTTTAATTTTAGATATAAAGTGTTTTGTAATTTAGCATTTTTGTGATTTTATAGTTTATTTTATTTGGGTTTTATCTATAGAGTTGAGTTCTGATTCTTTTTTATTTTGTATATCAAGCTGAACTAAATGAAAATAAGACATAATGCCTCGGCAACTAACTGTAATAAAATAAATGTAGAGCTGGTTTTTTCTGTTTTTTTTTTTTTTTTTGAAGTACCGCAAATGTTTTTTTTTTTTTTAGTTATGTTTTAATAG